>JAWMRA010000033.1:9930085-10469507 GCA_035584735.1 Pseudotriccus pelzelni | reverse complement strand
AGTCCTGCAGGATCCGCAGCGTGTGCTTGCTGGGCCAGCGCGGGGCGGCGCGGGGCGGCGCGGCGGCGGCGGGCGGCGGGCAGGAGCAGCCCGGGCGGCCCTCGGGCCCGCGGCGCTCCATCCGCGGCAGCAGGTCGATCATGATGTGCATGGTGCAGGCGACGAGGAACACCATCAGGATCAGCACCCGGAACTTGCGGACCAGGAGCATTTTCATGGCCGGGGCGGCTGATGAATTACCGGGGGAAGGGGGAGGGAGGGGAGGCGGCGGCGGAGAGAGCCCGGGCGGGCGCGGGGCTGCCGGGCCCCCCCCGGGGCTCCGGGTTGCTCCTCTCGGGTCGGGAAGCGAGCGATCAAGTCAATAAAGTTACCTCCATAGGCGCCGAGAAATAAACAGGCTAAACCCAATAGGTCCTCATGTCTCAGTACCATCAAGAACTTGGGAGGGGGGAGGGAAAAAAAAAAAGAATACAAGAAAAAAAATAATAAAAAAAGGAGCTCCGGACCGAGCCTTTAAAATCAACAGGAAAACAATGCCAGCGGCATGGCAATATAGAAAGCCATCTGTTCACGATTTCTCCTTTTTATTACAGGGATCGCAATAAATAGCGAGAACTGGCTCTTGGAGAGAAACCGGCATCAGCCACTGGCGCTGATTAAATAAAATTTTAGAAAAAAAAAACACAACATACGGGGAGGAGGAGGGGGGAAAGAAAAATATTAAGAAAACCTGTGCGGAAAGGCGACAGAAGAAAAAAAATCATCCATAATATTTGGCTGTGCTGGAAACGCTGACTCCCTTCCCTTGGATTTGAGCAGTGATGCAGCAGAAGCGCTCTCCGCTCGCTCTCGCTCCCTCTCTTCTCTCAGACTCTTTAAGAACATTGGCTGGAAAATCATTTTCTTAGAGCGGTTCCAGTTTCTTCGTCCATCGCGTCCAGTGCTTGGGAGAGATTAGTATGTTCAACTGAGATCGAGTCTGGGTGGCTGCTGTATCCGAGCTGGACTTTTGCTTTGGCTTGGGTTGGTTTTTTTTGGCTGCAAAACTGTCTGATGGCACAACTGCAACATAAAGGTTAAATATGGCACAGAAAAAAAAAAAAAAGAAGGGGGAGAAGGAAGGATTAGAGGAAAGCAACTGATATAAATCAGTAGAGGTTCTTTTTAGCGAAGAGGTCTTTGATCTCTGCTGGGTCTTACAGATCTGCCTTTTAGAGAGAGAGAAAGGAAGAGAGAAGGGGGGAGAGAAGGAAAGAGGGGGGAGAATCTTTGGCAGGTGCAGAGTGAAAACCTCTTTCAGCTACACTGAATTCTGGAGACTGGTTGGACTAGTAGCTCTGCAGCTCCAGCTTTCAGTGGGTGTGTTAAATATTATGAGCGAGCCATGATTCCTGCCTTCCTCACGTCATAGTTAGGAGATTGGCTAAATAAACGCTACAGTGATAGTAACAGGAAAACCTCAACCAAAAGCGGGTTTTTTTCCCCTCCTCTCCTCCCTTCTTCCCACCCCCCTTTTCATTCTACTGCAGCTCCAACTGGGGCAAGGAGAGGGCGTCTGTTCCACAAAGGTTTGGGAAAAAAAACTATAAAGGAAAAAAAAAAAAAAGTGGTAGGGGAGAGAGGAATCTGCACTAACAGCATTGCGAAACAGGAGCGCGGTCCGTGCCCTGCCGGGATCAGCGATTCTGCTCCGTCATTGCCCGGGCTGGAAGTGGCGCATCGCCCGCTCCCCTCGCCCCCCAGCCCCGGCAAGGTCAGCCCGTTAAACCATGTGCTTCGCTCCCTCCCGAGGAACAGCCTTTCCTTCTAATCCGCGATCCTGCGGGCTGTGATAACCCGGGAGCGTGCTGCCCTCTCTCCTGCCGCGTTCGCTGCGCAGTTGGCTCCGTGTCTGGGTGGCCTAAAGGCTAATGAAAGTGGTGGTCTTGGGGCCACGACAGCCCAGGGAGTGCTGGTGATGGTTGTCTAGGGTGGAGGGCACTCTGGGGGAAGGAACAAGCTACTTCTTATCTTCAGGTGACCAGGCAAAGATGCTCAGAGCTGATGTCTTGGGACAGGGGGCTGGGTTTTCTGGTCCCTAGCAGGGCTCAAACGATTGTCAAGTGGGGCTGCAGGAGGAATGGAAAGGATAATGTTCTTCCTCCAACCCACCACCGCCTTTCCACAGAATCATCTCAATGCTGAACGTGCTAGTCCATTTCTCCCTGCATCAAGCAACCTTAAAGTATTTATTTTTCTCAAAATTTTTTCCCCCACTTGACAGGCTTTATCCAGCATTGAGTGTTCATGCAAAGCCCTGTGCTCTGCACCCCTCTGAAGCACATCCATGCAACGTTACATTGTCACCATGTTTTGCACAAGGGAAATCACTGCTTTTTTGACACAAAAAGAAGATTGATTAAAAAAAAAAGACCTGACAGGGCCATGATCTTATGGACTACTCCATACCTTGAGGACAAACAACACTTGCTGCCCTAGGGGGACCCTGTAGTCCCAGAGGTACAGCTCCCTGTGGATGAGGCACTTTGATTCCCATGGAAGCCATTATGTCACCCTGGATCCTTCAAGTACAAATGTACTTAATCACAGCAAAATATTTTGCTACACAGCCAGAAGCAAGGCTTTCCATCTTTGTCCACCTTTTTTTCCCCACCAAAATCAGCTTAAAAAAAGGCTTTATGGACATTTGACTATGCGGAGAGTGCCACTGATTCCTTGTTGTCACTGCCTCCCAATACTGCTCAGTAGCAAGTCTGTATGGTCCTGCTTGGGATACAGAGTTTGGGTCATAAGCTGACTACCTCCCCATGCAGTGAGCTAACATTCATCTTATTTTAACCTAGTTTAGGAAGTTGGCATTTTAGGTCCATCAGGAAGAGCCTTGAAGTTTTGATTCAACTAAGGAATCCACAGCTGCTGAGAGGGGATGATAATGTGATGGGTGCAGTATGAATGACATATGGAAGAGTATCTGTTTCATTTTGGGGTTCGTTTTTGCCTGCCCGTGCCTGCAGCCTGTCTTCTGCTGCTGTATCCTAGGAAAATCAGCTGAGCTGGATTATCAATCAAGGCCAAGGAGATAAAAGGGGGCAGGTGGGTGCTAGAACTTGTGCCTTGGGGAGCGGAGAGATGGCAGAGGGCAGCCAGAGCTCTGGGAGGTGTGAGTGAAGAGGACATGGTTATGTAAGTATTGCTTGGTTTACACTTTTTGCTGTGACTTCTCAAAAGAGATCTGAGTGAGGTGTTTGTGAGGATAGATAGTATGACACGTTATCTGCTTTGTTATGGCACAGTGGGGTTTGTAGGCTGCAGGTTGTAGCTACATGGATTTTTTTTCTTAGTGTTTGCCCTACTTAAACTGAGTAGTATTAGGTGGGGGTGAGACTTATGATGAAGGTAAAGTCGCAAATTACTTAAATGAGTTCTTTAAGATAAAGTTGTTTGAATACATCTATTACTTTGCAGTAACAGAACATTGTGTCAAAGGTGGTATAACTCCAGGTTCAAGAGTTATATAATGAAAGCGAGACTAGCTTTGAAATATAATATAAGCAACTAAATGTAATTAATTACGTGACTTTCAAAAGGTGAAATAACAGTACTGTGAACAAGTAACCAATTCCTCGAAACTGCATTTTCTTGTTCTCCTCAGTGTGACCTTTGGTGCATATTGGCTATTCAGTTAAATATGGTTTCCTCTAAACTGTGTCTCCTGTGGACTCAATCTCCCTAACTCTCCTCTCTGAGCTGTTTGTTCCTTAAGCCTTTTAGACATTTGAGTTTTATCTAAAGATGGGAGACTGGTGGATGTACCCTGTTCCCTTCTGTGACTGACCTTTGTGGACAAGTTTTGCTGCTACAAAAATGCCCTAGAGATGTGAATAAAGGAGAACTATCTTATCTCTGCATTTTTCACCTCACTTTTTTTTTTTGGTGGGATTCAGAAAAACTGAGTCTCACTCTTTTGAGATTATACTCACTACTTTGTAAATAGCATCCATACACTAGCAAAGTCAAAAATGCTGAAAATGTAGAAACATCATGTGTCACCAGCAAGGGGTGGCTTGTGGTGAGGAAGCCACAGATTGCTGATGTATGAAGCCACTGGGATGTGTCAGGAGCTGGGCTGCAGGTCAGGATAGCCTGGAAATTGGGCAGGAGGTGAAAGAGAAGGGGCAGGCAGGCCGAAGGACCAGGTCTGAGGTATTCCAGGGTTAGTACAGCTTCCCAGGACAACCTCATGTCTGACCCTCTGCATTTGTGAGCTTGGTGCAAGAGAGCTTTTGTGTTTGTGCTGGGATCTGCGGTGTATGTGACTGACCTTTGGTAGGGAAGGGTTCCCTTTTCCTGCTGTAGAGGAAGAAATGAGGATTTGTGGCCAAGCAGCTGGATTTCAACCCTACCTCCCTGTCTATGTCTCCCTGGCCCCTTCACTTTCAGTGCAAGTGCAATGTTTGCATACAAGTTACCTCTCCTGGCTTCAAACATTTGCGTTCAAGACTTGAATGGATGAGAAAACAAAAATTTCTGGTAACTGCTGACTGTTGTTCAAGCTTTTATTGTGTGTGTAGAGACACATGGTCTTTGTAATAATGCCTGCTTTGGGTAATTTAAGAAGTTAGTTGTTTATTATTTTACTTTCCAAGGTCTTGGTCTCAGTAAGAAAAATGTAAATATTCCTCCTTAACTAAACTCTGTGCCTTCATATGGAATTCCAGTATATGGCAAAGAGCTTTTCATTTCTGCTGTGCTGTGTGATGGACCAGCATTACCCCTGTAATTGCTGGCATTATGTAAACAAGGACATAATAAGTTCTTAATGGAATATTATTACATTAATAAATCACTGCATACAGCTCATTTCAATAATTTAAATGGAATCAAGTCCCTTGCATCAACTCTTTATTTTCTTTTTGGTCATTGAATTAAAATCTTTCCCCTGTTTTATTGAAGTATTTGAATGTCATTGGGAATTTCGCATTGAATTGCTACAATCACAAGCCAAGATTGCTTTGGATCTAACAGGCTTTTTAATGTGGTATTACAAATTAACACTAAGCACTTCTTTACGCATTCTACCTTTGCTTTTATTTAACAATACAATCAAGAATTCAGGAGGGGTTGTTGTCGTATATCCTGGCATTTCCTCATTGTTTTGTGCGAGAATTAGCAGCTTATCTGCTGCTGAAATCTGTGTAGATGTTTATTTTCCCTGGTTTTGTCTGCCTGCCTCGCTGAGCAGCGACAATGGTCAGTGTACGTGATAGTGTATTCAGGTAAATAAATGAAGCATGGTTAGGGGAGAGTAAACACACCCAGCTATTATTTGCTGCTATAACGGTTTACAGCCTTCTGATGTAAAGCCTGAATACAGCAGGGCAAGCTGTAAGTCAGGCCTGATTGCACATTTTCAATCAGTGTAATATTTTTATTGTTACTTCTAATGGAAAAATGGATTTGCCTTTCTGGAGGCCTCTATCTATGATGCTGGAGGTCCTGAGGGCATTACATGCCTCGCCTGGCCCCTGAAGCGATGCTGCCTAGGGTGCCTTTCCTGCTCTCCCTCTCTTTCCTCCTTCTGAAGATTCATGTGCTGACCTAATTTATTGGTGCTTTGCCTTATAAACACAGATCACACTGGCAATCTAATGGGTATTGCATATTAACCTCCCACACTGCCAAAATCACTTTTATTGCTAAGGAATACACTTGATACTGAACAGGAAATAATTCCATAAGCTTGATGTCACTGTCAACGTTTTTCATGTATAAGAAATCTGTGGTACATGTTTGAAGTGGTGTGCTCATATTTTTTTCTTAATAATGCATACTAATATTGTTTTGGTTGCCTTCTGGCCCAGGATTTTATTAGGTATTTGATGTTTTTAGAACAAATGTTGACCAAATCTCCAACCCCCCCAGTTCAAAGAGGCGGTGTGGCCACTTGCTCCTTCCCATGATGGTTTTGCTAAGGTTGACTGGAGGGGCACTGAGCTGTAAGTCTGAGCTAAATAGTGCTGAAAGTAGGGACATGTGGTGGGCTGGCTGGTACTGCCAAATCGTCGGAGCTGGGCAGAGGGGGGCTTGTCCTGGAAATTTATCACCAGCCTCAACTGATTTCAGAAAGCTTGTAACTCCAGCCTTTTGCTTTGGAGTGTTCCCATTCTTTAATTTGGGATACAATATTCTGGATTATCTAAACCCTCAGGGATTTCTTGATAAACCTGTTGAAAGCACTGAATCATTATTATATTAAGGCGAGGCAATGGGAGGCTTTTCCCTGCCTGTTTGTTACTCCTCAGCTGTTGCTGCTGCAGATCAAGGGTTGGCTCCTCAGCTGGGATCAGCTGGCCCCGATTTCAATGAAATGCCATCTAATTATATCAGCTGAGGATCTGGTCCACAATGCTTAATTCTTCCACTCTCCGGAACAAAGAACTGCCTGGCCATGCAAGAACAAAAACTGTTCTTGTCATTGCTAGAGCAATGGGGTTGGCCTGTGGAGGAATCACATTTGCTACAGTCATTCAAGTAAAGTAGCGATCTCACATATAGCTACATTACAGAGGGGCTGAAAAATTACCTTCTTAAGTGGTAGGATGTCATAAAGAAAATTAGCTCTTAGGAGGCTGTGTTCTTATCTAAAAATTATCATTGAAACCAAGTCAAAACAAATTATCTTGGTGTGCATGACATAAGAGTGTGCACTGCTGGAGTTATCATAATTTCATCTTCCTATAGCAGCTGATTCCTTCAAAAATAATTGTGATTGAACAACACGTATTCCTTGTAGATTTTCTGAGTTAGTACATGAATCTTTTTAAAGTGCATAAAACATGGCTTGCTAAATTACACATAAAATAATTTTGCTGTTTTGTTGAAATTGAGGGAGCTACATGATTTATGCCTGGAGAAAATGTGTCCTGATGCTAAAACAAGAGGTAGTTACACATGCACATAGGAAGCTTCTGCCTACTGCAGTGTGCAAGTCACACATGGACCCATTTGAGTGCATACAAAAACATGAATGCATGCACACATGAACAGCTTAATTGTATACTGAAGACTCTCCTCTGGGAATTCTTTTTTTAAATTTTTTGTTGCAGTCTAATTTTGATTTGCTTGGATGTTTTGACATCTTAACTTGAGCTTTTTTTCCTCTTGGCTGGCTAAATTTTCAGTCAGATAATTTAAAAAAACCAAAACTTGAGGAAGTAAGAGAGCAAACCACAAGGCATTTTAAGCATGCCACAGCCTGAAATAGAAATGAAAATACTAATGGAAACCCTCACGGGGAGAGTCTGAAAACTAGGCAGTGTAACCTAACAGGCTGCAAATTGCTCTGCCTCCAGGTGACACCAGGACTCTCCCCAACCTGGATGCCTCTTGCCAATGTGATTGTGAAAAGTTGTTTCAGCTCTGTTTCCTTGTCTGATGGGAAGGATACCCTGGAGCATTTTGAGATCTATTAATAAAAGCCACTACAGGAGAGAAATGTTGGTATTTTAGGTCTTGCTTCTTTGGAGAATAATTCATATTCCTGCCTCTAGCCCCACAAGAAACAGAATCTTGAGAATATTCTTTGTAGGAAGGTCTGAAACATTTAAACTTGGGGTGAGTCCTTGAGTCATGAAACCCCTCAAGTGTAATAGTGTCCTTATTTATTGACTTGGTGTGATCTTCCTCTCTAATGACTTGCTCTTGCCCTGGGGTCTCATTCCAGTGCTGTAACTCTGCTAAGCAGCTGCTCTAGTCCCAGCCTGTGCAGTTCCTGCTACACACCCTTGAGATCAGAATTAAACTGTCCTAGACTGGATTAAGGTGGGCCCAGAGCTGGCTTGGCCTTGATGAAGGTGTGGGGAGACTGTTGTTGGGTTGCCAGGGGAGGTGCTGAGGCTCTCAGGTGTCTCCCCTTCCCATCAGCAGGATGGTGTTTCCTGGAACTGTTTTGTTGTCAGTGATTTCCACTCTAGTAGTCCTAAATTTGTTTGTTTCCCTAAGGGGTTTTTTTCATACTGTTTCACTTTCTGGATTGTTCTATGGATAGGTTACAATAGTAAATTTTAGTGATTAGATATGGCTATTTTGCCTTTTTTGGAGGATGTGTGTGTAGTCCTTGTGGTGTAGCAGCTGTGCTCTTATGAGGGAGGGATGATCTATGAGTTTGGGAATGTGTCAGGGTGCTGTGGGCAAGCTTGTTTTCTGTATCTATTATTTCTTGTCAGGCCTTGGGCTCCTCCAAGGCATGGGTTCAAACACTTGAGACAGTTTAGGTGCCTGAGCTGGAGATGAAATTGCCATAGACTCCCTTGCAAGTCAGACCTAACTGCCTTTGGGTTTGTCATCTAGTTGAGAGACCAACACAGTTCTCCATATATAGACTGGAGTAATAAGACTTGATTTATCTGCTCTGTCTCTTCAGAGTGGGGTGCTTTGAGGCAGGGTATCTCCTGCATTCTGTGTTTGGACAGTGCCTATAGCAAGAGAGCTGTATCCTCAGGTGGAATACAGGTTAGAAGAAGGATGGGGATAATATACATACACAGTGCCTGTAATCCAGTGGTGAAAGTAGTTGCTCACTTACCTTCACTGCTGGAAGATAAAACCTTGGGCAGTTGCCAAGAAATGTGTCAAGGTTATAACTCTCAAGTGGGCTGGAAACATGAATGTCAGACATGCAAAGTGGAAGTGGTTTCAAGCACAGGCTTTTTCCTTCTTTGGTCCTTTGAAGACTGAGGTAACTTAAAAAGAAGGGGGAAAAAAAAGGTTTCCATGGAAATTTTTGAAATCAGAGGAGTGAATATTGGTGTGTGCTTTGTTCTGTGTTCTTCACAGCTGATAGAAGTCACAGTGTAAATGGACTTAACTGCTGAGTGACCTCTGACAAAGCCAGATAGGAAGTCTTTGTTGTTGTTGTCAGCGATGGTAATTTCTTTTTTTTTTTTTTTGGAGGTAAGAAGTCTTTCTCAGTGAGGTGATTCACTAGTTTTGACTGAAACTTTGAGACAGAGACATGGTGACAAGATAGCGATTGCAGTGAGTAACAAGGCTCAGTCAATTATTGACCAGCCCATCTCAGCACCTTTGTTTTATTTGCTGACAAAATATCACAACCTTTACACAAAGAGCTGAGCTGGCAGGAACCCAACATTGCCCATTCCTGGTGTCACTGTGAGAAATGAACGTTTTCTTGTTATAAAGTGAATTGAATTCTCTCCTTGCAAAGCTCTTCCTATTATCTTTTGGATTAGTGCTCTGTACATGGCTGTCGGCTCTGATTTCTGTCCTTTCTCATAGGAAAACATGCATAATAGGTACAAGCCAATGCAATAACTGTTGTCTTGTAACATATTTCAGAAACCCAAGTAAAGTTACCCAGAGCAGGGCTGGTATGGCCCAGATCTCAGCTGGAGCCCTTTAGACATGACTGCCCTGCATACAGATGATAATGTGTTGATCCACATTTATGAATCCTCCTTCAGATGGCATATCTGCTATTTGTGCTGGAGCTAATCATTTCAAGAGCACGTGGGCTTTGTAGTAACAGTGGCTGCAAAAGCTTTGCTGTGCTCACCTTTTGCGGTGTGAAGGTGTGCAGGTCCCTCTCTCCTTTCCAGTTGCCTTCAAGTATAGATCATGTCCTTCTGTCAGGTTGGTCAGGGCACAGACTTTTCTGTGCCTTTTGCATGGGTGTTACTCAGTTCAGAGCTGATGTAGCCTGAAAACTCTGAAAAAAGGTTAATGCCGTGCCCCAGAGCCCTTTGCCTTGATGTGATGGGAAGAGGTTTTTGCAGTTGGACCTGTTTCCCTCAGTTTCAGGTGGCAGCAAAACCTGGCTGGCCTCCCTGTTTGCTCACTGAAGTCAGCAGAAGTTTGACATTCAAGGACTGAACAGATAAAAGAGAAAGGCTGAAGAAGCCCCTGCTCAGCTCAGTGCATAACACCATAAATGTGAGCAGTGGTCTCAACTCTAATGGTCACCACTTTGGACTGAGTTGTGCAAGACTGGAATTCACAATAACATAGACTTTGACATAATGTAAAGCCACTGAGATTTTTTGCTTGTTATCCATAAGGTCCACTTTAGAATTCCAGTCTACAAATGGAGATGAGGGTGGGCAAGTCAAGTGCTAGGGGTTAATAAAATGAAAATTATATTTACTAATTATATTTAAGGTGTGTAGTGATGCAAAAAGCTTCCTGGCATCTGATTGCTTCTGTGGCACAGATAACATATAAGCCAGCAAATAAAATAAAAGTTATGTGAAGAGCAAAGTAGCAGCAGATCCAAAATGCATCAAAGACAGCGCATTGAAACTAGCAGGGTTTACAAAAACAAAAAAGGATTTTGTAAAAAAACCACTAACATTAAAAGGATAAAGATCAAAGGAAGAACAAAAGGAAATAGCGACAGGTAAATTAGACAACAATATTATGAAGCAAGAGAGCAAAATGTCTTATACAGAAGGACTGAAGATGAAGGACTTAGAAAAATAATAAAACACAGGAATAACCAATAGTAAGATGCAGCTTTCAGTATCAGTTGCATACATGCTCATAGTCCAATATGAACACTTCCTCTATAGTTCCTATTTTCTTTTCTTTTATTGTTTATCAACTCAGAGAAGATAATTCTATGTTCCTTCTAATAATAATTACAGGTAGGCTGTGCCTTCTGCCTCTAGCCTGTAGGGATATCACAGAAATAGCACTGTGGGTAGTCAAGACCTGCTTGGATGCTTTGCAGTGTACCACTGGCAGAAGTGGGTGGGGGCTGCAGATGGCAAAGGGCAGAGCACTGGAAAGTGCTGGAGTTTGGGTAGGACCTGGGGATGTTCCTGACAGTAGGGTGAAGGATGGGGAGGAGGCTGGGAAAGGAGTCTTTGATGGAGGTCTGACAATGTGTGACTTGTCCCATCTGCTGCCTGTGGAGTGGTGCACAGGAACATCTGAAATACCACTGCCAAGGAAGTCCATAAGGGTTACTTTATGCACTAACGTGCTGTTTCCCAAACTCTCGGCATGTAGCTGTTGGTTGAAAGCTTGGTGTGGAAATCAGCATATAAATTAGGGTCAAAATGTCTTGCTGTGCAGCTGCTCCCAATGTGCTCCCCCTGCCCTGATGCCCAGGGCACAGCACTGGGGTGAGGGCTGAGGCTGCTGAGGATGTGTGGTGTGTAGCAGATGCCCAAGCACACTCCAGGGTGAACCCATTACAGAGGCAGCACAAAAGTCACAGAGCTTAATCACTCTATTTTCCACCTGTTTTGTATTACAAACCTGTAGCAAAATGGGAGTGAAATGGCCAATGGATCTCGTAAGTCCAGCAAACCCAAACCATTTTCCTTGTAGGGGAAATGCCACGCTTAGTCTGGCATTTTAGTTTGTTTTCAGAATGGAGACATTGGCATTGCTGCAAAACAGTTCAGGAGCAGTTAAGGATGCTGGAAGGCACCGAAATACAGATAGTCTGTGGTGACTTGACCCTGAGTGGATACCAGGTGCCCACAAAAGCTGCTCTATTGCTCCCCTCCTCAACTGGAGAGGGGAGGGAAGGATTGAGGGTTGGGATAAGGGCAAAGAGAGATCACTCAACAATAACTCTCACAGGAAAAGCAGTCTCAACTTAGGTAAATAAGTTTAATTTTTTTACCAATCAATTCAGAAGGATTGTGAGAAGTAAATCCAAATGTTAAAAACACCTTCTCCCTACTCTCTTTCTTCCTGGGCTCAACCTCATTCTTGTTTTCTCTACCTCCTGCCCCCAAAGTAGCACAGGAGGGCAGGGAATGAGGGTCACAGCCTCCAGCATGGGGTTCTCCACAGGATGCAGGTGGATCTCTGCTCCACTGTGGACCTCCATGGGCTGTAGTGGGACAGCCGCGTGGACTGCAGGGAAACCTCTGCTCTGACATTTGGAGCACCTCTTACCACTCCTTCACCAACTCTGCAGGGCTGTTGCTCTCACATAGCCTCACTCTTCTCTCTTGACTGCAATTGGGAAGTTTTGTGAAGTTTTTCCCCCTTCTTGAGTATGTGTCCCAGAGACACATCATTGCTGATGGGCTCAGTGTCGGGTCTGTCTTGGAGCCAGCTGACATTGACTCCATTGGACACAGGGGAAGCTTCTGGCAGCTTCTCAGAGAAGCCATCTCTGTAGCCCCTCCCTACCAAAACTTGCCATGCAAACTGAATACACAGCCTTACCCCAGAGGGAAATATTGGCAGTTTGTATGCCCTGTAGCCTCTTTTCCATCATGAAATGTATCGAGGCTGCGTTCCGATGCAGCAGCTCATCTGCTCCTTTACTGCTGTGGCAGCAAGAAATGGGTGAAGACTGCAAATGTGCTCCTGGTTGTACCCCACAGTAAGTGCCATCTGAAGCAATTTTGTTCTTCACTTACTAGCACCTGACAGCCAGAAGGGCTGAGGAGCAAACTGCAGAAAATGGAGAGTGAGGAGAAAAAAAGGACTGAGCCTTGGAGAGCTGAGAGACACAGAAGTGGCAGTAGCTTTTGAAGTCTTTCAAGAGAGAGGTCTGTGGAAAATTATTTTCTCCTTTCCTTTGCTCTCCAGACCCCAGCGTTCAAAGGGCAGGCAGTGACTCTGATTGCTGCCAGCCAGGTCCTCCACGAGTGCCATTCTTTCAACTTGGGCAGGCTAATGCCAATAGTGGGAAAACTTACCCTGGGTGCTGAATATTCACATTTGCATTCTTGAAGCCCAAGCTGAACTTTCTATTTAGTCTGAGTCATGGTTCACAAAAAATATGTGCAGGAATCAGTAGTGAGGAAAAGCAACAGAAGCGGCTTTTTGGCACAAACATATGCAAGCCATATTTCTCCAACACTAATTTCCCATAGAAGTTTAACTTCTGCAGGACACTGAAGTTAAATTGAACACTGGGTTTTGTAACATAAGATGCTATTGTCAGTCTGGCAAGTCTGACAGCCGTGGAGAAGTAACACAATGTGAAAGAAATGGTACACCCATCTTTAGAGCAAAAACGAGCTTTTCCCAGAGCCGTCATTAATGTTGCCATTCCTGTGTGACTGTGGCCATGTCATTTAATCTCATTGCATCATCTGAAAATGGCTGTGAAATTAGTACCATATGCAGCCAGCATATAAAGGCCAGGGGAATAAATCATAGTGAGAGAAGATCACTTTGTCCTTAAAGATGAGAACTTTGTGCACATCTGAAATAACTGTACTTTCTCATTTGCCTGATGGCTGAGTGGGCACATGGTGAGTGCGTGCCCTGCTTTGAGGTGAGGGAGCCCAATGGCATCTCTGTCATGATCTGCCACAGAAGGTAGACAAACCCTGTAGCTCACCCATTTCCACGCTGGTGATGGTCTGGGCCCTCCACGTGCTTAGGGGCTGGCTGCGCCTGGGATGGCCTGGCCAGCCAGATGTGCCTTTGCTAATAATAACAGGAATTGCCCTACGAGCAAGGCTCCATCTGGGCCACTTGTGTAAGCTGCAGGGTATCGGCTCCTCTCCTCCAGGATAGGTTATGTAATCACATCAGAAATCAAATATACAATTTGGATTTCACCTTTTTCTGAACATCTGGCAGTTCACATTTTAGGCCTGCTGATTCCATAAGCATCCTGGCTAGAAATGGGTTCCTGCACATGCAAGCATAGGAAACAAATGCTGAAAGGTTGCCCAGACAGTGACCTTCGAATTAATTTTCGAATTCAAGTGAATATCTTTATATTTTCTCCACTCAGCTCAAAGTTTTCAAAAGAGCAGTGCTGTGGTGGGACCTCTTTAGCCCTAACTCAATGCTTATTTGAAAGAGCCTCTCTTTTCTCTAATGCTGCATTGCTGCCTTTGAAATCAGCAGAGGGAATGGCACCGGAGCCCTGCAATGAGATGTGGCATCTACAAAAAGAGTCCAGTTGACTTCAGCAGGCTTTGGAGTGAGCTTGTAAAAGGCTCCTGGCAAGGCACTCTGTGGTGCCCTCTCAGTATTTTAATTTCCTCCCTTTGCTCATCTCAGATAGTCTGAACCTATTGACCTTTGGTGCATGCTGATCATCTTCTCTTTTTCACCAGGGAAGCAAAACTCGGGACAAGTTTTGCTGGAGAATTGTCAGAGAAGTGATTGCAGCTTTTAATTGGCTTGGCTTACTGGCTGAGGTCCATGTTGGCAGATACTTCAGTAGCTCGTTATTGTTGGAGGCTTTTCTCGATGTGTGCTCTTTGCAGTTATGCTCAAGGTGTCTGGTGCACTCTGAGCTGTGTCCCCAGTTTCAGGATCCCCTTCTCAACTAAGTGAAGTCAGTGGGATTGTGTGTCCCATCAGCAGCAGCATGTAAACAAAGAAAGAAGGGTTTAATGGCCTCATTCTTAATGTTTTTGAGTCCAGGGACTTTGAGGAAATGAGAAGATAAGTGTGATAGTCTGTTCCTTCGAAGTCCCCCCAGGAGTTTTAACTGCATTTCTGATTATCGTAGTAGATAATAAATACAATACATGCACCCATGCACATAAAACAGCACTATTTTGTGCTTAGTCCATGTGTTTCATGTAGAAATCTGGATGGTGGCCAGATCAGTAAATGACTCTGATTTTTAATGGAAGTCAGAAACACAACAGATGTACTGTATAGTGAAAAGAGTTAAAAATAGCTGTTTGCAATCGCTGTGCTTGCCTTTAAACAAAATACATAATATAGAGCAGTGGTGGTTTAGCATATGGAGGCTTTAACATCTGATATTTCTGAGAGTTTGCCAGGTTTATGCAGGGAGGTCTTGAAGTTAATGGCAAGTCTCATGGACAGGATTTCTGACATCTCAAGCCTCTCTCCATGGTCAAACCCCTCAACTGCTATGAGCTGTGAAAATCTTTATGATCATTTGCATGTTACAGTAACTTCTGTGTAAAGATGTGCAAATGCCTAATAGAAGTTAGTTCCCATCCCTGCCCTATTGGGGAGCTGGGTATTTTTATTTGGTTTCTATCTGGATAAATTGAGAAATTAATTCTGGGTCACACAGCAAAATGTTTTTTAATGTTGGTGGCTCTTCCTTAGGACTGGTACCACTTCTTTCTCATTATAAATCAGAATAACTAGTTCAGCATTACGTGGAGGATTGGCTGCATCTGGCAAAACTGGATTAATTCCAGTGTGCTGCATAACTTCAGACTGACTGCAATTCTTGGGAGAAAAGGACTTGCCTTTAAGAGTTAAATGTTATCCTAATGTGCACATCTTCCAGTGTGCTTGGCCTCATTGCAGCTTTCAGATGACTGGGAAGCCTTTATGTAAATCATTTTGACAATACACAGTTGTAAGCTGGTGTAAAGAAAACATTTTCTTCCCCTATGAATGTTATATAGTGGAAGGGCTTCATCTCCATGTCACACTTATGCTTTAATACACGAGAGCTCTTAACAGTCTCCATGTCAGATGGTCTGTGTAGACTCAGAAATAATTTTTAGGGAACAGTTACCCAAACTACCTGAAGGGTGGATTTTTTTTTAATTTTTTTTAAGGAGGAATTTTACCAATTTCTGCCAACTTCTGTACAGTATGTTTTTGATTCAGTGTATTATTCTTGTTTTCCCAGAGTGCTAAAAAAAGTCCTTTGAAACACCATGAGACTATAGTGATGAGCTATGCTAGAGAAACCAATATTATATATTTCATCATTTGTCTTGTGTCCTTGCCAAACTTCTAATTTAGAAGCACACAGTAGTGCACCAAAGTGAGTCATGAATTCTTCAGTATAATTACCACGCAGTGCAAAACCAAGGCTACAGAAGTCTGAACCTTTTCCTGTCTGTCGTTTTTCCCTTCTACTCGCTTTTCAAATACCATATGCTGTGCAGGAAAGCTGTGCATTGCATCACAGCTTCAGCCCTGTTCTGAGCAGATATGATTAAAAGCTAAATTTGGAGTTAATAACTAAAAGTTCTTTTCTGTGGGACAGTCACCAAAAAAAAAAAAGTTTTTGTATTATTTTTGTAGCTAAAATGTGGAGTTTTTTTAAGAAAAACATCCTGATGGAAACAGCCACTATCGAGTTGTAGGGCTTGATATGAGATCTGAGTAAAAAATGCTGAGAGATAGTCTTGTTGACATTTTAAGATTAGATTTCCTTAAATTGATTTTTATATCCTCATATTTATCTTGCCCATGCATTTTTAGAAAGTATCCTCATGCGTGAGGTAGTTTCAAAGGACAACTGGAAATTTCATGTGTTCATTCAGGGTTCACCCACACGGATAACTCAGTTTGGAAGGGTCCTGATGACTTTCTGTATTGTCAGTGATATATGAAGGTTTACCTGCAGTCTAGGGTTTCAGAATTGCTCCTGTGTCCAAATTCATGTGCATTTAAGTGTCTTCATCGAGGCTCACTAATTTTTACCTGTTGTCTAAGTATGTACAAGGGCTCAAATTCTAAAAGGGCATCACAAAAGACAAAGTGCAGAGTTGCTGGCAAATGAAGCCTTTCTTCAGAAAGATCCACTTCAGGTTGTTTTTGAAATTTTTACATCATCCACGTTGCTGCACATGACTTACCTACTCCAGACTCCCACTGGAAGTAAGAGCTTAGAAACTCAGCTCCTTTAATACTTATGTTTCTTCTCTGCAAGATGATGAATCCTGTTTGCAAATATGGTAGATAAAGGTCTTGATATGTTAAATATTATCTCTGTGTTTGAATTATTCCTGCCTCCTTGTCTGTGTTACAGGACTGTTTTACCAGAGCACAGAGAGATGAGGTGCAACAGATCTGGGGGATTTCACTTCCTTCAGCTGCTGTGAGGATGGTCACTGTTCAGAGGCAAATTGTTTCTAGGTGTTGCAAAAGGCTGTTTCCGCAGCTCCTAACTGCAGAATTCTGCTTCCTGCAGAAGGTACAGGAAAATGTGGTTGCATTTCTGAAGGCATAGTTACATTTCAGAGAGCTACTACAGAAATATTGCCATTGCAAGTTCTGACTACATGACCCTCCCTACCTCCTTCTTAGTATTTCCCTGTTTTCTAGGGAAATGTGCCTTTCAGGCCTAAGTCTGCTCAGCAGCTATAGATGAAAGATGATTATTTTCTAACAGTGACCTTGTTAAAACACAATGACAAAAGATGTTACAAACTCCCTTTGGATTTCTGGAAACTTCTTCCCCTCTTTTCCAGTTACTATTTTGTTTGCCATACCTTGACTGTGGCTTGTGGCTCAGCCTTGCACTTGTTTCATGCTTGCATAAATGCAATTAAAGCAAAGCCTTGCTTATGTGAGTGGGGCTGTGCAGATGCAGAACACTCTCACTCTGCTGTCACCGTGCTCTGCCCACACTCCTAACGCAGCTTTCAATCACCCTTTTTCGATAATTGCGTTAACTAAGAGCAATAGTCTGACAAATTCCCAGGCGTGTCATTTCTTTCCCTTTCATAACTGTGTTTATAGGAACACACTGTGGTGAGAAGTTAATTCTACATCCACGCTGAATTAGTTGTGTTGGTTTGGGGTTTTTTTTTCCTCAAATAGTATATTTCAGAACTGCAGTGTTGCTAATATAGACTAGTTAAGCCAGTGAGTGAACACAGTATTCCTTTCCTCATCAGTTGAATAATAAGTTATATATTTAAAGAGGAGGTGATTTCAAGGTATGGAGGTGTTAGGCTTATCCTTTACGTGACCTGCTCTCTTTAGCTGCTGCAGCATCGGTAACATTTTTCCCAATTAATTTTTTTATAGATCCACAGATGCATAAAAAAATTGCAAAATGTGAGTAAAAACACTTTCTAAAGGAGTCCACAGCCTGAGCTTGAATGTACAGTATGAGTCGATAATAGCAAGTGATAGAACATGTTTGGTATGAAAAACGACGTAACTATGTATTGTAATCACTTGGGGCAGGTGAACAAAGCAGTTGTTTTCATGAGGGCATGTCGGCTGGAAAACTTAGAGAAGAGTTGCTGGGAAAGGGCCTCATGCCAGAGATGAGGCATGGTGGCTCAAATCCAACAGGACACTTCAGGCACTGGGACAGCCTGGACGAACCCTGTGCTGCTCACTGGGATCAGAACAGCTGCCCCAGAGAGATGGGCTCAGTCTGATCGCTGCATTACTTTGATTTTTGTCAATTAAAGCCTGATGCAATTAGATGAAGCCCTTGCTCTGCATACTTGACACTGCAAGATGCTGAGGAGCCTGGCCCTCATCCAGCAAAGCACTTAAATGGTTCCATTAGTTTAAATGGCCCTACCTGTATGCTTAAAATTCAGCATGCACTTAAGTGCTTTGCTGGGTTGATGCCAGTGTATGCAATGGGTGGCAAGATCAGATTTGTAGTGACCACCAGAGTCTTGCTTTGGTTTTTGCACACAGGAGGCCTGTAAGGTTTTGTTTATTGCCTCTTTAGACCTGCTCTTCAGGTTGTGATTTTGATAGAAATAAGTGGCAACACTAAATAAATCACCCCCAAAAAGTGCTGCTCTCACAGAATTTTTACAATGCACTCTATCAGAAACTGTTCATTCAGAGAAATGCTAAACTGAGCCATTCCAGATAACAACACTAAAGTGTTTGAGGTAGTTAAATACAGAGACCTGATGTTTTGTAACCAGTGAATGTTTTTTGGGGAGCAGTTGAAGAACATTATTTGAAATGGCTGATATTCTTGACAGAGTGAGGGCCACATGGCCAGATGCCTAATGGCACTCTTAGGTTAAATGGAGCTATGGTTTGTGTATACTTGGGGTAAAAGTATATAATAAAATACTTTAATTATCATCACTTGGTTTATATACTGTTCTGAAAAAAAAAACCAACAAGGCACTGTTAATTCAGAATTAAGCCCATCTACTAAGTCTGGAAAGTTAGAGGTTCTACAGGTATGGAGAAATTTGAGATGATTTACCCTAAATTAAAAAATGGGTTTGGAAGGGATCTGAGGAGTTCACTCAGTTCATCTGTCTCTTTAAACCACCAACACCACATATTCTGCAGTGTCGCTAAGCTATCTGTTTCAGGACATAACAGTCTTTACCATTAGAAAGTATTTCCTAATGTCTGAATTGAATTTCCCCAGCTGTAATTTTATCTCATTATTTCTTGTCTAACCTACCATGCACATGAAGAATAGATTATTCCCTTCCCACATGCAGCATCCTTTTACAGCAGTCTCAGGGCAGTGCAGAGCTACTCTTTCTCCTCATGATTTTTCCTTATTGCTTATTTTTTCCCAATTTTCCCTCATTTCCATCCCTCTGGGATCTAGCTCTGGATAGCCACCTGTGAGGGGCTAAAAAAGGAGTTGAGATTATGCTCCTAGTGTTTTAGGCAACAGGAAACCCTGGCGGGTAGAAAAAATTCTGCCCCTCTGGTGCATCTCACCCGAGAGTACCAGAGCACAGAGTCCAAGTGTACAAGCTGATGTGTGTGACTTTATTGAGATGGGGTTTTTATTGGAGAGACATCTAATCATCAAACTTCTAACTTCTTTCACTCACAGTAAGTGACAGAGGACACAAAGCTGTGGTCAGACGCAGCTGTCGCTGACAGGTCCGCGTTTTCCCTGGGAAACTGGATGGTGGATTTGAGTTCCTGCTCTCTCTGCGTGACTGCTGCCTTGCTCCTCAGAAAGGAACCTCAGTTCTGATGCTGACTTTTGGTTCTGTTGGGTAGCAGGCAAAAGGCCGAGGCTGGTGCAGTTTCTGTAGTGTGGCTCTCCCTTTGAGAGACCCCAAGACCTTGAGGGAAGGTATGAAACAACAACAGCAAAAAGGAGTCAGGGCTTTCAGCTCTTGAAAGCCCTCTGCTCTTCTTTAGCTCAAATCCAAGAAAGCCTATTTCAGGCTTGGGAAGTTTCAGTTACATTCCAGTGATTGATTTTTATTTTTCTACTAAAGATCAGGTTTTCTTAACAGCTCGCCACATTTGATAGCCCTATCTCAGCGTTTGGACACACTTGAGGCGCAGAGCTCAGCGAGCTCTACCAGTATTAGAAAGAATGTATTTTTTCCAGGAATATCCCCGAGGGCAGCCTGGAAAACATCAGGAATTCAGAGGGCAGCTCTTGTGTTGCAGATGCTTACTGAGGAGCCCTTCCTGCCACGTGCATTTGCACTCCTCTTTTTGTTCTTCTCAGAGCACCTCAGGAAACTCGTGCAGTGCCCAGCCCTGCCTTCCTTGAGCTCCGATAATGCCCCCGTGGTGACAGATGATACTCACGTGGGTGCAAAGCCAGTTATATTTACACTCTCCCAGAAGGCTCAGTGCAGTTGTCACAACTTGTCAGTGGTCGGCACCGAGCAGTTTGTGGTCGGTGTAAAGATATTTTTCTGTTACAGAATTTGGCATGTTTGAAAAGGAACTGGGTGACTGTGATTATTAAGATGTAATCAAATGCATTAAGGCAGCTATTTCCTTTGCCATTAATAATGAGAGAGCTGGCAATATAATCTTCCCTTCATTCTCTTGTTTCACTTTTGTGGTGAGAAATGAAACGAAAGCAATCGGGAGCTTCAGGAGCCTTTTGGCACTGTGTATTTTTGTTGGCATAAAAATCATAAAGCAAGTACTTCTGCCACGTATTTTCAGTTTAAAATTTTCCTGGAGAAAAATCTTTTCTTTATCATGGCTCGTAAGTGTTCCCATAAATGAGAATTAGGTTCTTAATTCACCAAGATACTTTGGAAAACTCTCCCTTAAACTACACCTGCAATAGGTATGTCTCCTTCTCAGTTAATATTCTTCAGTTTTAGTTTCCTATATGGTGTATTTATTTGTTTACTAAAGCTTATATAATTAATTTTAAATCCTCCCTCAGAGTTAAAGGATTAGGAAATGATGGGTTATAGCAGTAGTTTTAGATCATGTTTAATACCTTAAATACTTTTCCGCTATAGCAGGTTAAATAGTCACCAACCTTTACCTTATAAAGCCTCATTTAAACCTAATGCTTGAAGATAAATGCTGTAGAAATTACCGTTTAACACTTCTGTTTGACATGGGCTTACTATGTTTTCTCAGCTGAGGAAAATGAGGAAAACTGAGTTGAAATGGTTGAATTCCATTATTTTTGATTCTGCTCTTTTTTAAAAAAACTGATGTTCTCACAGTTTGTCTGATGACTCCCTTGAGTTTGTTAACCTTTGTAATTATACCATTTAAATTTACATTTTTATTTTATTTTTCATTGATCTCTTAAATCAATTTATATAGCAGATTCAAGAGAATTTCTTCATATTCTAGAGCAAGCATTCTGTTCCCTCTAGAACCCGGAGCTCTAATTAGACCTCTAAAGTTGAGATCTTCTGATGTGCTTTGCCAGTGCTGGTCTTTGACTGTAGTAACACAGCCTGGGAATTTCTGCTGGGAGGCCTCAAAGGGAAACTGGGAGATCTCAAAAATTCAGCCAAGTAGTGGGATATTTTTATTCTACTTTCCAAAGTGGCGAAGGGAACGAAAAGGAAGGTGAAATCCCTTGTGCAGGATAAGAGGTAATCCAAAAGTCCTCGTGGTGAATGGCAAGGCTCCATTCATGTCAGTGATTTTGAAGCTGGTCTTCTGGATCAGGGTGACTGAGACTTGGTGGATACATCTTCAGAGCTGTTGGAGGATGTGTGCAAGGATTTTTCTCTAGTTTAATTTGAGGGCTCTTCAGATATCTTATGTTCATGCAGACGTTCAGACAGGCAAGGTGAGAGTGCTCAGTGCCTTTTGTGTTCACGGTAAATGAGGTCTGAGTCTTACAGTTACTTCTTCCTTACTTTTCTAGCTGATTAGAAACAAGAATCAGAAGAAACCTGGAACTTTGAGGTGTTTTGATCTCTGAAACAAATAATTTAATGAACAATACCAGGAAATGAGGCAAGAATTTTATGATTGAGAAATATGGGAAGAAAATGCAGGTAATCAAGCAAATGACATTTTTTCAAGTCGGGCTTTTCACTGACTTCAGTGAACTCCTGGATTGGGGCTGCGGAATGTTATAATTATAAAACCAGATCTGAAAATGATTTGTAAGGAGTCAGACATGCATATGACCAACCTCTTTCTCCACAGTCACAAGGCAACTGTGAAATCCAGTTCTGCAAACACCAGGACCGAAATATGATTTTCATCATCATTTGGAGCCCTACAATCCATGAAACAAAGATTAAGAATATTTTGTGCTACACCACTAGGGATGTGGATGGCTTTGCTGACACATTAACTCACTTCATGGCATTTACTATCATAGTTAGTCCTCCAACAGGAGCATCCTGCCTGTGTGCCTAGCAATATTCTAAAGCCCTTTATTCAAGGACAAGCAAATGCTTTTCCTGCAGCACATGGCTTTGGACCTGCATGCTGAGGGTCCCCAAAGCTGCCAGTGTCTTTTATGCAATGCCCAGCCCCTGTTAGCCTGGGGAAGAGCCCTGACTTCTCACACTAATCCCTCCTGAGGCAATGCCATGCTCAAAAAGACATATGGAAATAGGCCTGTTCCCAGCAGCTCCCTTGCTTTCCACCAGTGCCAAGTTCACAGTGGCAGGGAGATCTGGCTCATCTCCCTGCATGCCACTGTGATCTCCTGTTTCTGTGAAGCTGTCAGGATGGGGCCTCCAAGCAAATCATCTGTGTTTCCAGTGATAAATTCTCTGATCCAGCTTTGCCTTTCAGCAGCTGGTGGGTCCTGGAAACAAGCTGGCTGGCCCTTGAGGTGGCAGAGTCCCTTTCCACTTAATGCCCTGTGCCAGAGCCCCTGCAGGGGCTGGGGATGCATTTGCCTCCACCTTCCTCCTCCCCAGATCACTGCAGAGCTGTGAATCCTGATGGGTTTTCCTTCCCCCCCTTCGGCTGAGAGAAGCTCCTGCCAGGTTTCCAGTCCTTCCCAGGTTAGTGCTGTGTATCTTCCCTGCTAGACCAGTATCACTCTTGGGCTCTCCTCCTCGTTCCTGGACTCTGCAGTGTCTGGCTCTGCTTTGCCACTGGAGCTGCTGTAGAGGTGGGCTGGGAACAGCAAAGTTATTTCCTCTGGGTTTTTTTTTTTCTTTTGAAGAGCCCATACCTTGTGCACTACAAGAGAGGAAAAAGGAATGTAGGCTCTCAGTCCATATCACTTGATGCCTGCATTTGGTTTCCAATGTATGGAAGAGCTTTCTTAGGGATAAGACCATCCTGTGCTCTTATCAGTCCTTCCCTGGAGGGTTGTACAGAATTTGTGTCCCCCTTTCAGCACTGGACTAGGGGAATGGGCTTTGCCCAAATATTCTCTTCATTATTCTTTTTTCCTCTTCCCAAAACACCAAACTACCAGCTCTGCCTCTGACAGAGGGGTAAAGGAAAAGTGCTTTTTATTAATTCTTGCATAGAAAATCAGCAGCAGCACTGTGAGGATGAATTTGTCTTCCAGCTCTTTGGCTTGTACTTTAGTCATACTTTGTCAACCAGACAATGCTCATCACTTATATATAAAACCCTTCCAGAGAACATACAAGTAAGAAGAATACATGTATAATGAAATAACAAGTCTTGGCATTTCCTACAGAAGCAGCCAAATATTCAGCTGTGATCAGTTTTATTAAGAGGAGAAACTGCTAGAAACAATAGTGGCCCAGATAATTGATGAGAGACAAATTTGATCTCTGGCTGGTGGCTCTAATAAATTTCTTTGTCAGCTCAGTCCATTTACTGCAGGTAGAAACCCTGTGCAGTGATTAAAGAAGCAAAATACTTTAGGCATAACAGAATGTAACAGTTCTCCTAGTGAACTGGACAAAAATATGGGTAGATAAATGGAAGGGGAGGTGCTTTTATTTGGAGTCCCTATTAAATTAGGAAGCAGTTATTTTTGTTCCTCACCCCTTACAGGTGACAGTGAAGCAAAATATTTCTGGGACTATTGCCTTGTACAGACTCTGTCCAGCCTATTCATTAGCACCTCAGGAGCTGAGACAGGGGAAGAAGATGCCTTCCCTTGGTGGGAAGATATGGCATGTTGGGCAGGAGGAGAGGAGAGGTCAGGTATTGCTGCAGAGGAGGGGAGGGAAAGCTCCTGAACACTCATATTTTGGTTTGCTTTAACTGTGGGTGGTGTCTGTGACCTGGATATCCTCTCTCCCAGCATGTAGGGGTGGTTAATCACTGCAGGGCAGAGGCAGGGCATGGGAAGGACCCTGCCCAGAGAGGGGCAGCTCCTGCTGGGTGCCCCCTCACTTGTGTTTGCTCCAGTCTAAATGCTCTAAATGTGGAGTTGGGTTTTTTTTGAGGAGGTTGTGACTGCAAACCCAGATGACCCAATATTTTAAAGACTATTAGACAGGCAGAGAAAGCCACGTGGCCTTTCAGCAGGGCAATATAAGACTAGAAGGCACTACTGGGGCCAAAGGCAGCAGCACTTTTATAAATAACACATTTAATATGCACAACAAAATGAGTAAATAACAATGCTGTCCTACAAAACAGTTATGGTTTAATGTTTCATTAATGTTTCGTGAATGTTGATAATTATTTTCATATAAATTAGCATGCTGGGGTCTTCCATCCCTGGAGTTCTTTCCAGATGGGATGGTGCATCCAAGAGAGAGGAGAGTGTCAGGGCCATCAGGATGTCATTAGAGTTAATGCAGGAGTTGTCAAATGATGCCTGTTTGCACCGAAAAGCTCTGTATTAGCACAAGGCTGCCAAACTGCAACATTCATCACCAGTGAGTATTATTTGAAAAGATCATTTAGTATCTGTCAAGGCTGCTGTAATATTTTTTGGCCAAAGAACTTAAGTGGGAAGATGTGTGCGCGCGCCTCCACTCCTGATTAATTGTAATCTCACATAATGCACTCCTCAGCTTGACATCTTTAAAGTAAGGGTAGGTTGGTTGATTCCTGAAATTAATTACAATTCAGATTTTGGAGTGTGAAAAACGGATAGAGAGCTTTCTATAAACCATTTAGGCACAGCTAGAATTTGGACTGATTTATTATGCACTTCTACTATGCTCTGCTGCTCATGTAATAAAATCTTTAGGAATTTATTGCAAGAAAATGTCTCCTTTTCACAAATTTGCTGCAAGGAGAAGATGGAATTGGTATTTTAATTGCATTTTGATAAAGAAAAACAAAACCAGTGAGGGCTCTGGCCCTTCATACACCTGATAAATTGACTCTCTGTGTGTTCCTAACTCAGAAAGGTTAAGGGAAACCTATATCTGTATTAATCTCTGTGTGAAACTTTAAAAACATAAAAGCCAACATATGCTGGGATAGTTTATTTGCCTTCCCTTGCAGGAATAAATTAGCAAAGTTAGAATACCTCCTGATCCTTCAGCAGGAGAGCCTTTGGGTGGTTCTCCTTTAGGTGTTACACTCAATAATGCGTGTCTTTAGAAGGATTAAGTGGTTTTCAGGTTCTCCTGAAACAGCAGAGATATTAACTGCTGAATTCAATGAATACTCCAAATACAGGTCTGCTCTGGAGGTGATGTTTTGGAATTACAGCTGTCTGCACAAGGAGTTGTTGAGAATCAGCCATGACAGCATGAAGACGGTTGTTTTAATCTGAATCACCTTTCATGTGTAAACCTGGTTAACTTTATCACACTTAACAATCTTGAACACTTGTGAAGAAACTTTCCAGCTAGGGAATCTAATAACACCTGCATGATCAGAATTCCAGAAGATGGAGAAAAAAATAAGGTGAAATGCTGTCTGAGCTCTTGCAGAATCTTGTGATTTGGATCTAAAGGAATGTTTGTAGCAGTGTGATGGGTATCAGTGTATCTCCATCGGGTATCAGAGCCTGGCTGGGAGCTGCAAGCAGATTGTTACTGAAGAACAATAGGATTTTTTCATTAAGCTCTTCCCTTTTGGCTAAGACAGATAAGAAAACCTCCTCCCCTACTTGACTCATGCAGTAGATAAGATCTATATATAAGATAAAACTTAAGTGCAGCGGGAACTTGGAAGAGCCATTTTCTAAGAGACAAAACTTAGCAGGCATCAGCTTTTTAAAAATAAAACAGACATTGATCTATACTATGTTGTAGAGAAATTATGACTCTGGTAGTAAAAGCAAAGCCCAGCTGTTGGCTCAGTGTACTTTCTGTTGGAGACTGGATTGTAACCAAGGCATCATCTGCGGGTTGTAATTCTCCCCTCTGGAGCTTTTGGAGCTGGGTAAGTTCAGTTGTCTGCTCTGAGACAGCCTTCATGCCATGTTAACATGTATGGCAATCATTTGCAAAAACTGCTGACCTGAGCAGGCTGCAAGGCTTGTGTCTTATGTGGATGAGTATTTCTTGAATTTCTGTCTTGTGCTGAGGACAAAAAGACCTTTTACAAGTTTATCATTTTTCAATCTCACCTAGTCCCTGAAGTGACAGCATCCCCAGTCATTAGGAGAACTCAAAACCAAGCAAGAAGTTTTTCTTTTCTGGAAACGCTCCCTTTTCAAAACAGGGACAGAGCAAGGGGGATTGTCTGTCTTTTTTTTCTCCCTTGAAGAACCTATTTTCCTTTTTTTTCTTAATTATCTGCAGCATTGGTTTCTGCATATGTGCGTGTTTTGGCTGGGGTAGAGTTAATTTTCATCACAGTAACTGGTATGGGGCTGTGTTTTGGATTGGTGCTGAGAAGTGTTAATAATTCAGGGGTGTTTTAGTCATGAGTAGATTTTACTCAGAGTTGAGGTTTTTTCTGCTCTTTACCCACCAGTGAGGAGGCTGGGGGTGCATAAGGGGTTGGGAAGGGACACATCCAGGACAGCTGACCCCAACTGACCTGAGGGCTCTTCCAGACCGTGTGGATCATACTCCATGTATAATCTGGGAGAAGAGAGAAGAGGGGGAATGTTTGGAATGGTGGTGTTTGCCTTCCCAAATCAGCAATAAGTGTGATGGAGCCCTGCTTCCCTGGAATGGCTGAACGCCTGCCTGCCCATGGGAAGTGGTGACTGAATCCTTTGTTTTGCTTTCCTTGCATGCTCAGCTTTTGCTTTACCCTTTAAACTGCCTTTATCTCAACCTGTGAGGCTTTTCACTTTTGCCCTGCTGATCCTCTCCCCACCCCACCAGGGGAGAGTGAGCGGGCGGCTGCCTGGGGATGAGCTTCCATCTGGGGTTAAAGCACAACAGCACATTATCTGCCTCGCTCTCATGAATAAAGATTCCAGGCACTGTCCTAACACATTTCCCTTGCTGTGTGCTTTCCCAGTGCTATGTGCAGTACTCCTACAGCATATATGGGTCAGATTGTGTTCTGAGTTCTCATGATGAGCTCTGACTGAAGTCCCTAAGGACAAATAACCCAAATACAGGCCTGCATTCCTCTAGTAACTTAATTGTAATACACTGCTTATTATGTGAGTGCTCGAGTACCTATCCCTTCATGATTAATGTTATGCAAAATACAATTTAGGTGTTCCACTGTCTGCTCTCTCAGAGAATATTTCCCTTCTAGGTGACTAAGTTCCTTTGTCTCTAGTTCAAATAATGCAGTTGCAATTTTCGCGTTATCCAAATTGGAGTTTTCTCCACCAGCTTCACTTTCATGTAGTCACTCCAGATTCTCTAGGAGAGAATTGCACCTGGAAACCCACAGTAAATTTCAGAGGAAAAACATCTTAATATTAACTTGATTTAAACAGGACATTGGAACACGTACAAAACTCACTATTAAGCAGCTCTATATTGAGACCACATTTTAATAGTGCCCAAAGAACCTCTAAGGGAAAAGAACGCATGAACCAAAGGGGTTCTCTAGCAATGCTTGTCCGAGGCAGAGACTTGAGTGGGAAAGATTTTTTTGCTCTTGGTTGGGTTGGATATACTGTGTTCTGGAGGTGTCTGTGTGCTGGAATCCCCTGCTGCAAGACATCTGGGCTGTCAGCAGCTGGCTGGCAGCCAGGGGGGCCATCTCCTCACAAGAAATGGGACAAGTGCACACCGGGTCTGCTGAAATCAGATAATTAATGAGGGGGTGACAGTTAGAACGGAACTGGAAGGGTATTCAGATATGATCATCAGGTATCTTCCGAAATGGATTGTAATAGAAAGTGGCAGAATATGCTGGCAATAAAATCCAAAGATGAAGTGGATTCATTTAATCAATTAAGATCCATCAGTGGAATCAAAGGCACTGTGTTGGTGGCAGCTAATGTAGAGGTTAAAGCATTTTATCACCAGTAATTATAAAATTGGCTCAACTTCCTATTTCAAATCAGTGTCTCATGTTTGCAGTAAGAATTATAAATAAAATAGTATTTTCATTTATCTAATATTTATCACCCATCTTAGTTGCTGTACTTAAAACATGAGTTTTCTTGCTAATTCTAACGAGCCAATTTCCATCACCTTTTAGTGACCTCTCTTTAAAACTGTTTCATAACAGTATCCACCCATGCTTGCTTTCAATGAAGGGAAAAATGATTGGGTTTATATACCTTTCACTTTTGAAAAAACAATCTTTTCTCAATTGCTGACCCTCACTTTACCGCTTCACAGAAGCATGACTTTTATACCTATTTTTTTTGTTTTAATTTTGGAGAAAAGCCTTAATGGAAACATGCTTACACAGCAACGACATCCTTTTGCTGTAATAGCTGCTTGCTCGGAGAGCCAGCCCAAGCTATCCTGACAAATGAATTCTCTTATGGGTGTGAGCTGTATTTCCCTCAGGGGTGTGTGTAGAGTTACCAGCACATCCTTCCTAATGCAAGCCAGTCCAAGGCTTGGAGGAACGAGCTGCATGGACACAGGCCCTCTGCTGCTGGTGAAGGACACCCACGGCAGGCAGAGGGTGTTGAGCAGTGTGTAGCTGCTGTGTGAGCCCAGGATCACGGGGTGCCTTGCAATGAACACTTCTCAAAGGCCCCTTTAGAGCGCTTTCCATTTTTTTGACTGTATCAAGTAAGAAAATCTTGGCTTGCAGAGAAAGACATTTTCAAATGACTCTTGGCTTTCAAACCTGGACTCCACCCTGTTCCAAGGGTGCTGATTTAAATGCAAATGTAAAATTGTACTGAATGCAGCTGAAAAAATATGGGTGGCTTCTCAGCTAGAGCAAGGCTGTTGTTTAACATGCACAAGCAGAACACTTCATGCAGATCTTTCTCTTGTTAACTCCAAGAGGTGAATGTTGCTGTCCTGAGTGTTCCCAGCTTCTGAGGGGTCAAACAGCTGGTTTGTCCCATGTGTTGACTAGGAGGGCTGTTCCATGCATTGATCTTGGAAGAATCACTTGGACATGGATCTGTAGAACCTTCCACATGGTGTGCCGTGTGCTGAGGTAGAGCCATGATCTCTGCTAAAAGGGATTGCAGCAAGAAAGGAAAGAATCATCATATAATCTTTACTCAAGAAGGGAACAGTTCTGCACACCACTATATTTTCTAAGCTTTTCATGTACAGTTTGTGGGGCTTTTTTGCACAGGTGTTGTCTCTTTCCATTTGCTGTTTCCTTGGATCCTGATACTCTGAGGGCAGAAACCTGCCTCCCATCTTTGACTCCTGAGTAATACGGGAGGAGCTTTACCCTGGTCCACTAAGTACACAAAACCATCAGTGGAAAACAGCCTGGCAGCCCCAGATTACTGCGTGTCCAGAACTGCAGCACTGGCTGGCATTTTTGCTTTGTGTGGTGTTCAGACTTGAACTCTTGGTATCCCAGCCTTCTCAGAGGAAAGTTTGTTTCAGTTCATGACCCAAACCAGAGGAATATATTTTCTGTCTTCCATAAATTAGGATAGTTCCTGGCACATTGCAAACCATTAGCGTAAGATTTTAAGATGAGCTATTCACCACTTTTCTACTAAAAATCCTTAAAACCGAGTTTCTCCCACCCACTCAAACTGATAAAACACAAAGCCACAAAGATTTGTAAATAAAACATGAGGCAGAGGAATTTTCAGTGTCTTTGGGGGAAGAAAGAGACAATAGCAAAATATGTAGCAGCCTACAGCAAAACCCCACATGGACAGAAATGTGTACTTGATGCAGAGCAAAAAAAAAAAAATCACCCCAAACCCCCAGGGTAGTTCATGAGTACTCTGAAACATCATTGCACAACTGATGTAACAATTTGGATGGGTCTCTTTTCCAGGAGAGCTGCTGAGGTTCCTGCTCATCTCCAAAAGGTCAATTTAAAATTTCTCTGATTCATGTTGCAGCAACTCTCTCTTGTTTTAAATCCTTGTTCACAACCAGAGAACCCCAACACTTCTGAAATCTTGTGGTGAACTACAGCTTGGCCAGCTCAAGCCTTACATCCCACTCTGCTGCAGAAAGGTTGTGTTGATGGAAGAAAGGAAGGAGGAAATAAAAAAAAGTGGGAGAGAGGCAGTGCTTGGGCTGTACAGGCACATCCGTGAGCAAAAAAGGCAGAGCAAAACCTGCCTGTTCAGCTTCAGGTGTTGATTAGTATTTCTGACACGGGGTGTTCATTGAGCGTCTTTCTGCTGGGGTCTGAATTCAACCAAAATCAAAAGTGTTTGTAAAATCTTGTTGTTTAGTAGCTTTGTTGTTGCTGTTTGTCATAAAGGAAACAAGAAAAGAGAAGGAAAAAATAAAAAAAGAGAGAAAGACAAGAAAATTACAGCAGCATGGGTATGGTCCATGTCTGCATTAGCAAAACAAGAAACTTCAGTTTCCCCTTGGGGCATTTCAATTTATATTTTTCTTACTGTCATAGAAACTGTCAAAACCATAAATAAGTAATTCATGCAGAAACCAAATGTTTTGATAAATGCAAAGCAACTATTTCCTCAAAAATTTCTATCGCCAGGAATTTTGAAATGTTGGTTCCCTTTTCTAAAGCAGATGAGAAATTGATCTGAATATACTCTCTGTGAAATGAGATGTTCAGTTGTGACCCAGGGCTGGAATAAAATGCTCTTACTGGTAAAATTCTGTTAGTCTGAGCACCATCAAGGATTTGGTGGATAGGGCTTTAAGTCCCTTCATTGTCATGGACTTTCCTATGTTATATTCAAGTAGTTCAGTCTTTCTGCATCTCTTATCTATGCAGAAATGATCGAGACTCTGCAGATCACAGAGCTCTGGAAGAAAATCATGAGAGGATCTAAAGATCTCAGGTAGAGCTGAATTAGTAAAGAGACATAATGCTACAAAAAGAAGAGTGAATTCTGTGCTCTGTGAAGGAAGGCTGGACATAGGATTTTGGATGTGGGGTTTTTTTTTTCCTCCTATGGAGTGGGCATGGTCCAGCAGAGATAGAAAAAGACTTGATAGTAAGCTGGACATTCTTATCTTAACTGCAAAAAGTGGGGAGAGGGAAAATCTAAGGCATTAAGAAAGGCCCATCTGTCTAAAACATACATACCCTGAGTAAAATCCTAATTTGCCTTGTCGACAAACATGTTTTCTCATTTTTCTTTCATCTGTGCTGAAAAAAGATGTGAGTGTAGATCCTACTCTTCAAGAAGCATATAGAGTAATCAGGATTATGTTGTTTTCCTACAAATTCGGAAATTAAACAAAGTATTTCTCTTCTTTGTCCTGTTTCTGCAGGCAAGACAAAGCAGATGCTGCTGTAACATCTTCCATATAATGCCTGCTACGTGCAAAGATCCTTGGTGGGGATATGAATGTGTCTGCATAACTTCCACAGATACAGACAATTCTTGGTGTTTATTCTCTGATTTAGAGCTGTGTATCAGTGGGGCTTCTTGTCATCTCCAGGCCTACAACTGCGTTCCGAGTCTTCATCCCACCAAAGCCAGTGGGAACATAGCTGGCTTGCTGGAAATTTGCTTTATTTCTGAGACTGGTAGTTTTGAGCATCTCAATGCTCCTCTCAGTCAGCACCTTGGAAGAGGGCAGCTGTGTCCAGGAGTTGGCTGTAGCTGAGGCATCCACAGGTACATCCCTCCAGCTGAGGATTGTGGGCAGAGGTCCCAGAGGAGCCCAGCAGTGACTCAATTCCTTTCTTTCTCTAAAGTTTCTTCACAAAAGGGGGGATGTGTGTACGTGTTAAATTTGTGATCGCTTAAATTGACCCCTCCAATGGTGATTTTCCACAGCAAGAAGCTGGACCCAGTAAGACAGAAAATATTTAACCGCATTGCTCCGGATTTGATTATGACGTGATCTATTCTGGGAATAGTGACCATCATTTTTGTACATATTTATGAGGATGGTGAGGCGCCCAACAGGAAGCATGACATGAATCTCCAAAGCAGGGCAGCCCTCCAAGTTAGTGTATATTAACTCATGTATAACACGGGCTGGAACAGGGGGTAGGGGTGGCAGCCAGTGGAGGTGAATGGACACACATGGGAAAAAGAGGTATTTTTCCACTCCTGCTGCTGAGTCGGTTCTGTCTCGAGGCTGGAGCTCAGCAGCCCTGTTAGTTCAGACATGTCCTAGGCTGGATGTTTGAGCATGAGCAGCAGTGCACTGAAACCACTGGTGCTGGCAGTGCTGCCTTGCTCGGGGAGCTCCCCTGTGCCACCAGCGCACGCACAGACCCACTGCTCGGGACAGCGGCTGAGTCGCTGTGGGGGATTTGTCTGGGGCAGGTCCTGGGTGGCCTCTGCACCCTGGTCTGTTTGTGTGCTGTACCCAGACACCATAAGCTTGTTTTTTTTCTCTTAAAAGTGCTGGGTAGGAGTAGAGCCGTTGCAAAGCCCGTGGGTCTCTCAGATCTCCCGTGTGCCCCTCGGTTGTGGGGCTGAGCCGTAAGGCCACCTCAGGGTCCAGCACTTGCTGTGGTCCCACTGCCCTGGCTGCTGCACTCTGTGCACTTCTAGGGAGATGTAATGAACATCCCAACACGAATCCAGCTGTTTAGGTGTGGTCTGTGTCAGTAGATTCCTCCTGTCCTGTCATATCATCCAACTTGCCAAGAGTTGTGATCGCTGCTGGCTGTGCAGGCAGGGACAGGCGGGTGCTCAGCTGCTTCATCTCCCCAGCAATTGCAAGGGGGGGCTGTGATCCCAAAGAACACACTGGTGCCTGCAGTGAGAGCATTGATCTGCCTGGAACCAGGCTCTGGATCTTGTTTGGAGAAGCTTTGTGAGGACTGTGTTTGCTGAACACAATGTTTAGAAAATCTGTGGCAAATTTAGGAAGGACACGGAGATGTTTGTCAGTATTTGTGAAATGTCACAGTTTCAGGTGCAGTTTTTTGTCTCCTTTCAATGTTTTTATTGCATTTCGTAGTAAAAGCAGGATTACGGTGTTAGTTTATAAAACAAACAGATGCATCAGTAGATGCTGAACAAAGAGAGGACTGCTTTTGTTAGTGCAGATAAGCCTTGAATCTCAAATAGGGAATGGTATTATTTCTCAGAGCTATAACCAAGCAACCAATATGGGTGCAAAGTTGCACCTAGCTCTAGCAAGTACTAACTCATTCTTCTAAAGGCAATCCCTAGCAAGTGCTACCTGGAAATTCCCATGTGCCTGAATTAAGAAGGATCAGTGTTAAGTATGGTGAAGATGTGGGAAACACCCTCAGGCCCAATTAAGGAGAAACCACACACTATAGTTATTGTCTGTGCTGGGATGTTCTTCTCTTTTTTAACTGCAATATCCAGATTAAAATGCTTGCTTATGACCTGCAGCACTGTGCATCTGATTCTCCTTTTGCTGATGTCTGTGGCAAGAATGCATTAGTAAAATTTGGCTCCTCTCCATTGGTGTGATCCTCCAAGCATTCACTTCTCTGAGAAAGGCAGGGAAAAGCAGAGTAGCCTCATAGGCTCCAATGACCCTTTACAGCACAAACCCTGATGCAATTAGTTTCTACTTGAGTCTATTACAGTGGAGATTTCCTGCCAATGTTGTGCTGTGAATGTGCTGTGGCAGCAGGGATGCCTGGCTTGCCCTGCTATCTTGGAGAGGAGAGAGGGTGTTCAGGACGTGTCTGTGCTGTGGGATGCAGTTGCCACAGGGCCAGGGCAAACAGAAGTGGCTTTGATGTAACAAAATGGGCTGCTGTAATCACAGGGATGGCTCAGAGCCGTTTTCAAGGTGGTTTGGCACACAGCAAGTCCAGCATGGCCTTACCTATGGCTTGATCCTGATAGCCCTGCTCTGTGTGACAGCGAGGTGGAATCCAGCTGGGCACTGCACGGTGCTGGGCACCCTCCTGTGCTGTCACCAAGGCACTCAGGGAAGGGCTCAGGTCACGTGGGGAGGCTGGAAGGGACAATGGTCCGTGGCAGCCATGAACACGTGTTCCCTACAGCTCTCAGATGTTTTTCTCATCCTCCCCAGGTCCTTTTTCGTGCTTCCAAATCCCACAGGAGCCACTGGAGGAAAACGAGTCTCAGGGAAAGGCCTCCGACAGTGACACAAATTATGCGAGGATCCAGACAAGTCCTAACCTGACATTTTTCAAAGTGAAATGCAAGACTCCCCGCTCACTGATTGCTTTTGCCCTGTAACAGCAGCTGAAGTGCAAACAACATCATTTGCCATGGGTGATGACAAGGAGAGAAAAGAGAGGAATGGGGGAGAAGTGAGGAAAAAAAGAAGTATTGAATCAAATTATGGAGGAAAATAAGCTTCATAGACAATTTTGATGAAACTATTAATTTTCTGTGTAGTGCTTAGAAATTATCATGATATATCTGCTGTCCATGGCAGAGCTAAAGAGCTAATTATATCAGATACAAAGAAAGATGTAATTATGTCCCCTTTCTCAGCAAGGCTTGTGGCTGCCAGTGGAGCAGGGCAGCGTGAGGGCTTCCTGCTGCCCATGGCAATGGAGGGGGCTGAAAGGATTCCCCCAGGATGGTCCAGGCTGGGGTGCTCGTGGCTGCCTCCTGAAGAGGGGTTTGGGCAAATAGGGCCCATTCTGTGCATCCCACCCTGGATATTTTTCCTCTTTCTCCGAGCTGAGCCAGCAAACCAGCCAAGAGGCTCTTCGTCATGAGACTGAACCTGTCTGTGACTGGGGGGGGAGTTCTCACAGGAAAGTGAGGTGAGGTGACACACCTCCAAACACTACTGAAACCCTGCAGAACTAACTTCTGCAGAAAACCTATAAAAATAGGGAAAGCAGGAAAAAACAATATTGTACTCCAATGGAGCCAAAGACTGTGGCCTCTTTAAATGTTATTAAGTCAATAATTAAGTGAATTTGGAGTGTGAACTGTGTATCCACTTTAAATGGATTAATGATATGAGAATTCATACAAAATTGCTGTGTTGATTTTATGTTAATGGCTGTTTGAATATAAGCTGAACTATTAACCAAGGATAAGTGGAACTAATGTGCCAGCATTACTATTGAAATGTAATTGAATGGATGGTCTGCAATTTGCAAAGGGCCTCGTTGCTCTGGAGTGGGTCGGGAGAACAAAGGCTGCCTTGGACAGATTGGAAGGATGTCAGTTAGGGTGGGAGGGCTTTAAACAGAGGGATGCTCAAAAGAAGCCTGAATGGCTTAAATGAAAGCTCAAAGGAGGGGTGTAATTCAGTTGTCAGTAGTGACTTGGAGACACCTGAGTCTCCAGTTTGTATCTAGTTTGCTAAGATCATCAGTTTGTGCTTGAAATCCCTCAGGACATTCCCAAGATTGCTATGTTTTATGCCTTCAGCCAAGGAGCAAATATTCCCAAGATCTTGAGGATAAATTTGTGCTTGAAGCTACATTTCATGAGTCAGCCTTTTCCTTCACTTCAGTGCAGCAGGGCAGGGACAGGGAAACTGCTCCAAAAGCACAGGAAAAATTGTGTTGGTTGATTGAAGGAGGCACAATAAGTAGGAATGGCAGGGAAATGAGCACAAGGAAATCTAAGCTGGCTGTCAGTCTGTTTTTCCAAACAGCAAAGTCTGGTCGATTGTGGAATCCCCATTACTTGAATCATTTAAATACAAGCTGGATAAAAGCCCTTAAGAAAATACTACAGAGCATATCCCTGCTTTGGCAGACAGTCGAGTAGGATGACCTAATCAGTCTTTCTAGCTCTTATTTTTTGAGTTAAAATATAGAATTGACACAGCAGGTGAATGACCTTCTTTGTTCTTGGCCTTTGGGTTTTTTTTTAAATTTTTTTTTCCCCTCCCCTCTCAGAAGCAGCATCCAAGGTGCTGAGTGGCCAGCCTGGGTGCAGCCTACAAGGGCAGGAGCAATTTGGGGTACCCAAAGATCATGAAACCTTGAGTCTCCCCCCACTTATGGCTCTTCGATGTGCTAGCGTGGTTGCTCTTGATTTGTGTGAGTGGGGTTAAAATCGGGCTCGAGGCTTTAGACTCTTAATGGGGGTTAGGTCGGTCTCCAATAGGTCTGTACATAACACCAGCAAAGCTTTGTCAAAAAATAAATAGGTGCTCGGAATTTATGGGCATTATAGACACAGAATTGGGTGGGTGATTAACAGTGTCATTCATGCTATAATGCTGCTGATATTTAAAGAAAATGTAAACAAATCCTTAATCATGTTGTGCATCCTTGTAAGGCTCCTGTGCCAGAACTACAAACAAACAATAACAGCATATAGGTGTTGGGAAAATAAACTGCCTGATTAGCTAATCTCATCTGAGGCATAATGATAAACTGGATCATACATATTTTGTAGTTTGTTGCTATAAATATGGCTGTTGCAAGGTCAGAATTTTTATTCCTCTAGCTTCATAAAAATGCATGCTTTGAAGAAATTAAAGTTATTTTGTATTATAGATTGCAGGAAACACCAGTGTTCATAGCTTAGAAGCATTAAAAATACAAGACATCTTCTACTTTTGAGTGAAATTCTTCCATTATTGGTTTGGAGCTGGCTATTAATACATGAAATCTTGATTTTATTTTTTTTTTCCACTCAGGGAGAGTCAAATCTCCATATACCCAAAATATTCAGTACACTTAGAAATCTACATCTTTGTGTGCAAATTTGCATATTTAAATGTTCAGTTTGTTGAAAGCTTTCTCCCCTTTTTATTAATAAATACATTATCGAGCTGTAAGGCTTAGTGCCTCAGGTCTCTCTCCTCCTCTCCGGGGCGAAGCTCAGTGCAGATGAGCATAATTCTCCATTTGTGGTGGGGTGAATGCTTCCTCAGTGCTGCATTTTGATACATTTACTCATCTTCCTTGAATATCACTTCATTTTGCCAGCAGTCCAATCTAGTAATGGATATACCAGTAATCTATTTTGCACTTACAGAGTAATATGCCTCTTAACAGATGGAAAGATATGTCAGTAGTTATTCATAAAGGGGAGGAGGAATGACTGCAGGTCAGCCCAGGAGCAGAAGTGGGAGCTTCCACCTGTGTAGGGAATGCAGCAGGACGGCGTTGCTAGTGGAAAAGGTTGGGAATGGCTTTTTTTCACAGTACCAGAGCTATGTATCCTTTCACTGCCAGACATATGGGCAGCCCCTAATGAGGCTTACATTATTGCTACTTAATATGCAAGTTGTTTTAAAGCAAGCGAAACTTGCAGTGGTAATGAACACTTAAGCAAAACACATTTTTCTTCACTGGCCCATTACTATTCAGAGATAGCTAATATCTGCTAAATGATTTTTGTCTCCAAGATAATGCCCAGAGAAGCTGTTAATGCCTCCTCCCATGCAAAAATTATGTCAGGTCCTCTAAAAGTAAGAGGGTGACTTTACAACCACAGTATCTGAGAGCAAAATACAAAGTCTGGCAACCTTTCCACTTGCCTTTGGTGCCTACAGGGAATGCCTGGGTTTTGTTTTTGAGGTTTTATCCAAAGTCATCAGAGCTAAACAGTTATGTTTTGTTTTGTTTGTTCTGATGGTTGAAATTATCAGTTAATTAAATGCTTTCAGTAGGTAACACTTTCAGAAAGATGCCAAGTATAGCAGGACTCACATTTTGACCACCAGTCAGTGACCACGCTACAGCTCAGCATGGTCGCCTCCAGAATATCTGCCATGATGTTTTCGGGCAGAGACACTTCCTCTATGAGCAATTGATACCTACTGTCCGACTGCTGTCAAAGCAGCTCTCCTCAGAGAGGCAATGGCAGCTTGTGCATGACCTCCTGCCCACCCCCGAAAAACACAGGGGGCTCTGATGGTCATACGCCTCCCCAGGGTCACAGCGGTTGTCCCTAACAAAGCGTGCCTTTATGGGAGCTTAGCTGCTATATCGGCAGCAGGGAGGTTTTGGCACTGTCAGCAGCATCGTTTGCCCACAACAGACTTCAGCAAACCCTTTCTGAACGCTCTGACCCTCTGTTTATTTGCAAGCCGGAGTGTCTGGAGGAGCAGTGACACTGCGGGTGCACCCACAGCGTGTTTGCACCTGGAGAGGCAAAGGAGAAGCCCAGCTTGTGAGCTGGGTAACTGCAAGAATTGTATAATGTATAGGTAAAATTTGTCCCCCTAGGTTCAAAGCTGGTTAAGTGTGGACTCGTCCTTGCCCCTAGAACAGCATATCCTTGACTCTGAACTGCCTCTAGTTGCAGTCCTGTGGAAACGAGAAGAAAAGCAGATACCTCCTGCTTGGAGACCTGCTTTACAGAAAGTGCCTTTGCTTCTTGCCAGCCCATCTCATCTCATCTTGAAGAGAGGCTGTCTTGCCTCTGGGAGGCTCTATGGAGGGGCATTTCCTTAAGGGAAGCAAACTCATCTTCTCTTTCTGTTCTGCCTTTCCAGTTAGGACCTGTTTCCTTCCCTTCTCCTTCCCAACATCCCGATGGCCCTGTTGCTCATCCAGTATCAACAAGTCCTTTGTGAGCACTTGAAAAAAATGACTCAGGTTGCTGTTCTGCCTCCAGATAGAGAGTTTGTATTTCTTGTTTCTTTAATAATCTAGACAGTTAAATTGGAATAATATTAAAGGGCAGTTTGGTGAGGATGAAAAGCGAACAGTGCTGCCAACTTCAATAGAAAAATATATTGAATCAGGTTTACGTGAATTACACAGTAATCTTAAAAATCACAGTTAAAATGACTAAATTGGTCCCTTTTTCATTTTGAGTTCTGATTTCTGGGTCTTTAGGGTACAACCATAAAGTCTAGAAAATTACTATCAATAAAAATTAAGAGAGGAGCTAGCTGAGTTTCTCATGTCATTGCATGCTTCTGGCAGCCAAAGCTGAAGAACACTCAGAAATCATAAGACTCAAGCTTAAAATCATGTGAGTTGGCAACACTGCTCCAAGACTCCCCAGAGATCCTGTGCCTCCTTTGGGGAGCATAACTGTGCTTTTAAAATCACACCATTGCAAAATTAATCAGGGGTGAGGATCAGATGGAAGAAATGGAAGGGAGTTTTGCAATGACTTGGATTTATGGCTGGAGGAGGCTGACTCATGCCTCGCTGCAGCTCTGGTGCATGTCCCTTCACGCTGCTGCATTTGGGGCTCCAGACACACCTGAGGTGAAGGCATGTTGTGTGCCTTGACTTCCTTCAGAGAATCAGCAGAATTGGTGTTCCCTTGGTCAGGGATATTAAACAGCTTCTTATCAGGAGAACGGCGTGGCAGCAGGGAGGTGAAATCTCTACATGACCACAGTGCAGGAAATTGTTGTTTTCTTCCCTCAATAAAGGAAAAGGCCAATTTTCATCTTCATCCAGCCTAGGTAATATTTCTGAAGTTAGTTAAACTCATGTTTGTGACCACAGAGTTATACTTAGGCTGTCAGACCCTATTGATTTCCAAGTTTCAACATTTTATTGCAATATTGTTAAGTATATTATAGCTGTTCAAAGAGTACTTTCAAGGCTCTGTTCCCTGGTTGATCTGTGAATGATTTACAAACTGCTGCTGGTTTCTGAGCTTACCATTAGGTGCTGGGCTATGTAGTTATTTGGAAATGTGTATAATTCAGGCAAATCATTGACAGCACATCACGTACGAAGGGAGATGTTCTAAAGCATAGAAAGGACATGACTGACAAACAAACACTGAAAGACTGGAAAAGCTGAGCTTCCACATCCTGTGTGTTACCCTCTTCTAGGGAATTTGGTTATTTATTATTTGTGGAATGTAATCAGCCACCTTGTTTTTGATTTTTAACTTTATTGGTTACAACTATCCCCCAGTAAGAAAATGATGTGAAAGGAAGAGCAGATGGTGAGTCAGACCACTACCAGCCAGGCAAAGCCTACTTCTTGCTCCTTGTGGTCCTAGACTGACTTTTCCCATAATTATGGCTGATGCTTTGGCCAGGAATGTGGAAGGAGTTTCAGTTGTCATCAGCAGAACCAGGGGGCTGTGAGCTCCCCATGGGTGAAAGAGGAGATGCTTCCAAGTGTTTTAAATGCTTCTTCGGGTGTTTGCAGTAAAGGGCTTGGGACAGACTTTGCTATTTGACGAACTGTCTTCTCAAAGTTGATATATCGGGAAAATCTGTTGGAGGTGCCCAAGGTTACTCCAAACTGAGTCCCCAAGTCCTTCATTTCATTTGGAGGAGGTTGGTATGAAGTGTGCAGCTCTGATTGTGACTCTGCTCTGTGCTTGTTTTAAATGTACCTTAAGCAAACGTATGGGTCAGGATTTTATTATTTTACCTTGTGATTTTATAGTGCTAGAAAGATAAAAGAGTGATGTTGAAAATACGTGGCAAGGGTGGGAGATAGATGGAAGACAACATGCTGGTACTTGTTAGGCAAGAGTTTTGGAAACAGAGTTCACATAATTCTCCCTTCATTGATATTGCACAATTTAGGAATAACTCCATGACAGTCAATTGAACATGGAAAGGAAAACCAAGTGAAAAATCTCTCCCCACCCCCTCAAAGAAGGTATTTCTTGGCAGATGCATACCGGCTGTGGCCTGTAGGTTGCAGCAGTGTATGCTTTTCATTAGGAAACACCACTTCATCCCTTGTTTTCCCTAAGTGGAATGCTCCAGTGAGATAAACTAACTCGCTTTTGGCCATATCCCTTACCAAAAAAAATAAATAATCAGCCTTGATCTTGCTGGCAAGACAAAAGGATGTTGTTTCTTTAGCTTCTTGCTACGTGGGTGTGAGCTATGTTGAGCCTTTCGGACCAAGTGAATCAGCACCACAAGGTCCAGCAGCACAGAGCCTTCCCAGCATGGACTAGGACACTACCATAAGAAACACTGGGAAAAACTGGTGCTGGAGGCCACATCCCATTAGGGCAATTAATTTTCTACATTTTCTTTTATTTTGGGATCCAAAATTTGCACAAATCCACGTAGTTGTCTTTTAAGCCAGTGTGTCGTGTAGCAGTGGAGGCATGCAGAAAATGTCACGCCACACTCAGGGCTGCAGTGAGAAACTGCTCCACTTTGATACAATCCTGTCATGTGCTGCAGAAATTCAAAACTTTAGCAGATGGCACGGGTGTAACTCTTTCTGGCTGCAAAGATAGGAATAAACCACGACTTCATATGTCAAGTTCATTCGCTTCATTGATTGCCCACACAGTATTAAATACAGGTAAGAAGAAAAGTACAAACCAAAATTTTATGTGTGTTTCAATGAAAAAGTGTTCTGTTTTTCAGCAAGAAATGCTGAGAGGAATCCAGCACTTTGTAAAACCAGTCATAAACATATAAGAATATATGAATGCCAATGGAAATTATTGGCTGAACAATCTCCTTTTTGGTGGGAAACATGTTTTATCAATATTTATGCTGCTCTGCTTGAAATAAAAGCAGAATGGAAAAAACAGTCAAAACTCTGAAAAATTTAGAGTATGTTTTTAACTGGCTGAAAACCAGAAGTCATCGTGGTTTTTTTTTTTTTCTTTTTCTGAAGAAAAAGCAATCTCTGTTTCTTCAGAGATTCATTTGGTTTAAAGCCAGAAAGGACCATTAGATCATTTACTCTAACATTTTGTTTAATTAAGGCCAGTTACCCATGTATTTAGCCTGAAACTTACATTTGGTTAACTTTTTTTTTCTAAATAGCCTCTAGTTTTGACTTGTGTATGCTGAGAACTGCAGAACTCACCCTTTCCTTTGTATTTTCTACAACTGTTTTGTAAGTGTCTATATTAAAATATGTTCTTAATTGCTTGCCTAATATTGTATGTCTTCATGTTTCAGACCATGCTGAAATGTGGTCCTTTAAAGGGTCCTTTAATACCCACTGTTCTCTCTTTTTGTGTGTACAAACACACTGCAGTCACCTTTCCATTGTCTTGCTGGTTAACCAAATTGACTGAATTCCATAAACTATACATAAAACATTTTACTAAATTGTTTTAGACTCTTTCTTTGTTCAAGTTCTCAGCAGCCTTAAGAAATGCAAGTGCTAAAACAGGACAGTTTTGATAGTGCTGTGTGCAGAGGTAACAATCCACCCCCCAATTCTCTTCTTTTAGCATATTCAAAGGTCAAATTTGCCTATTTGTCTCTTTTCTTTTTTTTTCCTTTCCTAGAGTGAGGACTCATCTTCAGTTACTTAACTCTTTCCCAACTCATGGCTTCAGGCAGTCCTCCTTGCTGCAAGGATGGCCCACAGTCCTCACTGACAGCTGTGAAACTTTTCATTTGGTTGGATTAAACACATCTTGCCTTCAGTGCCCAAACTTGCCAAATAGTGCCCGTTGTTCTCCACGATTAACCTCTTCTGCTCTGATGTTGATCCTGCGTGTCAGATTTGCTGAAGCTTTAAAACCACTGACTGTGGTTGCCCTGCAACCATATCATGCTACAAACAGCCTCTCTTGTGCAGATGTTTCATAACGTCTTTATAACCAGCATGTTGTGTTCTGCTGAGTCCTGAGTGACTCACCAAGCTCTGTGTGCTGCATCTATGTGGTTGTCTTTATCGAGCAAACTTGTAATGTCATCAAAGAGTGGCATCAGATTTATATGATGGGGCCTGTCTACCATAAAACCATGATTACTGGCCTTAATTGTACTTATATACTTGATTATTTTAATTATCTTTATTAATTGATGTGTTTATCAGCTTTTCTTTGCCTTGGCTGACATTTGTGCTGGCCAGCTGGCTCACACTTGAGCTCCACTAGACTCTTGGCACCACACTAGCTGTCGTCCAGTGTTCAGGAATTTCCTTTGTGTTAGAATATTTATTAAAAACTAATTTCAACAGGCTCAATCTTTGTGGCCCAGGCACTTAATGTCCCTGGTATTCTCTGTGCCCTTCCTATTTAGTGGCAGCAGCTTTCCCATAAAGTGTCGGGAGGGGGAACTGTCATCACCGCGCCGTGTCGCCCAGGAACTCCTCTACGTCATGGCAACTTTCATGTTAAATTGGCAGATGTTATCACCTCTGGGCTCTTCTGTCATTATTGAGCAATTGCTTTAGTCCTAGCTCTTATTGTATGGGTAGAATCAGATTGTAGAAACATTTCACATAAAACTTCAGGGCAGATATATGTGATAGACAGGCTTTAGCATCACCGGTCTCCAAAAGTCCTCTCTTGTGTACAGACCTCTGCGGGTCTGCCGTAGAACAGCAAATCACTGGAATCTGTCCTATATCCAGCTTAAGGCTAACATTACTCTAGAGAGCTAAAACCCCAGGAATCTCTCAATGATCCATGCAGAGTTATATCCATTACTGCACCAGAGCAGGCCATGGGGCTGCGTTCCTGGGGGGCAGTATCAGCTTTGCGTGGGCTACAGTGGAGACCTGCATGGTGTGACGTTTCCATGTGAGCAGCACTAAAAACAGCCCGAGGCACTGCAACTCTTCCAAACAGAGCTTGTATTTAATTTGGTGTGTTATGGAAAACTCTGGGCAAGTTTTCCACTCGGAGACATTATATTTTAAGGGCACTCTGCGAAGTACAGTGTTCTTTTTTTATCATTTCTCTTCAGGAAAATAAATAGAAGTCCTTAAAACAATTAAGTACCCATCTGTTATTCCTGGGAAGCCAGGGGTATGTGCCAGAAAAGTAAACGAAATTTTTTATCAGTTATTGGATATTTAGATTCAGTGATCAAGAAGATAGTTCAGTGAAACACATATTCTAGTTTATATAACTAAAGCAGAAGGAAAATCATGATGGAGGAACCACGTGGGTCCAACTCCCAGACATGATGGAAAAGAAATTGAATGCAAAATGATTCAGATTTGCCATGGAACCATCCATCTACAGATGATCTTTTTCCTTCTTGGAAGTGCAGATGATGTTGAGGTAGTCTTGAAAATGGATCCAGCACAGAATGTGGGACGAAAATCAACTCTGTGAGTGAGAATGAAGAATTTTGCTCAAGAATCAGGTAATTTAGTACAGGTCTAAAAATCTCTGTCTTAGGAATAAGTAGTAGTCTTTTTAGCAGCACCTCCAACCACTAAATATACCTGTTGCCATTTGTTCTACGAAGACCTTAACAGAAAAATTTTATTTATGAGAAATGGATGCTGTGATTTGGACTGTATTCATGGAATAGTTTTAAATCTGGCTAGCAAATGCCAAAATCTTGGCTGAAAAGTTGTGATATAAGAAGCACTTATTAAAGCTTCCTGCAAACGTATCTTTCATCATCCACATTTGCATACCCAGAAGTTAGCTCAAATAGCTGACAATAATGTCAGGCATATCTTATTTATGCTATAATTATTTTTACTCACATATGTCACTGAACATAATTGTTTTCTCAGTGGTTTAAGATTTCTCCTAAAGATAGGGGGATGTGGAAATGCCTTTCTAACGTGAGTTTAGGAGCGTCTGGAAGAAGCTGCAGCTGAAGAGAGGCTGGGATATGCACAGCTGCTTGTGTTTCCAGCTGGTTTTTGTATGTTCTCGGGGTGGAGCAGACATTGATAGCTGTTCCCTTATAAAATATCTAATGGTGTACTTTATGACCTAATATGTTTTCCAGTCCTGGGGCCTGATCCAGAGTCCACTTGGCTTTGTGAACAGGCTTCCAGTGGCACCAGTAGAGAGCTCTATCAAATTCTTAATGAACCAAGGCCAGAGAGAGGTAATTTAGGGCCATTATCTTTGTAGGGTTGCATATGGTTCAGTGATGCTCTAACATTTGCCTCCAGAGTTCTCTCCCTGCTGCTTCCCTTGCTTCCACTTGCTGTTTTGCACCAGCCTTTGGAGATTTATATACGACAGCTCTGGGTCTCTTACGCTGTCTGAGGCCACTTGCCACTGAGTTGCAGACATGGTGCTCTCTTGCCTCCTTGGCAGACTTCCCTGGGAGAGTTCCAGGCCCAACGGTGGTTGATAATGTCTGATGACATTTTGTGGCACTCCTTCAGCGTTGTCAGTCTTGTCATACTTTTCTGTCTTATGCATCATCAACTGCAGCCTCCTAATTGCAGCTTGATATGTGAGTTCATTGGCAAAGGTTGCTTATGGGTCGGTCTATTTGCTTCAAAAGCCTTAGAGAGCAGAGTGAGAAGGAGAGCACTCTGGAGCTTTTTGGTGTGGGAGGGTGCTGCAGATCCTTTCACAAGAGGCTCGTTTCCACATACAGGGTATAGCCTGAATTTGGAACACAGGGAATGTAAGCGAACACAGGAGTCAGAAAACATGGAGATAAAAACCAACCAGAGGGAAGGGGAAGATTCTGCACTTGCTCATGGGCTTGGGACTCAAAGTCCTGGTGGATACCCACCTCTGCCTTCTTTAGGTCACAAAAAGTATGGCTGCAAAACCAGGATCCAGCCGTTCTGCCAGCAAATTTTGTGTGCATCGCTCATCATGAGCATGGGCTGCTTGAACAAACAAATATTGCCTTGCTTCTTCTTCTTCAGAGGAGGCTGTGTTGGCTTTTCCCCACTTTGGGTATGATCCAAAAGGGCTAAAGCAATTTCAAAGCTAGTATGGGTGTGCCAAGTACATATACATCTCACTGGTTTGATGTGGTTTTGCTGGGGACTCCAGATATTTCACACCTACTGAAAGTTTCTGGGAAATGTTGTTTCCACTCCTGCAGTTCCTGGTTTTTGCTCTTGTTTGTGCTTGTCCCCTTAGATCAAATGAGGCTAATGACTGAGGGATAGCCGTGCTTCCCAGGGATTTGAGGACTTAAATGCTTGAAAGCTATTAAGAGACATGCTTTGCTGTTGAATGCATTGAAGCCTTTTGCTGCAGGGGATCATCCTAAAGGCTGTAAGAAAACAACAGCTCTGTATTTTGACAACATCAGCTCACAACTTTGTTTTAGCTAGAACAGTCTCTTTCTGATCATAATGTAGGTCATGGCTGCAAGTTAATTTGTTCCATGTGCCATTATGATGCAGAATACATTCAGAATAACAGGGTTTTCCCAGGGTGAGAAAAAAATTGTGTTTACTGAGCAGTTATAGTCCATTTTAATTTTGTTCCTCCCAACTTTCCCATGCTTCACTTCACCCTCCTCTCTTCTGGTTTTGCTGCCTTAGCAGCCCAATTCTGCATGACTGGGGTAACCAGTTCAACTTCCTCTAGACCTCTGGGTGACAGGTAGAGAGCAGTCTCAACCCAGTCTCCTCTGGGCTTGTGGCTCCTCGGCAGCTCCCTCTGACTGTGCCTGAATTTGTGCCCTGGAACAGGGACTGCGCATTCACCCACTGCCAGGCGTCTTGAGGCTGGTGGATCCCCACCACTGATGGCATGCTCCTCTGGATCTGCTCCTCTGGATCCCTTACAAACACACCCCAGGTTCTCTTCCACTTCAGTGGAGGCAGGGAGAAGTGGATGTCTCCTACAAAGCTTCTGGCTTTGCCTGAGCTTCACCCAAACACTGCTAAGACTTGTGTTTACTCTGTCTGCACCCAACACCAGACTTACCTCCTGTCTGTCTGCGCTGCAGCTGGAGGGGTGAGGGCAGGATGCACTGGCATACCTGGGCATAGGGGATTAGTAAAACTATGTCCCTAAGCCACCTAGAAATCTGTCCTGAGCAGAGACCTTGGGCTTTAAATAATGGAAGCAGTCCCTTATTTCAATAAACCGTGTGTTTGATTAGCATTTTCTAAGGCTCTTTGATTGGTGATGACAGAGAGTTGCTTTGCATGTGGCCTCTCCAGTGCTACTGCAGTGAATTTGCTCTGCTATCATATATTTGTGCAGAAGAATGAAAAACCTAATTAATGTCACCTGAGATGAAAGCCCTGTAATCACGACTGCCATCTCAGAACAATTAATCATCCACCTACAGTAAGTCACCAGAATAGGTTTTTTCTATTTTGTTTCTAAGTTCTTCTGCAGATTTGAAAGAACTGCTGGAACAAGGGAGACAATGTGGGGTTTGGGGTCCCAGCCCAGTAGAGGCAGCTGGGGAATCACAGTGGGAGCACCAGCACAGGGAACAGCCACGGTGGCTTAACAGCTTTTGTCCCAGTCCCCTGCTGGTATCGCTCAAATTGTCACTTCCCATTTTATAGGCCCTCTGTGTGTCTGAAAAGGTATTCTGGCAACTTGGAGTAAAATAATTCAGGCGCTTTGAAGACTGCAGGGCCTGGAGAAAGACTAATTTTCATATATCTATATCTATATTTCTATCTGTCTATCTACACACATATATACAGGTTGAACTTCTGTCTATATCAGGTTTTCAGGTTTGTTTTAGACCGGTTGTGCTAAAATGCCGTGAGTGAAAAGAATCATAGTATGGGTCCTCACTGTGGAAAAAATAATGAAAATTTAGAGAAACTGTTTGATAATTGTCCAAGTTGAAAGCCTAAGCTTATTTCTTAGAGTCTCTTTGTCAGCTGCTAAGTCAGCCACACGAAGACTGTGGGTTACCATGATGCTGGGTGTCCTGTGCATGGCCTGTGCAGTCAAAAAAATAGCAGTGAAGGATCACACATTCCCTGTTCAGCTTGTAAGTTCGTTGTGCTGCATTTCCAGGAAAACTGGATTTTTACAGCACACTGGAGATGAGGTCTTCAGCTTTTAGAAGCTCCACCTAAGTCAATAGATCTCGGATGGTTTGTGGTAATTAAGGACGGCACTGAGCCCCAGCACTCTGTCAGGGAAAGCAAAATGTTTAGCTTCTCTAAAGGAAAACAGCAGTCTATTGAATGTTAAGATCTGGAAAATAATAAAAAAAAGAATCTTGAATTAAATTAATTTGACACCAGCTCTTGACACCAGCAAAAGGAGAATTTTATGCCTTTCACCCCATGTGTGAAAATGTTGTACAGTTTTACAGGCAATGAAAGTGTGTGATCAGCAGCGAGACAGAGACCATGTGACTTACACAAAAGAAACAGCACTATGAGAAAATGGAAATATTTATAGAAGGACAAAATAGAGTATGTAAAATTATCACACGTTTGAGACATATGGATACCATCACCAAGGATAATATATATACAGAGAGAGAGAAACAGAAAATTAAATTCCACTTAGAGGGACTTTGGAATAATCTAGTGAAAACTCCTACAGTTTGGTTCTGCAGTTTTAAATTCAGGAAAATCTCTCTCAGGATTACATTTGTGACAACATCTCATACCTGTGCCCAGCAGGACACTACTTTGCCCCCCTCAAATCTGTCTCATGTTGGACCCAAACTTTCATTGCTTGTTAAGACAAACTTCCATCACACTCATGGGGCTAAATTCTCATTTACATGGAAATGGAAGGACTGAAAGATGTCGTTTCCAGGTTACAATGTCAGATTTCCAATCAGATCATCAAAATTAAAAAGCAGTTTGATAAACCCAATTTTCCAGCTGAAAACACAGTATTTATGATAGTTGTAATCTTTGTAAATTATTTCTGACCCAGTTTTTGTACGTAAATGCCCTTGCAGCGCTGGCATGTTTTTTTTCTTTCTTTCTCTTTTCAGTGCCTATTTGCAGTTTTTCTCTGAGATGTAAAATATTATCATGTAAATGATAGTTTTCTTAGAAAGCAAATCCACTGGGATTTTTAATTAGAATATCTCTGTGAACATCTGAACCAAACTATAGCTCACTATGAAGTCTTGAAGTGATGCTGAGCAGTACTGCTCACATTGTTATTTCATGTTTGCTGCTAAAACTATTTGGCAAAGATAAGATTTCGAAATGCATAGCTCAGTCACATAAAAGTTCTTACAACTGTGATAAAGTGAGGGAGCTTGAAATATATACAAAAACCTTCTTTGGAAGGAGGAGCAGGGCAAAACATGCGATGAGAAATTATATTATTAAAAATCATTAATTTATTATGAGGGCAGTTTTCAGAATGCAGTGTCAAGGTTCCTCATGTTTATGAACATTTTCTGCACTCACCTAATAACTGAGAGTCAAGGAGAATCTATCAAATTAATTTCCATTTTGGCTGGAGAGTTAGACTTTTTAAAGAATGCTAATGATTTTGTCCAGACATTAATAAATCTGCAGTGAGGCCCAGCATGCAAAAGACAAATGAAGGGACATTTTTGTCCTTCATTCCTTTTCTCTTGGAAGGCTGGAAATACTATTCATGTACTGGTGCTTGGGACAGATTTTTGAGTGCATGGGACAAGATTCAGGTGGCAGTGCAGGTTAGAGGGACAACTTTAACACAGGTCAGTGTTTTCCTTTGTCTGCAGGGAGTTGCCTTTGTCCCATGAACATGGAGATTTCCAGTCTAGTGACTGGAATTTCCAGTCCCATGGCTGGCAATTTGAGACAGCAGCATCACCTTCCTGAAGCAGAAACAAAGCTCTAGGTGGCAGCTGGGAATGTGTATCCGAGAAAGGTGGGTCTGTGCAAATCCTCATTTTTAGCTACTTTTCCTGAGCATCTTCTGACGAGCATTGCTGGAACGAGGTACTCCTGGTACGCTCTTTCTGGTGCAGTCTGGCTCTTTGCAGGAGCTTTTCCTTAATTGCACAGCAACCACATCCATTGGCTCTCTCACAGGAATGGATATTGCAGCCCAGGGCTGTGCCCAGGCAGAAATCCATTTAACTAAGTGAGAACCTGAGCATCTCCAACTCCCATTTGCCTCACTGGCAGCTGAAGACATTAATCATCTTGCACAGGACCCTGAACATCTCTCGTAATCCTAAATGAGGGTAAACAATGAAGTTGACTTTGTTTTTTGCAGAAAAGTGGATGTTACGGAACGTGAAGCCCAAAATACAGTTTAGTCTCTTGTTACCACCTCTGCAGGGAAAAATGTAATTATATTGAGCTCTAAGTAACTTAGTTTGGGACAACTTATTTAGTCTCTCTGAAAGTACCAATCCATTCCCCAGAGCATTTAAAAACGAATGCTGGTGCCCAGCCTATTGCCATAGCAGCCCTCTGAGGGTTTATGTGATACACAGCACACCAGAGTCTTCCAATAATTTATCTGTAGGTTAATAATGAAAACAGAGCCCTGCAAGTTTAGGATAATACAATATGCAGAGGTGCAGCAAAGCCTGGGCAAACATTTAAAGTGAGGGGAAGTAGTGGATAGAAGCCAATAGCCCAGCTTTTCTTCATTTTCATTTCCTCATAAATACAAATACTCAACATCCATTGCTCTCTCCTGCAGTGTCACATGTTTGGATTGAATGCTGAGTGTCTATTTCTCCTATCAGTGATGGCTAAATTCCCAATGAACTGCATCAAGGCAGCATGTGGAATTTTTTAGGTGGCATCATTCAAAAAGCTTCTTGCAAATTCTGTCTCACTTTAAGTGACTGAAGGATTAACAGAATGAGACATAGTGAGGAAAGCAAGCCCTGGGATTTGAAAGCAGCCAAAGCAAACACCTTCTGGAAAATAGACTTGAGGATCTTTGGTAACTTTGAGTAGTTTGGGGTTTTTTCAAGGGCTGGAGTGCTATTTCTCTTAAAATGGGTCATGGGTGGGGTCTTTCTCTGCCCTCCAGCTTTCTGTATAATACATTTTCTCCCCACGGCTACAGCACATATTCTCTTTCCCAAGCGTAGTGAGTGAGGAGTATAGTCTCGGGGTGAAATCTGTCCAGCATTATCTGATGTCAAATATGCATCTGGATTGACTCCCAGGTCCATTCTTGTCTCTTTTGACTTGCAAAGCTGTGGCAAGACTCCAGGAAAGACGTGGAACACCCTGTTAAAATGCAGAGTGCTCACTACACCCAAATACTTAAAATCTGAAGGTAATACTTAAGGAGTTTGCTGTGCAAAAGAATTATAGTATAGGAGGCAACAAAAAGACAAACAAATTTAAGCTGACAGGCAGAGACATTTGTAAAACCAGCTCCTTTCTATCTTGGCATAAATTCTGTCTCTGCTCCCTTTTCCTCAGCTGAGGTTATGGGCCTAAATGGAGCAAAATACTTAGACCATGTTCTTTTACAGATGCTTATGTGTAAATGAAAACTCTGAAATGCCAGGTAAGACCTTGATTCTGCAAAGAGGTGACACACATGGTCATATGGTGGTGTGCAGTCCCCAGGGGTTGGTGTAGCTCCGTGCAAGAAACTCTGCAAAGAAGAGGCTCTGCCCTCAAGGGATGCCATCACCCACCACGAGAGAATTCACACTGCTCTTTCTGCTCCTATAAGCTAAGAAGAGCTGAGAAGGAATTTTCTGTCAAAACGCTTTTTCTAAAGAAAAATACAGTTTCTGAGGATGGAGGAGCTGGTGCCTTTTTGCAGTTTTAATTGGAAAAAAAAATTTGCCTTGAGATTTACAGGCTCATGCTGCCTTGCTAAACAGAGCTTTATTCTGGCAAATGGAACAATTCTGACATGTCATCTCATTTTCTTTTGAGTAAGTAGCAGATCTCTGAGTATTGGTGAGAAGAATCAGATTATTCTTTTTTGGCCACTTCATGCTGGTGAAAATTTCCCTACTTGAGCATCTTTAATAGGCACTTCAGTGCTTTTACATAAGTTATTTAGGATTTAAAGGGCTTTCTCAATGCTTTGAAAAAAATAGAGGAAAGGAAAGGAACCCTTATCTGGTACTTGTTGATATTGCAAGATTTTTTTGCCCTACTAGATAAGAGAGACCAGCCCCAAACTGTGGATCTTTACATGAAAGAGCCAACACTCAGTGTCCCAAAAGACACATCTGGCTACCAGGCTAACACATTTGTGGGAAAAGGCAAGTTCCATTCCAACTTATAATACACAACAAATGCTTGTTGTTTTTAAACACACACACACACACACACTGAAACACAAGGATGTGCTATTCCAAAAATAAACTGTGGGAGGAAAGAAAAGAACGGGGGGGGGGGGGGGGGGGGGGGGACGAAAAATCAAGGAAAAAGGAGTTTTATTTTTTTCTATGGAAACCATAATCCCACATGATGGAAACAGTAAAAAAATCAAACTCATAAGTATTTCTGATGATGGGATAACCGTAGGTTCTTTATTCTGAATATAAATTGGTACATTAAAATGTGCTCATAAGAACTGCAGCTTTAGTGTAAGTAGCCAAGAATAAGAAACTCAGCCTCATAAAATGACACCTAATGTGAAAGCTGTCCAAAAGACATTGCTCTATATATACTCCAAAAAAGACTCATTTGCTTTTGAAGAAAAAGAATGGGTAAAAAAAAATGCAAAGTGCACCGGAAACTTTTTCAGGAGCGGGCTTGTATATAGCTTTCAAAGTTGTATTGAAACAACTTCTTTATTACAAGCCTTTATAAACCCAGTCAAGCCAAGTCTAAAGAAAATTAGTTTTTACTGCTTTTATTTTTCTTTATGGGATGATATAGGTCACGAAAACACTCCTCTAACCTGGCGGAATCACTCTTTCTTGCTCCAGAGAAAGTTCAAGGCGAAATTGTTGCCCTATACATTCAGCTACAAAGTTGACACCAGGCTTTTACCAACTTTCCCTAGATATGGATATATTTGCAGATGTACTTTTGGTTACAGCAGCACATGCGTGGGGAGTAGTTCCACCAGTTGTAGTGAGAACACTCGGTACCTTCCCCTTATGCTGTGCTGTGAAGCCAAAACAAAATTTTAAGTGATATAGATTAAATTTCCATTAACTGATTCTCACTTAACTTATGCTGATTTGATGTCAGTGTAGTTCCAGGGATGTACAAACAGAATTTGAAATGACGAAAGAGAGAGAGCAGAAAGGGAGATCAGAACTGAAAGCGATGTAATTTTTTTTTCCAATGCAAGTAAAGCTGGCTTGAAGCTAATTGTATTAGGCTTTATACCCTTTCTGCTACAGCAGCTGAGGATATGAATGTTTTAAATTAGTGAAGGCAGTTTCTTAGTGGAAACGAGCCTTGGTGGCTGCTTAGACAAGCAGGTAGGGAGAATAAGCTCAACACATTTCATGAATGCAGGCGGCTGGGTAAAGAAGAGAAATCCTATTAGTGCCCAGTTAGGAGAATGGCTGTATCATGAATTCAGTGCTTATTAGAGGATCCAGAGCATACAGATGCAAATCCATGGGAAATTAGGTCCCTGGATTCTAGTGCTGAAGGAATCACTGTTTTTGCGGACCTGCTCTGAAATATGAACGGTGAGAAATTGGTCTCATTTGTGTTTCTGTAAATCAGGAATAACTGCAGAGCAAGGGGATGGAGTCATCAGTCATAGATATTTCAACAGCTCCCATGGCCTCAGAATCTGAGCGTTTTCTATATCTGTGTGGATCAATTATTGCCTGTGAGCTGGGGAAATGCTAATATCCTCGTTTCACAGGTTGTGTTTGAGACAGAGAGAGACACTGGAATCTTGTCTCCTAACAAGATTTAAATCTATCATTTCCATTGGTTTCACTACAAATCAAGGGACTTTAGATGCTATTTACTAGGCAGCTTGCTCCAGAAAATATATGTTGGAGGATGGAATTGAGCTGACATGTTTTGCATCCATGGTTACCTCTTTGATCACAGAGCCTCCCTCCCTGGCTGGGGGAGGCCGTGGCTCTTCCTCACTATGTAATAGCCTGCAGGAGATAAATGGGAAGGGGAAGGAGGGGGAGAAAGACGTTTTTATTTTCCCTTTATCATTTTTGGAGGTGATCAGATGCTGCAGAATTCTGCAAGAACTGGGTAAATAGCGGAATCCATCGTCTGATGGCAGTTGCTCATTTGCAGTGTCTCACTTCAGGGCGTCGTTTCTTGCCTATGTTTCCAGAGAAATTTCCTCCTGGGATAGTGATGAAAAACTAGTCACAAATCAACACAACTCAGAATGTATGAGAATCATAAAATATTGCAAAATAAAGCAAACAATACAAAAGCTCAGTGCTTTCATCATGCAGCGAAAGGCCTCCAGAACACCAAGGAATTTTGGAACTGTTTCAGAGACTCAGAAATCATGAAACTTGGATATTTTTCCTCTCAAGGCCTTTCCTTCTCTCTTTCCTCTCTTATCCCCAATGAATCACTCAGTAAAAGAATACATTACCTAGAAACACAGCAGGAGTCTTTGCCTTGGTGTAAGAGAGCAGATTATAATGAGTATCATACTAAAGAAGAGGGAATAGAGAGCATCAGCAGCCAAAAAAGATAGGCAATTTGTGGGCTATGATGTAGCTCAGACAAGATGTCAGTGATGGGCTGGAAATAAAACAATGTCAGTCAATGTGAATTAATTATTCTTCTATAAAAACAAATCAGTGGAGCAACATAGCCCACAGTTGTATTGAGTCATGAGGTTTGGCTGTCAGACAGGAAAGTGGTCATTTCTTGCTGCCTGAGGGCATGTGCACTAGGCTGGTGGGTACTGAGCATCTCATTGCAGGGCAGGCAGGTTCTCAGAGCTGAGAAAAAATTGCAATTTCCATTATAATCCCTTTATATTGAAGAGCTTATAAACCCAGCCAGGAAATTTTGCTTTAGGCTAAACCGAGCTGACAAGGTCTCAGCACAAGAGCAAGCGTATCCAGTGGGGAACGCTCTTCACTGTGGAGAACGAGGTTTAATTTAATGAATGAGGGGAGGTAAGGCCATAATTATTCTCTTAGAAGGCAGGAAATCAAGCAAAACATTAAAATGCACACAATGCCAGTTCACGTGACTATGTGGAAGTGCGGATATGTGTTGCATCAGGAATAGATATATCTGCAAGGCAGCGGAGCTCTCGCTCTGCTTTGTGACAGACTGGTTTCATGCACTGATGGGCACTTTAAAATGTCTGAGAAAAAGTCCTTACTGTACCCAGGCCTGAAATTCTGTCTCCTCCTTCAAAGCTGGGCTCACTGTACCTTTCTGTTGCACCCTCGACCACATGAAATCCACGTCATTGATAATTTCAACTTCCTTAGATGGCAAAAGGCAGAGGCAAAAAATCCCACCCCGAGAACAAAATTTGTCATCACATCCTGCTGTCACTGTCATCCTGTAGCAGAACAGCCTATAAATGGTGTTGGAGATTGAATTGCCTGAAACCCTTGGAGGTTTGTAATGATGCTCCAGTGTTTTTTACAGATAATTTGGAAGCAAATCTGTGTTCTTAATCACGTCTTTTACTCCATGCTGACAGTGCTTCCCGTCCAAACAGTCAACATTCATTAAAAAACAACCATTAACTGGAGAAGAACTGAAATAGGAATAGGGACAGATACTCAGCTGGGTGGACAGGATGGGTGTGAAGTCTCTAGCTGCATCCTTTCTGTTATCACGTTTTTCCCTCGATGCAAAGATTTAGCTTGAAGAGGTGAGTTCAGAAGGTCACACTTGTACCCTTGCTGAGCATTTGGCTTGTGCTGTGAGTGAGTACCTGGAGCTTCTGGGGGCTTCCCAAATGTCACAATTCCAAAGTTATCTGCTGCAGGCACAGATGTAATGTTTTACAGCAAAAACCCCAACAGTGACTTTTTTTAAGTGTTTCCATCTTCTGGGCTTACATTGTAAGTGCCTGGGGTAGCTGGCAGCCAAAGGAGGTGGCTGGGATTTTCAGAGAAGCTCTGACGAGCACCATTACCAGTTATCACTGATTACAAACTCCATTGGAGTTGTAACTTTCTTACAGAACAAGGAGTTTAACAGATCGCTGCAGGGAAAACGAAGTGTTGAAGCTGCAGCTCTTTGAGTACCCCTAAGAGCTGCTCCTTACCAGCTATCCAGTAAACGAGCAAAGCCTCAGCTAAGAAGTGAACTTTCTTGTATGCAGGAAATGCTGTAGCAGCTAGAAACTGGCAATTACTGTAAAGTAACTGAGTGCCCACAGGTTCATGCTGAGGGTAATCCCGGAGTAACCCTTGCCCATATCCTTTGAAGCTCCCAAGCTCTGACTGCTGCACAGGTACGTGGGCTCAGCAATGCACAGAGCTCTCAGGGACTGGAGTCACCACCTTATTCTGCCACCAAAAGCCTCCTTTGAAATTTTAAGCAGCACCAGATGGTTACATCAAGGTGTACATCACCACTTTGTAACATTCAGGGATTTTATTATGTTCTCATGAGACCATATGAATCACTCACGCCTTCCCTGGATGAGTGGTCAAACACAAGTTCAAACTGGAGGGGAAAACTGGTTTCACTTGTCCCCTGTTCTGCTTGGACTTGAAAGAGGAGGTTTCTACAACATGTTAGCTTGCAGGCATAAGGGAATTCTCTTTTCCTTGTTCACAGCCTGAGAGTGAGTGTACATAGCTTCAATTTTACACTCTACTGTTGCTGTACTGAATGGTGCCATGCAAACTGATGGTATCTGAACTCAGCAGAATATGCATTTACCTCCTATGTGTGTTTTTATGCACATTCTGGAGTCCTGTGTGAAATGCGCTTCAGTATTTGCCAATTAGTAATCTAAAGCCATCCTGGAACTTTTTCAAAGGATCACAAGCAAAAAAAGTTTATTTTACCTGTGTACATATGTTAGTCTATGATTTGGAAGCTCCTGCTGTTTGAACTCGATCCATCCATATATCCTTCAACAGCTTTTCTCTCAAGGGATCCCTAAAGGCTGACACCAGCTCTGCCACACTGAGATTTATCCCTCTGGGGTGTTTTGGCCCAGAGTGGGATAGTCTGATGTTAATGGCACTCAGAAACACACCTGCAGTGGTAATCCACTTGCCCGAAATGCACGGGGCGATGGGGCTGCTCACTTGACGGGATTCACATCCCCATGGGTGACATTTGGGCCAGGCTACACATTACCTTAATGCTAAAACCATGGGGAATGAAGGTCAGACATCTTCAGTGGTGTACCTCCACGAAAATACTGGTTTTAAATGGAGCATCAGTTACTTTGTCTTAGGTGAGGACAGGGGGTAAATATGTTTGTGAGTGATGATTGACCTGAAGTGCTATCAAATGTTTCTTTCAGGCAGATGTGCAAAATCCTTCCATTCTTCCCCTCCCTTCCCCCCAACACAGATATTTCAAGGTTATAAATGGGGAGAAAATCTCTGGAGGGGAAGATATTGCAAATAAAATCTAATCTATAAATGTCTCTCTTTAATGGCACAGTCCAAGCTCTATATTTTGTCTTCTTGACAAAGCAAAACAACTCAATTTTGAACTTGCTCACATTGATTTTACATCAGGGAATTCCAACAATTTCTGGGAAATTATTGATCTATGTGAGATCAAAATCCATCCTTTTCTTTCTTTTCCTTCAAAATTCTTTTTCATCTATTGATTATATTTGTGTGATGTGGCTTATTGACTCTGAGCTAATAATGACCAAGTGCTTTGGGACAAACCAAATAGCTTAATGGGCCACAACACCAGAATTGATCCCTATAATGACCCAGAAATTAATTAAACTAATCATACCCATGTAGCCACATACCAGGAAGTCTCTAATATTGTCACCCACCTGATTACAGTATTTAATCCCATGTAAGTTCCAGCTGTTGAAAATCTGAAGGGATCATCCATGCCTTACATCTCTCTGTGGGGTCAACACACCCTGACCCTCGATGGAAACCCTGGTGGCTCCAGGTCTCTGTGTAGCACAGTGAGGATTAAGCAATAGCAGTTTCTTGCCCTCATTTGTTCTCTTTTTTTTTCTCATCTGGGTTCAGACGGTTCACATTTATGAAAGGGCATATTTCTTCTTGATCACTGAGAGACAGTAATCATTTCTTGCAGCGTTTACAAGTCTTGGTGTTTTTGAAATATATTTACAGCTCTTGGCTTCCTCAGTGAGCAGATCCAGATGTAGGATAAAAGCTGCAGCCCAGTGAGGGTGTGTGCTGAGCGGAGTTGTAGCTTGTTCTTCCCAGGCCAAAGGGAGAAGGCTATGGATTAATTGTGTATAATGACATAAACCCTTGTCAAATGGCATGCAGGAACTTGCAGGGCAAACCAGAGCCTAAAATCAGATCTGGACTGTGCTAGGGGCAGGTGCAGCTCTGTCTTGGTGGGAGAATGAAGATGTCTTGCGGCCCCGTGAATGCCACCACGTGAAGTGAGCATGTGTGGCACTGGTGGGGGACTTGCTGGTACCTAAACCTTTAAGCACAGAGGTGCTTTCCCCAGAGCAGACTCAGTCCTGGTAATGGGGCTTCGCTGTTACCCTTCTGTGCTTTATCTGTCCTGCAGGGAAGTGGGCTGGTGTCACCTGGCTGCTCACTACTGCAAGCAAAAAGCAGATTTTCTAAAGTATCCTGGTAACACAGAGCTTGATAAGCTATGTAAAAATCCTCAGGATTGCTGGGACAAGGGCTTTATTTTAACTCTGCTGGCCAGTTATGGTCTCTGCCTTGAAAACACTCTGACAATATGAATGAAGAGTGAGTGATCTTGGGTTTTCTGTCTCTTGGAAGGAGCAATTGACTGTATAGGGCTCATTAATTATTGATGCACACGTATAAGAGGGGAAATAGGGAGATTCTTTGTCTCTGTGCAGAACAGCTCCACAGAAGGAAACAGATGCTGTATGTATCTGTTTAATCCCACCCTGGGGTAGATGCCCAAGGAATGGGCTGAGCCTCGTGTCTGTCTGTCTGGTGTGCTGTAGGCACAGGCCAGCTGTGGATTAGCCTTGGCAAAGAAGTAGAAGAGTAATTAAGCTTTGGATGGTCTTTTAATTCCTAAACCACCCTTGCCTACTGCTGCCTTAAGCACAGGTCTGCATTTCATCTAATGCTAAAATGGCAAGATACTTTAATGGAGTTTCAAAATCAGCAGCCTATCATCAAGCAGGCACTGGGGTGCTGTTTGGGAATCCTGCTGCTGTAAGGGGAGCAGCAGAGCTAGTCCTCTGTCCTCTCGGGTTGTGTAATGTGCTCAGACAAAGAATAATACACTTGGCCAGCCTCAGTTCATGAAGGTCACTGAGGGCTCCTCATTAGGAAGCAAAGATGAAAGTGCTGTCCCATCCCTTAATTCAAGGGCAGTAGATGAGACTGGAATTGATTATTCAATAATGCTGGAGATAAAAAAGCTGAGATTTCATAGTGTCTGCCCAGGACACCCAGACCAGTGCAGAGCTTGAACTGTGCTCACAGTGAGGAGAACTCTTCCATTCATCGAGACCTTCAGTAAGTCCTGCTGGTCCCCGAATGCTGCTCTGTTCCTAGATGTCTATCTTCATGCAGGTACCTGTCATGTCCAAGGGGTGTAAGTAATTTTAGAGGGGATTTTGCTTCTCAGAAAGGTTAGGTAGGGCAAGTTGGGTAACCCTGGATGAATTAAAAGCAAAGGTTTTGTGTGTTTCTCTTTTCAAATATATCTTAACTCCCCTGCTACTAACAAAGGCCTGTTTTAATTTCCTTGATCATAAACATGACTCATTTTTATAAACAAAAGGCAAAAACTTATTTCTACTCTTAAGTCTTAAACTGTAATTATCAAAGCCAAGTTCAAGGACTTACCCACTTCTCACTTAGGGATAATGAGCATGGGCTAATTAAATCCCCTTTCACTTTGAAAATTCTATTCCTTAAATGCAAGGAAAAACTGTTTCTGCCATCTTTTAACCCGGTTTAAAAAAAATTTTAGAAAATATTCAGTTTAATTTGGCACTGATTCATTTGAAGCCAATTTTATGTAAGCCTTATTTGACTTTGAAGTCTCCTTTTTGGAAAAACGTGATCTACCGCAGCTGTTGCCCTGACACGCTCCAAGACCAATTTGTGTGCCATCTTTCTGTGCCTGGCAGAGGCTGGTGTGGTACTGTCTGTGCGCTGTGGCCATAAATTAACGTATGAAAAGCTTGTTTTATTCCTGCTGCTGTTTACCAATGTCACTTTTCTCCAGGGGGGTGGGAGTACGTGCAAAATCACAGCAGTATTATATCCTAAGAGATGGGCTTGGGTGTAACAGAAAAATGACCCAAGATTTAAGCCACGGCCAAGAGACCAGAGCTTGTGACTCGCGGAAACCTGGCTTTGATTAAAAGGCTATTTGTGCAGTGTTAGTACACATGGCTCCTCTGCCAAGTCACTTCCTTTGTTGCCAGCTTTGCAATGCTGCTTTTACTGTATTGGTGTCACCGAGCTGTGCTTAATTAGCTGGAACTCCTACGTATATGCAAACTTTTGGTTGTGCAGTGACGTTCCACAGAAGGCTGGCTCGAGCAGTCTGCTCCTCATTTTATACCCTTTTTTAGCTGATGCTAGCTGGATTCAGTTCACTTATCTGGGAAATGCAAATACTACATGTCCAAACTCTTGAGTTTCTGAGTGGTGACTTCAAATGCATGTGAACAAGATCATCATAAGGGTGGCTCTCAGGTCCTATGAGCAGTGGTCATCAGTCATATCCATGAATAACCAAATAACATTTCAGAAAATGCTCAAGAAAGTAGTTAAGAGGTCCCAAAGAGAAGGAGACTCTTGTTTGACTTGATATAATGAGAAGGATAGTTATTCATCCTGCTGAAATTGTGGAAAGTCTTCCTGTCCTGTCAAAATGGCTATGCTGTCCTAGGAAGTCTGGTTTGGTCAGAGACAGGAGCTTATAGGACAGTCGGTGACATGCAACTCTAACGGGATTTTTGCTAGGATTAGCTGAGGTGATTACCCTGGGAAAAGATCTGGAGGTTCTTCTGGGTCATCAGGTCCAGTCCTGTGCAATTTCACTTGACTTTCTCCAATACTTTAAAGCAAAGTTGGATTTAGCCAGAAGGAAGATTTGAGGGGAGGAGTGAGGTGGTGATGGAGAGAAAGAAGGGCAAAGCAAACTGGAGGAAAGACATCGTTATAGGACATAGTTTCCATGTAAAACAGGTAAAGACATCCATACAAAATTACCAAACAGCTGTTCCCTGCAAGTCACACTCCCTGTTGCCTGTTCTAGAGCAGAGTCAGTGGCCAGGGACTGTTTCTGGCCTCACAGGTGCCTGTCCCAGGCTGAAGACTGGAGAAGGGTTTGTGAACCACCACATAAATGAGCTGTCTGGCTGCTGCCATTGCACAGCCACCATCTGAGATCCACCACGAAATAGAGCCAGCAAGGAGTTAAACAAAATGCAGCAAATAATGCTTCCCTTATTTTCTCTTTCTTTCCCCTCCTCCTCCCATGTGCTTTTATTTTTGTCTTGAGCTAAGTAGAAATGTTGGCTGGGTTTTTTTGGTTGGGTTTGGTTTTTTTTTTTTATTTTTACTTTGGCTGAGCTTATGTTGTTATTTGATTTTTATACAATCCTCAGGTACCTAATGAAATTGCCACGTGCTCAAGGGAAAACAAGTTTCATAACAGAATGACAGTAAAACGTTGCTAAAATCCTTTAGGATAGAGGAAGGATTAGAAGAAGAAAACACAGAATAATGTAGATATTAGCTTAAAGACAACAAAGGGTTCCTAGTCCACTGACATACCAGAATCCAACAGAAGTATTCATAATTACTAATAACAAAAGGCTGCTCTATTATGACAATCCATTCAAACTAAAACACATGTAAAGCCTGTGTGCTAGTGAGTGTATTTTGATGATAGGTCTGGTTTAAACCTAATCTGCTGAAATACAGACAGGATAGGAACAATGCTTTCTCTAGGGATCAACAACTTTGTCCCTGAACAGACTGCCTTATGTAAACACCCATAATTCAGTTAAAATTCATGCAGACAGCTTGGATTAAAAAGAAACAAATATCAAGCAAATAAACAAAAGTCCTGAGCAACAGGGGCTGGTAAAGTCATTGTGGGGAAAAGGACTCTTTGAAGCATATGCCAGTATATACTAAATAAAGAAAATTAATGTTAAACACTGCAGGTCACAATATTGAATGTATGTTCCACCTTCTGAGAAATCCTCCTTTCAACAGTGGACATCTTGTTTAGTGTGCTTTTTAATCTTAAAAAACCGCAAACCTGAACTGATAACTTAGGTGTTCACCACTACTTTGGCCTTCACCTTCCAAAGCACTGTACACAGAGTAATGCTTCTTGCTTGGAGCTTGCAGTGCTTGCAGCTGGCACTAACTGATTCAGCTGGGAATAAAGGTGATTTAACCAAGAAGATTTAGATAGCTGTGGTTACGTGAGTTATGTTTCAAGTCAGCAAGGATAGAAATTAAATTTCTCAAGTATATGTTCCCTTCTAGTGTCTCTTAGTTCATTAAAAGGGATGAAAGTGTTGTCTCTTGGAGTTGACACAGTGACCCAGAGAAATCCTGGATTCTGCTTTATCTGTTGACAAAGGGGGGGAAATTTCTTGTCCATCAGGTTTTGCTTGTTTGTTTGTTTTGGGCTTTTTGTTTGGTCTTGTTTTGTTTTGGTTTTTTTCCTTGCACTCTCATACTTGAAAAAACCCCATAGGATGTTCCTTAAAATTTCTGCTTTTTCTGCCCGTGCCACATGCCAGGTTTTTTGTTTCAGTTTAAGGTTCTGGGAAAGCTTGTGTGTGAGACATCCTTGAGACTCGACAGGACTGACTTCAGCCTTCTATTTTTAGGCTAGGCTTTGAAACCGTGGGGACCCTACTTGGGAAGCCTCTGTTGCACAACAGGTCAGTTTTAGTGTGGGCATTTCAAGAAATATTCCATCCCTTTAGAGATAGGGACAGTGAGGAAAGAACTATTCTTTCCAAGTTATTAGAAGAACATGGGAAATGGTAACTGTGGCTTATGGCCAGGGATCTTGGGCTGAGTAACATGCTGAGGGCAGGCTCTGGGATTCCTAAGCCAAAAAGTTGTTTGTTTTTCTTGCTGCATTCAAAGAAACCAAACTCTGTATGTTTACAAATAAATGAGGTTATACCAGGTTCACCTGACAGGTTTCAGTAACACAAAAGGAAAATAAAATCTTACAAGGTCTGACTAATTACAGTGGTTCAGATAACACACTTCAAAGGAGGAAAGTTTAATGACTATTTAAGTAACCTCCTATTTAGGGTTCTTTCCCTTGGAAAATTTCTGCTCAGTGGATTTTCATGGATTTTCCTGCTTGAAACCATTGCAGTGAGCACAACCATGCAAAAAGATGACTACTCCTGAACTAACAGCCTTTGTGTAGAGATTGTGCTGAGGTTCATGACCTTAGCAGTGCCTATCAGTGACCTTTGGAAAAGACTCTACTGTGACTCAAACCATAATTTACATCTTGTATGAGAGCTCTCTGAAATAAGACTGAGAAGAAAATTGGTCTATCCTTGAATTCAAAAAGTGTTCTCTGAGGGCTTGGTATTTAGCTCAGTTTTCAGTTCCAGCACTGCTTACTTGTGTTGGAAAAGTTATTTTTGGTTGCTTTCTGTGCTTCATTATAATTCTGAAAATGACTAATTTGATGTGACATTTACTAATGTAGTATGATCAGATATAATTTGATCTTATTAACTTAGATCGTACCATATTAGCAAACATCGGATTCTATTTGAGAAATTTACACATGTTGCAAATATGGAGACACCTTGAAATCATACTATATTAGTATAATTTGTCACCTTAATGTTGTATTTAGTAAAGAATGTCAGAATATATTGCAATTTATAGCTACCTACTTAAAGATCTGCAAGGATTCAAATTGGCTGTGCTGTTGTCATATAGTTTTATCACTTTAAAAAAACCCCTTTCTCAATTATACAAGACTACTGCAGTTTGAATATTTGATTTCTTCCTGTTCTTTGGAAATGCTTTCATTGCCTTGCATTTTGATGACTGAAACCTAAGTTTGCTGGGTGGAATAAAGAGCTTATCTCCCCATCCCATCCATGTGTGAGGATGACCACTGTGGCCTAGAAGTTTGCATGAACTAGACAGCAATAGATAATGAAGTGGTGCAGCTGTATCAGCTCTAAATCATCACATTAACCTGTGTGCTGCTGCCTTTTGTTTTCCTGCTTGGCACCAACTGAGTTTTTAAAAAGACTAAACATTTGTTGATATTATTTATGAAGGAATGGAAAGGCCAGTTGCCTTTTACAACCTTGTGTAGTTGAGATAATAACTCTCATGTTCACTTCCATTCTGCTCAAGAGCTGTGATTTCTCTTTGCCAGCTCAGGCTGTAACTAGCAGCTTACCTCCTGCCCTCCTATGAGAGATCCTGTATCCTTGTCTTGCCTTTTTTTTTCCCACCTTTTTTTTTTTTTTTTTTTTGGGTTAGGGAGAGGAGGTTTTTTTTTCCTGGTCTTGAGAAGTTCTGGCAGCATTTTGGCACTCCCATCTGAGCTAGCTGGCTGTTACTGATAAGGAGACTTCAGGGTAATTATGCAGTGGGCTGAACATCCCTACAAAAGGAAGTGCTTCTATCAAAAAGTGGAAGAGGGCATGAGCCCTGTCTAAACAGCCCTGGAGCTCAACCTTTCCAAATGGTTTTTCCCCAGTCTAGATGCATTATGGTGTTGTTACAGTAGAAAAGAGGTGGAGAGAGGATACTCTCAGGCACATGGTATAACATTTGGAGATGGTCCTGTGCAGGACTGAGGGTTGGACTGACTGGTCCTTGTGGGTCCCTTCCAGCTGAGCATGTTCTGTAAATCTGTGAGGACTGTGAACACCCAAGTCTCACTGCCCAGCTGCCACAGTGAGTGCTGGGATTGGATATATGATGGGACAGGAGGGACTGGGTTATGGGCTCAGCATCAAAGCAGCTGGTGCAAATTGTTTCCCATCTGCGGTGGAAAGAATTAAAAGAAGTAGCTAAAAATGGAATTAAAAGGAGCAGTTAAAAACTTGCTGTAAGAACTCCAGTTCTGACTGCCATGGTACACTGGCATCTGCTGCATTGGGGTAAGCCAGAATGTTCTGTGCACACACTAAACCCCAGACCTCCAGCTGGGCCCTGCTGAATTCAAAGGGAGATGCTTGTGCACACCTGGCTGTATGAGCATGGCAGGGTGAGGGCTGAAGCTTAAGCCTTAAACTTCAGACTGCAGGGCATAAGTGATATGTGGTATTTTGACTTTTTTTTTTTGTCTGTCAGAACAGAAGCTGTCGAAAATGCTTTTATTTTTCCATATTCCAAAATCTTTTTGATTTGGATGTCAGGTTACCCCTTTGATGTAACTTTTGCAGAACCTCTCAGTAAGGTTATCTGAAAATCCTCACTAAACTAGTACAATTTTACTGAACAGAAAACTGAGCAGAGCTCTACGACAAAAAGGGTGTTTGAGTTCTTTTCATTGACCATGAGTTTAAAATAATATATTCAGTTTTAACCATATGATGATTTTGATCCAAAACTGATAATGTTGCATCTTTCCCAATGGATTATTCTCTTTTGTGTTATTTTTTTCATGCTCTATTTGGAAAATAACAATCAAAAGCAATTCCAGGCTCCAAATTCCTTTTGTTTCCACCACATTGTTCCAGACATTGAGCAAATCCAGCTAGTTGTCAGACTGAGTTTCTGTTACTGTGATGTTTTACATCTCTGAAGACAACACTACCTCCTGCTCTGCTGTTCAGATATTTTAGAAACGTGATGCTGGAGTTTTATTTTGATAGATGGGAATATGTGGAGCTTTTGTCAGGTGATTCCTGTGGTTCCAAGTATAAACTAAAAATAAATAAGATATCTTGAATCTAAACTGCCTTCACTATGTTGTTCAGTGATGCAGACATGTTAAGGAGCTGCTGGTATAGAAGATCTTTCTCATTTCATCACACATAGAATATCTCAGGCATTTTTGCCAATCATGAATTCCACAGATGAACAGAAATTGGCACGAACTTGCCTCTGACTTACACCAGTTCTCCCAGTTTTTGTTTCAGAAGAACCTTAGTTTTGTTCTTTCTGGCTTTGCCTTACATATCTCTATCTACAGTCTTTACAGGTGTTGTGTTTGCATGACAGTTCAATCTTTGTGTGTATTTTAGGTGGATTGGCTGTTTCAATTTAGATCAAAATGCATTGTTTTCATTAGGAGCTTTGTTGAGGTTAACTTTTTATCCACTTCTTGCATTATTTTTTTAAGATAACAGTGCTGGGATATGTGTAAACATAGACAAACATTCAGTGTGTCAGCTACAGCCTAAGTAATGGTAACTAACCAGGACAGAAGATCAGGGAGAATGTCACTAGATTTTTGGTTTAGATGTTCTTCCTCTAGTGTTGTGGATAATAATTTCATATGTTTGCATACAAACAAACACAATAAACATTTATAGATATTATGCATAATATTCACTATGAATCTGTAATTTCATTGAGGGCATGCTTGTTTCCACTCACTTGGATTCAGTACCAAAGAAGTGGACGCTGCAACATGTGTTGAAGTCTCAAGGTTTGGCTTATCCTTTAGGCTTCAGTTACTGCTAGGACAGGAAACCCTACAGGATGAATCCTTCACAGGAAGGTGTGGGAAGGAGAAGGTAGGGGTTGTGTTTTGGGATTTTTCCCTTATGAAATAAATTCTTTGGTCAGGTGGAAGAGCAACAGTGTGCTTTGAGAAGTGTGATCTGAGCTCATTTGTGAAGGGTTAGTGCAGCCAAGGCTAAAGTGTTCTCCTGTCCTGGAGTTAATGTTTGACTAAAGTAACCAGAAACCAAAATGGCTTTAGCCATTCTTTAACTTGCTCTGTGTCAGCTTTCCAAGTTTATAATAAGGCTCATTCTATGAGATCCATGAAACTCTACTGGAAACTTTTTTCAGGAAAATTCGCTATCAAGGGAGTAATTGATCCAGATGTTACAAAGGTTGTTTGGGGGTTGAGCAGTATCAGATCAAATCAAGATACATAACAATTCTGCACTTTTAATGAAATGCAGAAGAAAGCAAATTATAAATTATGAACATAAAGAAAAGCTTGTGGTTTTGTTTGGTTTTGTTTGGTTGGGTTTTTTTGTAAAATAAGAGTCCTCCAATATTTTCATTAATCATTCTTCTGCTAAGAGTTAAATGAAGGGAGAATATTCACACAGTATTATGTTTTATGCTGGTATTCCATCATTCTTTTTGGCTGTGACCTGCTATTAAATACAGAACAGGTGTTGGGATGGAGTTAAGTCTTCAGATTACATCGACATGTGGACTATTAATTGAACTTTGCATAACCAAACTTGTATAGATTCATATTTAAATGCTTTCAGTGACCATTTAAATACCATTTCAAATCAAATCCAACCCATACGTGATACATGTCAGTGAGCAGGCAGGGCTGGGATTTGGTAATGAATTATGTGTGTTAAAGGGGTAGCCATGTGGAACAGTTCTGAACAATAAAATCCCTACTTGGAGCTGTGATACTTTGTCTTGTGCTGCACACAAGAGCGTCTTCAACTAAAATTCACTCTCTCAAAAATAAATATAAGATGATGGGCCAGAATATTTCTTTTAAATCCAGTGTTTGCTTTTGAGCAAGGGTGTAATGTTAACTGCCTCACCTGCTAAAGATCTTAATTATCATCTATATGGAAAGGTATGAGCAGTGTAATAAGAACCTACTGGCAAATTCTCCCCGGGTCATTTGGATGGATCTTCAATCTTCAGGTTAGAAAATGAAATTCCTTTCTGCTTCATGCTGTGGTGTGTGAGCAGAGTCCTCTTCCCACACAGCTGCACCCTTAATAAGTGCTGTAACCAGTTCCAACAGTGCACTGGTTGCTGGTGGCAGCAGCAGCGGTGCAAAGTTGAGAAGGATTTGTGTGGTATTGCACCCAGCTGACCCTACTCCTGCCTGCTTGTACCCAGACCTGCACCCAAATGCATCTTCTGGTGAGGTGGGAGCAGTGCCCTGCACTGCCACTTGTGTGGAGTGGTGTTCCACCAACCATTCACAGCCTCTTGGATTAAGGGTTTCAAGCCCCCCTCTATGGCTAACTTTTAAAGTACCGAATGGGGACTTGTTACTGAAGGAAGGAGCATCATTGCCCTTGGGGTGCACAGGGATTGAAGCTCTGGAGGAGTTGCTGATGTGTGGAGATTAAACCCCCCTGACACCAACACCTCTACAAGAGAGTGAATACAAAAGCAAATCAATTCGAATCTGCCATCTCTGGAATTACAGGACTCTGTTTCTACATCCCTTCTCCAATTCCTCTCCTCATTTCTGCTGCTTCTCAGAAGTCACTCACTGTCTAGGAAAGCAAGGGAGGAACTCCATTTTGATGCAATTAATTAATTCCAAACCCTACAGAAAAGTCAATGGAGCTTTATGGGCTTATTTCTGCTTTTGAAGCTGCATTTGCTCAGATAAATTTTGTATTCCTCCTGCCGGGAAAGGCTCCATTCTTTTGTAGTGCTGCAATCTTCGAACAGTTCTTCATTGCCCTTCGTACTTTGAAAATGGACTCCTATTTTCTGAGGAAAAGAAATCAGGATCTTTGTTTGAAAACTGCAATTTCCTTACATTAGAAGTACCACTTTGCCCCAGTAGACTTCTAGCTGCGTAGAGCTGCTAAGGAAAAAGGTGGTTAATTGTTCCTGCACACGGTGAATAAACATGCAGATATTACAAGAGATTGGAGCAAGTTCAGGTTAGGCAGAGGAAAAGCACCCTTTGCAGGAAGGGTTTGCCAAGGGCAGTCGTGTCTGACTGAAGCTGTGGAGCCTCTCTCCCTGGAAGCAGTTAATATTAGACCACAGATGACATGTGATTGATGCTCGATCTGTGTGACCTCTGTGACCTCTCCAGGTTCCTTATGGCCCTATAATTCTGCTTTCTAGCAGTGAAGCAGAAACGTGGATGAAAGTTTTAGAGCAGCACAGACATTGACTTTACCCTCCAAGGTCACGGGCAATGAAATATGGAGCACTGGACCAGAAGTGATCCCCTTCATCGCTGTGTCTAGTCCCCCGCTGTTGAAACTCTGGGGTTTTTAATCCCTTTTTGTGATCTTTGTAGAGTTGATCTCTAAATATAGTTAGTGTCTGTGATGGATATGTTTAAGGCAGATGATTGGTGAGGTAGTAGAAATGTGTATAATATGTATTCCCTGGTCACCATGCTGATGATAGCAGAATTACCGCTGTAAGTGTTCCCCTGCAGAACTTTTCACATGCAAATGTCTAATTCTTTGCTTTATCACAGGAGCTTTAAAATACAGTGAACTAGTCAATGTATTCTCCATTTAGAAAAGTACATGATGATAAATGCTATCACTTGAAATTATTTTTTAAAAAAAATCAATACAGTTGGAAAGAATGAAATTTGATTCCACCTAATCGCAGGTGTTTAATATCATGCAAGTGGAGCTTTTCATCAGTGCAAGCTTTTTACTTTTATGGAGCACTTTCATTAAAATATATCTAATACAGACATTGAAAACATATTTTTCATATGTAGATTTTCTTACCTGAAGGTATTAGAAGATCACTTGTTCTGGACTAATGGAGCAAAGTAAAATGCATCATTACCTGTGTCATACCATAATGCTGGAGAAAAACACACTTAGGATTTTTGGATGCTTTGATTTCAGTGAATTCTTTTGAGCTAGAGCATCCTTGTTTTGTTAGAAGTTGAGCGAAGGAAGGAGGATCATGGGAAGCCTATTCTACCAAGGACAAGGTAAAGATCATTGTGGCACTCTCCATGGATTAATCCATTAGTCTCTATTCTTTGTGTTTCCAGGACATGAATGCTACAATCCATTTTAATGAGAACTGTGTTTCAAGTAGTGTATCTCTAACAGCAATTTTTGGCATGGTAAGAGTTCACGTGTCTCTTGCGAGCAGCAAGATCTCTTCCATTTTAGCAGTAACTACATTCAGAAACCACAGCCTATCTTAATTTGAATTCAAAGCTGAGAGGTAGGCCCTGATCAAAATTAAATTGCTTTTCTGAATGAATGGCAGTTGTAACCATGATTTAGTCCTGAAATTGGCTGGTTCATTCAGGGAAATTAAGGCTTAAAAGAGGCATCTGTAGAATCACTCCAGGAAACTGAACATCCTCCCTCTGGGGAAAAAAAAAAAGTGAAAGCGTTGATGGCAAGATAATTAAATAAATATAAAACCACATTTCTGATTTGAAATTAGATTTGATTGTTTTGATCTAGAAAGCTGGTTTGTCTTACAGCCTTTCCTTCATGAACACTGTCTTGAGCTATTTTTCTGCTCACATAGGCCATCATAATAATATCCAAGCAATTAAAATGTTATTCATTTAGTCTTAATGATATATTTTGAAAATTAGCTTCTTTCTCATGTGTGGTAAATTGAGTCATAGAGAACTAAAATGTCCTGGTCATAACTCTATCAGATCTGTACAAGAGCTGCAGATCTTTCAAAGCCTGATGTATGAGTGCTGATACGTGAAAAATAAATGTAATTCAAAGCCAACTGGGTTGGTAAAAAAATACTGGATCCTGATTTCTGTCCTGAGTCTTTCCACTTGCTGTTCCTAATCCTAATTTCCTTTCTCTGCTCCTACTGCAAGAGTCAGAACACAAGAAGGGTTAGAGTTGTTTTTGAGGTATTTTGAGTGCTGTAAATAATTCAGAACTTTATTTCTATGTTGCTCATGCACACTCATCACTTGGGAGCCACTAAAAATAATAGTGAGGGTGATGATTAGTTTCTGGGATGACTGCAAGAATTGTGATGAGGCTTTACTGGGTTCTAGGTGCCAGCAAAGGTTTCAAAATGTAGCCCTTGAACTGTATTTTCTCCATGTGATTATTTTGTTGTATATCCCGAACTCCTCCCCACATAGTGGTCATATTATCTTTGAAGGACAGAATTCTGCCCTGCTGTGTCATGGCCGCAGTGAGACAAGTACAGGACTGTCCTCCACCCTGCCTCTTCTGGGTTATTGTTGTTCCATTACAATTCAGAAAAAAATAGGGGTTTTCAACAGGCAATCCTATGGGATATGTCTGTGCTCAGATGAAACATCTGTTTGAAGACATTGGTTAAGGACTGAAGAGAGATGTTCATATTCATATCTACCCACAGCACTGCTTTGATGTGTGCACTTTTTCAGGGTGAACTGAACACAGGTTGGAGTGCCTTGCAGTGGCTGAGAGCAAGGGCAGAGCCATTGCTGGTGTTTAATAATTAGTGTTGATTCACTTGGCATGAAGAGGTTGTGTGGCTGCCCAGGGATTGGGTAAGAAGGCCTCCAGGAATTAGCGCTGAGCTCTCTTTTTCTTGATGGAAGTGGTGCTTTTGCATCTCAGACCATGGAAAACATTCTCTTCAGAGATTTAGTGCAAGAGGAAGGGCCTTTGGGGGGGCCAAGGCAAGTATGTGAGCCCTGCAAAACTTGCCTGTGTTTGGTAACTGACCTCGATACACAGTGGAAGGAAACTGAGAAACACTTTGCAGATGGTTTGCTTCAGCCAAGCCAATTCCCTGAAACCAAGCTGCTGCAGAACGACAGCTCTCAAGGTCATGCCAAAGACGTGTGAAACTGCATGGAAATAAACCCAACCTGTAATCTGGCAGGTTGTGCAGGAAGCTCCAGTTGTGTAAGAAACCTGGGATAATACAATGCTTTCCATAAAGCAGAAAACCTTTGTCAGTGTGAGCAAAGCTTCTGAAATCATCTCTTCCCCTCTGCTGTTCTTCTCCTTTCTGCTCTCATTTCAATAGCCAGTAGATGAGTGTTACCCACTGGCTTCAAACTACTTCAGGGATGCCTGTGATGAAGGGCAGACATTCCCACAGCAATTCTGGAGGTTTGAGCAGAGCTTGTTCGCTCTGACGCTTTTCTTCAAGGCTTTTCTCTGTTTCCCTGTGGCAGTCCTTTGCCTGGTGCTGTTGCAGAGACAATCTGCTCTTAGCATGTTTACTGATTTCCAGCTTTTCCACTGGCAGCTGATATTCAACCAGAATTTCATATTAGTTCAGCAACCCACAGCAAAAGGAAAGGCCCATGTTATTGGAATGTGATAATAGCTCTGTGCACAGGCTTGCAAAATTTGCTGTAGCAGCTTGCTCACTCTTACCTAAAATCTCTAAACTTTTTATGCACAGTCTAACCAAGAAGGATACAAAATATCTCCATCCTCAGAGCTTTTAAAGGCTAGATTGGAGAAACATCTGCTAGGAACAGATTTGATGTTGACTTGGGGTTGAGGACACATATTAGGTGACTTCTCAAGCACTGATATTCCAAGATTTCATGTTTCTTCAGAGGGGACCAAAGCAAGGGCAGTGGTGTTGCTGGTTTGTAAATAGGTTTTTCTCACCTCCACGTATGACTGTGGAGCCCTTCCCTCAATTCCTGTTTGGGGGGGCAAATGAGTGGGAGCAGACAAATTAGGAATATCCTTTCATGGATATGAGGAAATTAAAGGCAGCAGTGTTTTAGCCAAATAAACTGAGAACAGGGCCAGCAAAGGTTGTGCAGGATGCCCAGAGACACAGGAACCAAATGCAGTTACCATCATGCTGAAACCAGCAGCAGGCACAGCTCCTTCTGGATGTGTGCTGGGTCTGGCAGGGGTGTTTTGAAGATTGTGGCATGGCAGTGGAAATTGGCCCCGTTGGGTTTTGTGCTCTGATTATTGTCCATCCTTAGGCAAAGCCAGGATGTCAGACTGAGATGCGGAAGGGAAGCCTGGGAGTATCGGCAGAAAGGCTGTTCTGTGCTTGCCCTGGTGCCCTGAGTCATCTTGATGTTCATGTTGCTGTGTTCAGCTATGGGTCTGTTTGAGCTTAGGGCTTTGTGAATGCAGAACAGTTTATCCCAGGAGGAAAAATGCATTATTGTTAGCCTATTATTGATTTTGTTAATTAGAGTAATTGATCTAGTATTAACTTTGCAGTGGAGCTGTAACTTGTGAGTTAGCAGCTAGAGACAATGCTGACTCAAAGATGCAACCATGTGAAACACTAACTGGATGGAATTTTTATTTCTTAATAGATCACCAATGGTTTGAATGGTGGTGACAAATAACTGATTCACCTGGCTGAGTTTGTGGAATTGCTGAGAAACTAAAGCTATTCTATAAAGTGAAGGGATTTTCCCTTAATGAATATTCCAATGATTCTTGTGTAATTATTTCAACTTTCTAAATTGTAAATTATACTGCTACAAATTCATGCTTTCTAGTTATACAGGAGCTTCATGATATTTTAGAGTGCATTAACTCCCTTGAAAATCCCTCACACATTCCTGTGCAATTTATTCTCCTATTCTCTGTAATGAGTTAATCTATTTTGAGTGAAGTTGAGTTGCTTGCTGTATGACTGTGCTGTAAAAGCTGCTTCCAGGTTCCATATCAGCTGGCTGGCACAGCCCCACAACCATTTCCACAGCATTACTGCTGCACAGGAATATGTGTGTAGGTTCTACCTCGCTGGGATTGTTAAGAACGAAGAAAGACAAACCTGACAGTTGGTCTTTGAAGCTCTGCCAGCTTGGGGAATACCTGCATGTACAACTGCCTTTAAAATCCTTGCTGGAGTCATTTAGCATTTGGCACTGGCCAGCCACAGAGCAGGCTCCCCCCACACTCCCTGCCTCCTGGACCCAAAAGTCCTGCTCTGTAGATTCTACATGATTCAAGTCTAAGGAAATCTTTCCTATTGACATTTGGGGGGTAGAGGGGACTTATTCAAAGGTCACTATCTAGAGCAAATCCAGGCTTCTAGGCAGGTGATGTATGTGGTGCATCCTTGGTGTCCTTGTTATTGGAAAATGATGAGCGACTGAGGTAAATGACACAGAGCCTGGTGTCCTACCTGCAAGGCATCTAGGGTTCTCAGAATATATAAGCATTTCTGCTAATGATAAGCCATCATTCTAAATGCTGCAAACAGCTGCAGGTGCTTTATTATTCAAGGCAAATCATTGCCTTCATTTGTTTCCATCAGAAACCGACTTAGAGAGCACATCTCTGAGGAAGGGAAATGAAATAAGTGACTCTTTTGACAAGAATTACACATTACTGTAGCTTTGGCATTATCAAGATCTGGTTTATCAGTGTAACAAGGTTATGTGGTTTTAATATCAGACAGAGATTTATTTAGTTTGGAGGCAGTATTTTTGAGAAACATGAAGAGGCAAAAGACAGTGATACAGAGGGAAAAAAAAACTGGAAAACTTTCTAGCAGCACTTTATGTATGAAAAAGGTTCCCTGCTTTTGAAACTAGAAAATCAAATAATGGCCACATGTTTCACAGGTTTAAACTAGCATTTGGTCTGACACATCTGCTGGAGTTTACAAAACACAATTCCAGGTCAACAATTTGCAGAAGGTTCGTGTTCAGCTCAGCCTTCATTCCTGTGCTGAAGTGTTTTGCTCAGCCCTGGCCTGCAGTTTGATTTCTAGCTCCCATCTTTACCAGGTACCAAGTGCCTTGAATACCCTGGTGAATAGCAATTAATGACACTCAACTACTTCAGATGCTGGGATAAATTGCAGCATCTCCCAAAAGTGGCTATTAGAGCTAATCAGAAAATGCTGTACTTCCTGCAGAAAATGTCAACTTCTTGTTTTTGTAAACCAAAAGCAATCAGAAGAAGTTCTCTCTCCAAGGAAAGCTCCTTTAAAAGAAAACTGCATACTTCTCATAAATATTCACTCTGGTCAAACCCCCAGATTTCTGTCAGAAGGTTTTTGGCTGGGTTTAATGGTTATTGCTAATACTGCCAAATACTGTGATCCAGTTGCAAGGAATTTTAATAGAGGCTCATTTTAAGAACTACATCCCCAAGAACTGACTCTGAGGTTAAGAATATTATGGCTTGTGAGATTTTGGGAAAAGTATTGCAAAGCAGAATATCAGTGTTTAAAAAGGATGACACCAAAAAAATCTCTTAGGCTTAAAATTTATGACCATCTACACCACAGGAGAGTTGAGTCAAAGGCAATATTTCAGTGCAAGCAAATCAAATGTGATTATTTCCCTGAAAGTGAACCAGATTTAGATGGTTTTCAGATCTTCCATGAGTTCAGCTCTTATTTTGTTAAAATTGTGAAGTTAAATGAATTTAAAGATTTCCTGACTCAGAATTTGGTATACAGAAGTGAAGTGCATAAGCAGGTGCTGCTGTTAAGCACTATATTCTTGAAAAGTGCTGCAGCATTTATATTATACTAAAGGAGTTAAAATAAATGTTATTATTTTGTCAACAAATCTCTTCAACTACTTCTGAAATCCAGCTATTTACCATATTCAATTTCTATGGCATATTTTTATTGCTTCAGACCGGGCATCCAGAGAGTATAACCATATTCTTATTTAGTATCATTAATATTTTAATTACTTCTGGGACTATATTTACTTGCTAGTGAGTTTTGCCTCTCAGTGACATTTCGAGTACAAGTTAGGTTAAACTTGCAAAAGGTGTACTTGATCATAATTAAGTTTCCTGAGAATTCTGTTTTACAACATTAAACAATATGACATTGCATGCTATTGCAGAAATAAAATTACACACTTGAAAAATTAATCTGAATAAGCCAAGTATTCAAGCTTTCTGGAAGCTCTAATTATAAAGTTTATTTGACCATATTATCTGACTATTTTCTAGGGACAAAACAAACATCTAAATGTTCCTTTCAACTTGCAAACCAATCCAGAAGTCTGACTTCACCTCTGGCTTAAGCCACAAAAGGAGTAGTAGTAGTGTAAATGGGAATAAATTTCCCCTGTATTTTGTTGAACTGTTTGGTATGAGATGTTGTTTGACCCAACTGCTGGGTAATATAAGATTGAAAGGTTGGTTTTTCAAAAAAAAAATAATATCTGCACCAGTGACACTGCCTTCACACCCAGATCTGCTTGGCAGAAGGGCAGTAGCTTTAGTCCAAGTTTTTTAATGAATATGCTAAAAATTCACCAAAGCCAGCAGCTCTGGAAAGCAGTTGCCAGCAGAGAACACCATAAAGAGCACAAAAAGAGAGGAGGGTGTTGATGTGGGGGCAGCCACATCTCCTCAGCAGCCTGGAGAAGGTTGCTGTGGAATTCATCTGCTTTTGTACGAGGCAATTATCAATCATTTTGGGCATGGCTGGGCGAGCCAGTGTGGTTCTTTGCTGCCAGTGCTGAGCACTGATCGCCTGATGCGTTGGCAGCCGATGATCCGGGCTGTGCTTTCGGGGGGGGTACAGACAGTGCAGCCACTCTGAATGCAGCCCAGGGTGCTGTTTTGTACAACATGGCTGTTTGTTTGGGGTTTATGGTTCTTCCCGTTGTCTGCCTGCTTCCAGATGTCAAAGTGGGGGCTCTGCTGCGTGCTCCTTAGCAAAGTTCCAGGGGAAAAAAGGAATTTTTGTGAGGGGGGAAAAAGGGAGGCGGTACGACTTTTCGAAGCTCGGGTTCCCCTGGCCAAAAACTACCTATTTCCTGCAGTGCCATAAAATACTCCTAATCAAATGAACTTAAGAGCCAGCTCAACTCTGTCCAGCTAGTTTCTGGCTGAATTTTGTCTTTCTCTCCCTCTGACATGTGAGTTGACCCTGATTGCAGGTTTATTTATTCCTAGGTGTTCACTGCATAGATCTTGTAAATAAAGCTTGTAAATTATTTGCTTTGACTATTTGCTTCTTGTGAGATGTGGATGTATGATTGTGTTTAATCAGAGCATGCTTGGAAGCAGAAATATGTTTCAAGAATAATGGCTTTATTCACGTATAATGAATACAATTCTTCTGAATTCGGTGAATTTTGGATTAGGTCTGAAGTAAATGGTACATAGAAAGCATTGGTGAGAATCTATTTCAGTGAGTACATTTCTCATTTTTTATTCACCTCAAGGTATTGTGATACCTTACCACTTTCTCAGAAGTTACACCTGTAACTTTGCTACTGGATTTCAAACGTAACTGAGAAGTCAAATCAGTCAAAAGTTTAGAGTACAGAATTTAATATGGTCCAACAGGAAAGGCTGCTGCTTAATATTGGAGCCTGTTTTGGGGCACTTTTGTCTGAGACCCTGCAGCCAAGGTGGGGAGTGCTCCTTGTGGGTAGCTCCTAGAAGAAACTGCCCTCCTTTCCACTGGAATTTGGGTCGTTTTCTTCTCTGATTTTTATTGTTGTTATTTTTAGAAGTGTTAGCAGCACATGCAGCATCCCTGTTAGTAGATTTCAATTTTTAAAAAGTCAGTTTAGCTTTACAGAAATTAAACTTTCCTGAAATGCTACTGCCTGGCCTGCAGGATATGAAGCACTATTCTGTATAACGTGCTTTTCTTCGTCCCTGTTGGTCACTAAGGAACAAACTTGGAAATTACTGCCTCTTCCCAGGTAGTGGTTTCCTGTTTAGAGTAGGCATGTTCGGAAATAAGCAGGATCTTGGTGTCCATGGGGACTGTTTGAGATGGCAGCCTGTGCTTCAGACATGCTGAGTTTATCCATGGCAGGTATTGCCTGCAGAGGTGATAAATCAGCTCCCACAACGTGGAGTGTGAGGAGAGCTTGCTCTGGATCCTGAAGCCACTTCTCTTGTGCACTGTGCTGGTTAATTTTTTTTGTTTTGTTTTCGATTTCTCACACTCCTGGGTCTTAATTTCTATAAACAAATGGTTTTATTCCCTGAATGAACATTACAGGAAATGACTGGTTTGCTTTTTTTTAACAAAGAGTAGGCTGATGTTCTGAATTCAGCAAATAAAGCAGCGTTTTAATGTGAGGAATGTAGAGCTATTGAAAGATTCCATGTGTGAATGGAAAGGAATCTTTGAGCTCCCTTCCAAAGGCAACCTACACTCCTTATTCCTTAGGAAACTACCACAGCTGGAGTAAACCTGATCTCACTGACATAAATGGAAGTTTTGCTATTGGCTTTGCCAGCAACATCTTCCTTTTCTTTATTTTTATGTCTAGGATACAGCAGAGAGAAAACTTTGGGATAAAAACTCTGAGGTTTTATCCTTTTGCTAGAGAGATTTTGCATTTACTTATGCCACAGATTAAAAATGTTGTGGCAAAGCACGGTCTCAATCAACAGTTTTAATGATACGTGATTATTCATAGCTTTTTGAAAATGTCAGAAGTAGTTCCACTTCACATGCTAACATATGCTTTCTAAACGAATACCAACGAAATATCTTGATTCTCAGTTTCTTACAGTAGAGTTACAGGTACCTGAGTAATGAAGGAAACAGTATTTGAGATATGGAGAACAGTACAAGTGTAAAGAGATTAATCACTAAATAAACGCAGATATCTCTATCTTCAAAGCTGTTGTCCCAGGATCTTATCTATTTAACTGCTCTGATCCGAAAAATGTCTATTTTGCTTTTCATTATGAAGTGCTGTATAGATTTTAAGTGTAACAGATCTCTCTTCTTAAATGTTACAACAAGCTGAACACTGGTGAAAAATGCTACATTAATGGATCCAAAATAAATGTAGGGTCTAGAGGGAAGGTGTGGTTGCCACTGTCATTGGTATGAGTTACCTCACGCTCTATGCCAGGGGTGCCAAGTAGTACTCCTTACACCATGCTCAGATTTTTCTAAAACAAACTGTCATCTCTGAACTAAAGATTACTCCTGTCATCTGCTATATATAATAAAGGAGGGTGACAGGAGTCAGACTGTTACAGAATGATGAGCTGGGAGGGAGAAATACTGCAGAAAATCACCTGTGTGGCACTGACACTTGAACCCTTTTTGTTTGAAAGACAGTCCGTCAGAGATGGAGACAAGTAGGTGGGAGGGACGTGGGGCTGTGCGGTCACTCCTGAAGAGCTCCATAATTCCACCTCCTGGGAGCTGAGGATCATGAATTAAATGTCACCAGTTACATGCAATGCACAGTAAGGAGAGCCAAAAAAGTGCTGCTGAATGATCTAATCACTCCCAGGGGCCAGGAGAGACTCAGCATCAAACTGCACCCTGGAGGGGACCAAGCCGGGATCAGCCATTACTAAATGTGTAGGAGAGAGAATTTAATCTCTCGGTCAAATATTTTGCTGCACACTTCAGGGAGCATCAGCATTTCTAAATTGCTTGGTTTGGACCAGGATTTTCTGGTTGCGGCACTTACAGAGTCATCTCCACGTGCTTGACTTCCACAGTAACTTCTTTCTTGTGGGGTTGAGACTTGCTGAGTTTAGGGATGATGAAACTGAAATGCTTTTTTTGTGTAACACAAATAATAAACATAGAACCAGCCTCAACAACCTTTAGGGCAGTTGGGCTGTATCACAAGTATGTTGTTTATATTAAAATCTCAGTGCTTACTGCAGGGATAGCATCCCAGAACAACCCTGTGGAAAATACCTCTCCTCCTCTGTCTCGTCACGGTAAATTGTAGTAAGGGAAGGTGTTTCTATTTGATGAAAAAAATATCTTGCCAAGCCTAAGGAAGGGGTGAAAATACACCAACAGCAGTCACATAGCCTTTAACTAAATTTCCTAGGGAAAAAGTATAGGTGACAGTGCACTGGCGTTTGGCGAGCAGGATTTTGCATATGCCAACTCATTATTCATTCCTGTTATAAAGCATGGACTGTGACTGCTGGAGAGCTACAGGGAAAAAAACATCACTGATATTCAGGATGTTTATACATAGTGTGACTACCTGCAGTTGATGCACCCAGCTCCTGAGAATTGCTCCATGTGTTTCAGCCTAATTAAATGCAAGGGTGTCTTTTTTATATTTTCAGTGCAGGTTCTTCTAAGGAGTCTTGTGACAACCACTGTGGTGTAAGGGTTAGATGTCTAGATGCTGGGAAATAGATATGTAAGCCCTGGTTACATAAGCCTTTAGAAAGGTTACATTTCATTGCTTTTCACATTTCATCTGGTTCTTATTGTGGAAAGACTGTACTATAGAAGAATCATTTATGCAGATCAAGAAACATGAGCGTGTTGCTATCACGGGAGGAAAAATATAAATAATTAAATCTTGTGCTACCTCTTTCACAGCCCTAATCTCATTAATATAAAGCAATTTTAGAGATGGAGAAGAGCCGATAACAGCATTGGACTCGTGAGATATTTCTGTTTTCCATCCATCAGGCAGGTAATTGTGGGAGTTATGACTTTGTTAGGCAGAAGTGTACAGCTCTAAAGAACCGATAACTGAGCAGCTCTGCTCAGCAGACAATGGAGCAGCATCCAGTAATTGAATACATCAATAAGCTTTCACATCTCGTATAACTTCAGTGCCCTGGACAGGATGGCATTAGACATAATCATATTTTGATCAGGAGAAAATAGAAGTTGGATGAAATAATATCAATTTTATTTACAGGGCAGAGAAGAAGCCATCCAGCCTGTGACAGAAAAATGATTTTTTTTTATCTGGCTTTGATCTGGCTCTGGGCTTTGATTTGGTGGCAAATGGGTCTATAACTCATTTACACCAGCTGCCAGGCTTTTTCAAAGCACAGAACATTAAGCAGAATCCTGCTTCAAGGAATAAATACACAATCAACATAATAAATGGTGACAAAACAGCCCCAGCTCATTCTTTACAGTTTTAAGTTGCTACAGCCTACATGAAACACTACAGATACTCAGCTCAAATAGTCCTTATTGATTTGTGAAACTCCTGGGCCAAAGAGCTTCTTTTGTGTAAAGTGTTAGAATTAGAGTTTAAGGGGGCTGACGGGGTTGGGGGCACCTTTGTGTGAATTTTATTGGCAACAACACTTGCAGTGTGTGGTTGAAGAGGAAAGATAGTGGGAGAAAGGCGGGAGGGAGGGCAGAAGAAGGGTTGTTCATGCAGGAGTGGAAGAGGCCACTGGTGCCAGCAGGGCTGGCAGCCTGTGTGCCCTGCTCGCTCAGGGCTGTCAAACGAGACAGGCACTGCAGGGTGGCACGGGGGGGAAGCCAATAGCACCCCTGTTCCAGTGGGATTAGAGCTGGCATGGAGCAAGAGAAATGCTCTCCTCTTGCAGAAAGCCCAAGTGTTTTCTTCCCTGCACGAGGAAGGGCAGCAAAGCAGCGCGGTCTGGATGCCCCTTGGCAAAGCCTGGCACTTCGGGGAGCTGGGCTGGCTTCCTGCTGGCCCGGGGTGCAATGATTGCAGAAGGCTTTGAACCCCTCAGAGCTGTGGGGGTTTTTAGCTGCATCCTGTATGGAAAACCGTTTTTTTGAGCCCAGACTACCCTTTAGGCCCCATTAGTGTGGATTACTTTCCACCGCCCCCTGCTCAGAGAGAGGTGTGTGCTCTCTTCAAGACACTTACAGTCTACTTCTTCCATAATGATGCACTTAACTGAGGGCTGTATCGTGTAATTCTATGTGGATAAAACCAGTGTTACCATTATGCTGCTTTACAGGGACTGACAACTACTCCTGGTCTTCTGGGGAATAAATGGTTGGTGTTTAGGTTTTGAGAGCATCAAAGGCTTGAGCGGTGCTTTTCAGGCTGGGAGACAGGTACTGAGTGAGGGCTCTTTCTGAGCTGGCCAAGGGATGTACATTTCATACACAAAGGTTCATAAATTAAAGATTTTTTTTGTTCTATTTGTGCATTTTATTCTGTGCTGAAACTAAGCAGTGTGGGGTTTGCAGGAGGCAGTAGCTGAGAGATGGAATCAGGCAAATGCTAGGAAATAAGCACACTTTTAATCTGAGTTGGAATATTCCTGATAACAAGCTTTCAAGTGAAACAATAGAATCCTGTGGTTTCCAGTCAAGACAGAGCAAAAAAGGTTTTATTCTAGCACAGGTTGTGCCCTTAAATCAGAGCACTTCATTAGGCTCATAAATAAGAATTCAAAGTGAAGTTTGATGGCCCATGTTACACAGGTCTGACCAGAGGATCCTCTTAAAATGTGGTTGTCTACGTTGGAGTGTATTTAATGATGTAAACATAATATAATGGTTATTTGTTCCTCTGCTTTAGAGCTACAAGAATTGGACTGTATCCATTTTCTCTCTTTTGGCTCTCCTCTCAGTTTCATTCTAGTCTGAGATGTGGATCATTATCCTATGGTACAGGCTATTTTCCTTGGCAGATTCTAGGGAGAAAATAGTTCAATTTTTTGAGCTGTTTTGGATAGGCAGTACAGGTTTCTATGAAATCTTTTGCTCAGTTCCTGATTTTTTTCCGATGAGGAGTTTGCTTTAAAATAGTTGGCAAGAGAAAAATCTGGATTTAAATTTGTGAAAAATAAAGGAGATGCTGCTGCACCTAATCAAAGCATTATTCAAGGGGTGAATTCTTTTAACATGGTTAATCCATTTCTTTCTATGAATTAGGAGTTTGGTGGGTGACAAGCTTTGGAGGTGGAGTTTGGTGTCCCTACAGCCAGCTTGACCACTTCAGAGAAAACACTCATCCAGGACATAAAAGGCCTGAAATGGAATTTAAGGCTCCTATGAGTTGCTGAATGGTTGGAGAATTACTTTTCCAATAGAGGTTTCTTGTCTCTTTTTGGCTAGATTGTGGCCTTCTCTTATATAAGAGGTGGAAAATGAAGTTTTTGCCTCCCATTTAAAAAGAAAATTACTTCAGCTTGTTTTCCTGAGGCCCCAAAACAATTGCAAAACAAAGAAAGCACTTAATTTCAGTGATCACCAGCAGAGTTTGGGAGAGCATCTCAAACACCACTGTGAAAACGCTCATTCAAACAGAAAAAATGCATCAAATCCATTGAGATCAACGTGTCTGAGATGTAGTTCCTGCTGCTGGTGGGTGTTGCAGTGTAAGAAGAATTGATTATTGCCCCTAATCTGACACGTTCCTGCTTAAATCATAATGTATTGGCTACCACAGACTCCTGAGGTCCCATCATCAGAGGTGATATTGCAAAACAATGAATCAGATCTTTGCCAGCACAGTGTGAGTGGGTGATAAAAACTTGACTTTTGAGAGCCTTATTAGCAGGAGGGCATTTCAGCTGTGCTATCACACCAGGGCTTCTGGATTCAGTCATTATTCATTTAAAATGTTGCTTTTATCAGTATTTTTTTTTCTATTTTTTTTTTCATTCACGTGTTTTTCATAAATAGTGGGAAAATTGGGATGTGTGGTTGAAAAGCTGGACTGTAGCTCAGATAATGACAATTTCTGACCATTTCCATGATTTAATGGACGTGCTTTCTGAACAGACAGTTTATATGCTGGGTTTAAAATGGCTTGAAATTAAAATTTAAAAAAGGGCATTAAGCTAGGAAATAAATCTGAACAATGGTAAAAGTCATACTGTATTAAAACTTGTTAAGAAATCACATAGCAGTGAACATAATTAATAATTCTAATAGGTCTATTAATAGAAGTCTCATGCTAAACATCACATCGATGTTTATTTTCTCACATGTCTGGCTGTGTATTTTATTAAGGCAGTAGCCTTATTCTAGTTTTAGTTAGTTCAATACATAAATCAGCACAACTTTTAAAATTCATTTTGGTTAGGATTATCATAATGTGGCAGTTCAATGACCAGCTCTGCTTAGAGAGTTATTGTCTTTGATTAGTTTCATGTTATAGATTTCTCTGTAGAGGCTACAAATTTTTCCCAATGAAGTGAATAAGCTTGAATGAACTGGGTGGGTTTTTAGTTTGATGGGGATTTTAATCTCATTTCTGTCTGCACTAAGATGACACGAGTGCACTTAAAATACTGGTTCAATTTAGTCTACAAGTGCTTTAGACTGGAGGATAATCTGTAATTAACTGAGTATTTTACTAACTTTCTACTTAATCATTAGTTTAAAGGGCCTACTTTAGTAAACCAAAGAATGTGAGGGTTCTTGTAAATAAAAATACACTTGTAGTGTTCTTTTAGAAATACCCTTATTACTCATTCCCACAATGGCTTTGTTTGAGGCTTTTCTCTTTTCATTTCAACATCCAGCAAAGCCATGCTTCTCCTTATCCTTGTTGACTGTAGAAAAGAAAAAAAATCATAACAATCCAGACTCTCTTAGGAGAAAGTAGACTAAAATGCAAATTGTGAAGGGCCTTGTCTACTCATGTGTTTGGGGTTTTTAACTCTTCCAGGGATTATATTTGTTGTCTTGTACCACTTCAGAGGGCAAAGTGCTTTTCAGCTGTAGTGCAGTGTGTGGATTTGCCTTTTGGGGCATCAACACTGTGACTTGCTTCCAGTTAAACTGCTATTTATGCACGGAGTTGAGCATGCACACAGTTAAAAATTAAAGCTGTCTATTGTTTTTAATTACATTTTTCCAGACTTGGAACTGAAAAATAAAATATCCAGGTATTTTGACCCTGATGTTAATTGTTTTGAATACAAAAAAGTACCACCTGTCAACAGTAGCAGAAAACATATGCTCTGTACAATAGGGTGCAAACCAAGTGCTTCGCTGCTTGTCTTCAAAAGTTACCTCCACATGATTAATCTTCCCCTAATGAACATATAGCAAACACTGCCACAGAGTATGGTTGGGGTTTGCAGAAGAACACATTTGCTGTCTGGAAAATGTGTTCTCCATGCATAAGCAGTCCTCAAATTATTTCTGTGCATGTAAGTGGGGAAACGAAAGGTTGTTTTTGTGGTGAAAAGCCTGTTTACTGGGATTTAAAACTTTGTCTCTTTCCATAAACGGGAATAGTTAGTTGGCAAGGACGTCTGTGAAGCCATGATTTCAGTTCTCTCCAAAATCCTTCTAAGTGGTTCTGTTTATTTACCTTTTTACCCAGAGGCTTGGAGGAAAACATCTTTATTACACATGTGTGATTAGATGACATCTAGATAACATCTGGCATGTGTGCCAGGTAGGTAACCTGCCTCTGGAAGGAAAAAGCAGGGTTCAGTTCCCACATGCACAGCAAGAGCATTTTGGCCAGAGGTAAATAGCTTCAGACATGTCTTCTTTCTTCATCAGCAAGGGTGAAACCTTACAGAGAAATTGGCTTTCCTGAAGTGCATTAAAATACAAGATCATCATTTTCGGAAATGAAACTCTCGCAGCATAAAGATATTTTTCCTGGTCTCTATTGTCCCAATTTGTGAGGCTGAGTAGAGAGAGGGCAAACAAGGAAAGGCAGTAATGGAAGAAGTAGAAGAGCAAACCAAGTCCATTAAAAAAAAAAAAGAAAAAAAAGCCTAGATTGTCAGGTCTTAAAGAGTGTGCTAAATTATGTGCTTGTGCAGCACTGAGTGAATTGGGATTTAGGTATTGATTTAAGGGATCTTTTGATTCCTGGATGGTCTGATGATAGCATGACATTTCACGTTTCTTTTCCTCATGTTACCATCAATAACAGACATGTCCTTTGTAGTGATGCCCTGAGAAAGCATGTGTGTATTTGCAGAAGTATCCAGCCCCAGTAGATGTAACTGTGGCAGGGAAAAGGGACTTATCTGCTCTGTAAAATGTGGGATTGTGTGCACTTTGGTGGTGGGCAGTTGAGGTAGGCTGCAGGGGAAGCCTCTGGCTCTTGGGGAATCCTGGCCCTGATGGCTGAAACCTCTTGCAGCAGTGTGAGAAGGGTGTGTGTGACAGTAATCAACTGAACTGCACTCCTTAAGATTATTTTTCAACAACAGTGAGTGAGTTTTTCATTGATAGTAAACAACAGTTCTACTGCCTGTCAGACCCTGGAAAGTGTTGTTTTGATTAGGGAGTGGAACCAAGAGTTTGTCTGGCAAGTATACTTGAATTCTGAACACTGATGCAACATGCTTTCCCAAATTCATGTTGTTGATGGACAGCAGCACGTGCAGGAATAATGTTGCATTGGGGAGGGCAGTTTAGTTTGATATTGATCTTGTGTAGCAAATACTGAACCATAAGGCGTTATTCAAGCTTCAAAGCAAACACCAGCCAAATTCATGCTTTATTCAGCTTCATAAATTACATCTTTCAAAGTTCTAATTATGTCTCTTGTGGTTTTCCTTGCACTGAAGCTGTGGAAGAAGCTGACTCCAGGTACACAGAGATGTCACCACAGTTCAGTTCTAATGCACTGATCTGCATCCTGGTAATGGCATGATCTGAAGGGATTTCACACTGCTGTATTTTATAGCCCAGTTAAAGTGCCCACTAAGAAATTCACAAAGCATATTGTCCACAATTACTCTCAGGTTAATGGAAATTTCTCTGTAATGCAGCAGAAACCCTGTATGTTATCCTTTACTTGGCATGTTCCCTGCAGGGATGTTCTCTAGGTGTTAATGTGTGAGAGCTAAGGGGAGATGGATTCAGTTTCTGTGAACACCAGCTAATTCTCTTTTCCTTTTCTTTTTTTTTTTTTTTCTTTTTGTTCCTCATAGCCATTTCCAAGAGAAAAATATTGAATTTGCAATGCTCCTTGCTCCCCGTTGTCCCAGCCCATCCACCTTTAGAGGTCTGGATGTACAGTTTATATTTCATTAATGAGTTTGTAAGGAGAAGTGTTTGAAAGCTCAGATCAGTCAATCTATGCCTTCATTCCAAAACCAGAAAAACCCCCAGCCCTATGTAGATGCATATTATTGGTGTGCATAACTGTGTGATCTGTTTGACTGGGATGTTATTTGAGGCCAACTCCCCCTTCTACGTTTTAACCCCACAAAATGCCTCATGGTATTGGGACAAGTTATTTATGCTCTGCTTATGGCACAGACTTAGAGGATGCATGACTTAATTGTCCTTGTTTGCCAGCCAGGCTTTAGAAACCTGTCTGTACCACATGCTGGAAACCTGGGAGAAGGAACTGTAATCCCTTAATCCTGGATTAAGCATCCTCTGTATCTCCAGGGTGACATCCCATGTTAGTGTTGCAGTTGTGAACTCTGTGATCTTGCCCCTGAGGGACAACCTGGCACTCTGTTTGTGCAATTGCCCAAAACTACATTTAAATGTCTCCTTTCTGAAGCAGCCTTTTGTGCTTTGGCAGACTCAAGAAACACCCTGACTTCTGTGACTTGCACAGTTTTCTGCACTGACAGGATATTTTGTAGGATTTACCTTCATCCCCTTGGTCCCAAGTATGAGCACCTGTAATGTATTTAATATAATCCGTATTGCAACACAAGATGGCCTGGCACAACAGAAAGTGTTCTGCTGAAAGGTGCTGTCCCATTTTTCTAGTTCATCCTTTTTTGTGCACCTAAAAAGCCTTGGAGGTGATGCAAAAGGCTAAGAAATTAGGTGTCATTCAGGAGTGGATATGGAGAAAAGTCACTCCTCTGAGCACGAATACCACAGTTGCCACAAGGCATGAATAGTCAAAGACAAGACACCACATAGAGGAAAACAAAAAGAAAAGGGAACATTTTAATATTTCTCCTTAAAATCAACACAATCTTATACAGCAGTGGTTTGTCCAGCTAGCAGTTAAAAAAATAAAGATCCTAATAATCCTTATTTTTGAATGTAACAAGTTTTTATGGATTGGGTTTTTTTTTTGTGTGTTTAAATTTTCCCGCTCCGCAATATTCTTCATGCCCCACGTAGTGGTATTTTCTGGTGCCTGAATCGATGTTGTTTCAGTGATCAAGTGCTTCTGCTATGAAAAGGATTTTATACTGTTATGAAACGGTCAATAGCCGTGACTGACCTTTCAAAACTCGCCGGCTTTTACTCCAGCCCCTTTGAAAAAGTGAATCTATATCATCTACTTGTGTTTCTTCATAAATGGGTTCTAGAAAGGGTGTGTAAACAGCAGCAGAGACCCGGCCTTTGGCAGAGCCTCTTGTATCAACACAACGGGCAGGTTTCCTTTGAGAGTAGCCTGGCTGTCCCATGCAGGAGCTGACATTGATTAGCAAAGGTGGTGAAAGTATGGCCAAGCCCTGCTCCTCGTGCTCCTAGACCCATGCTCCCTGTCCCAAACAACACTTCATTTTGAAAACTAAATTTTGTAAGAGTCTTTGAAAAAAAAAAAAAAAAAATGGACCATTCCTGAATATTCTGCTTTAATTGTACCTGAAGGCTTCTTAAAGGTGTTTGGGGGGTTTAAGTATTTCCTGTTATCCAGGCAGTTGTTGGTGCCCCATAGCAGCTGCAGGGAGGGAAATAAATGCCTGGGCTGATCTTCTTCAGTGACAGCCCTCTCTGGATGCTCTTCCAATCCCCAGAAGCAGATGGGAGGAGGTGTTGGAAAGGCAAAACAGAGCTCAGGACCTGTGGAAGGAAGGAAAGGAGATGCTGCCTGTGGAAGTGGGACAGATCTGCAGGGGCACAGACTTTTTTGCCTCTTCCAAAAGGATAGCTTCTGCCAGGCCACTGGCTTCTAACTAGTATTTTGGCTCCAGTTAGGTACACAAGCTTTACAGGACCAAATTTTGTTTCTGTTGGGCAAACGGGCAGTAAGCACAAAGGATTGTTACTGCCCAGTGCAAAAAATTTTAGCAGCATTTTTGATCATGCTTCCAAATTCCCCCAGTGGCTCTTGGACTGTCTTCCTCCTGCACCAGCACTTCCACTGCCCTTATCCCCATAAAAAGGCTTTCAGGTTATGGTCTGCTCTCTGCAGGCTTGGCTGCTTATTTATTAAGTGGTGCACATGCAAATGTGTCCTGAGAGAAGGGCTGGGAGAGAGCACTATCCATGGGCTGCTGGGGAACACAAGCCTTTCTTAGCAGCAGGAACATCTTGCAGCCTCCCAAGCAAAGAGAGCAGAGTTGTAACGAGGTCCCTGCCTTTAACAAAGCTTTGAAGGCTTCTCTTCATATTCCTCACCCTCCACGCTTCTGCCTTGCTTTGAGATATGAATAATTCTTTATCATGGACAACAGCTATGTTTTCTGAGAAAAACATTTTATGATGTCTGCCTCTTCCAGAAATAGCACATTTCTGCAAGGGGTCTTGCATAAATAAGGGTGTTTTTTTTTCCTTGCCAGTGAAATGCCGATTTACTGATGCTGAAAGCATCAAGCTTGAAAACAGCTTATTTCAGTAATATTTCACGGTGGCAGGTACACAAGTAAAAGGGAATCATCACATTAGACATTAGCAGTAGGTATTTTATTGCTTATGCCTCCTGTAAAATCAGACTCATGTTTTGTTCAGCACAGAAGAGGCTTCTCCTTGCAGAGAGAGCCTATTGATGAATGGTCTGCTGGGCTGCCATTTACAAGTGGTAACTTCAGTGCTGCTCTATTGGCTGGTTTGCTTTTGGGATATAATTAAAGAGAAAATAAAATATTACTTGAGGCATTACTGAAGCAATGGCATTTTCCACACTCTCCTTTCAAAGCTGTGATAATTAATGGATGCCTCATTATCAGATTATTATGAAGATGGACTGGAGTACGAATTGCAACTAAACCTACAGCACTGCCAACTAACACACTAGATCAATGGTTCATAAACCAGCTGTTTAATTATCCTAATATGACAGAAAATAAATATATGAGTGTGGCCCATTCCTATCAAAGGTGATCACACAAACATGCTTTTTTGGAAAAAAAGGAGTATTTTATGGCTAGATTTTCTAAAAAAAATTATCTCTTCTGCTTGCTTTTGTGCAAATTGCTGGATATCATACTATGAGCTTAAATGGGAGATAACTTATTTCTGAATATGCTTTGAAAACTTATTTGCATTCAAACTCAATGCACTTATTTTTCTGCCACTATTTTGTAAGTTCGCGTCAAAACTTTATATCTGATTTACCTGGATAAATCTCTGAAAAGCAGAATTACAGGAGTCAGGAAAGGCATCTTTAAAGGGCTTCCTATGGTGACTGTTGCTAAGGAAACCTTCATATTGCACCAGGTTTTGAAATGCCGGTAGCATCTGAAATACACAGCTGAATCTCATATATTCAGATCCAAATTAAGGGTGACAGGTAAGGGGGTACAAGTCATGGTGTGTCCCAGTTATGGAGAAATAACAGATAGGAGCTGGATGCAAAAAATACCCAGGGATTCATGATTTGAGATACTGGATGCTCTATGCTCCTGAGATTTCTGGTTTCTGAGCAGAGGCAAGCTGCCAGAGTGTACCAGATGATGTATTGACCTAGACAGGAGTGACTAGCTAGGGGTCATATCAACATCTGGGTACAAAGGGAGTTTAAGTGCAGATTAGTGCATGTTATTAATTAATGTTGTGGTAGAATTATGCAAGAGAACTGCAGGAAGTTCCCAAAGTGGGGCAATTTGCACAGATGCTACTAGTGACGTAATGCATTTTGACCAAGGGCAGGCCATTTGATACTTGAATTGGTCTGTCTTTCCCTCTCCTCCCATTTATCTGCTTATATTGTATGGGAGAGGGGGTTAATGTGTTACCCTCATTTTGCACTGAGCTGAAAAACAAGGGGACACAAGTCCTGGTGGCTGCTCCTCCCTCCTGTCCAGGCAGCCCTTTTTCCTTGTGGGCCTTTCAGAGCTGTCTGATGTCCTGGTCCAGAGCTGTGCTGTCACTGGCACCCATCTGAATCCAGAGCACCCTGTCTCAGCTGCTCCAAAGGCAGGAAATTCTTGAAACAGGGAATTGCAGTTGATAAGATATTTCTGTTGGCCTCCTGGTTCCTCTGCACAAGCAAATCAGAACAGGTCCAGAAAGACAGAGGGCTTTGGCAGCTGCCTGGAAAGAACGAGAGTGTTTAATTCTGTAAAGCACTCATGCATGTCTGAGGGAATACTTGGACTTGCAAAGAAATCTCTTTAGTACTATCCTTAGTAGCTTAACAAGGAATAAAACCTCTACCTGAGTACCCTTTCCACATGTAACCCTAAGTAGAAGCTTTTTCTGAGACAGAAAATTAAACTTCTGCTGGTTGGAGAGGTAACAGTTGCATCTGATTGGAAAGTGGCTGTCAGAGAGAATGTCTTCTTAAAAAATAAGTTTCAAGTGTACTTCTAAAAACGTCATAATCCATGAAAGTGAGTTCAGTGCTACTTCCAGGGTGCCTGTAGATTTGGTTTACTGGTCATTGGGAAGTTTCACTATGATGGAGATAGAAATAACACCTTTTCAACAAGAGATGGACATTCAGGTTCCCTAGAAAATGTTTTTTGGCAATTGCTTACTCTTGAAATATCTGAACTGTGACTCTAAGTCCGTGTGACTCTTGAGTTCCTTGCTGCTCACAAGGGTTAATGGTAATAAGAGCTATTTTACAACATCATAACTAGCTTTACACCTTTTTATCTTCTTTGTTTCACTTCTTTTATAATGTCACTTTACATAAACAAGCTCAAAAATAAAATTCTTGACAGCTGAGAAGTATGGCAAATTCTCAAATGTATTTACACTACACAAACACTGAAATGCATGTAGTATGAATATAAATTTCAGGCACTTGCTAAATAAAAGATTATAGCTGCTTTGTAGGATGTTGCAACAGATTTTGGGCTCTGTGGAGCGAAAGCATGTTTATCTCTTAGGTGTATAACTAGATATTTATACGTGTAAGTAGTTGACTTTGTGCTCATGCAAATCAGGTACAAATTCAGAGTGTTTGCCAAGCATAACCTGACTTCTAACTTTAAAAGCTTGGGGGGTTGGCTGTTTTGCAGAAGCCTGGCTTGTGTTTTCTTTCATACCAGTGTAATCAAACTAATATTTTTACTACTTCTGCTAACAGTGCATTTGCTTGTTTGTTGCCAGCACTCCTTTGTAATGGCATTTCTCTCCCTGAGAAAAGCTAAAAATAATAAGTTGCAAGACTGATCTGCTGACTCTGGAAAAATTGTTGCCCAGGCAACCTGATCTTTTTCATAACTTGGTGGCTTTAGCCATCCGAGAGTTCCAACAGGTAAAACTGTGAAATCTTCAACGTTTCCATTCTGCAAGAACTCCTCTCATTGTGAACGAGTTTTCATTCAGAATTATGATGAAAATGAACCTCTTTTTCCTTTGGGTGAAAAGTTATCAGATTTGGGGGGTTAAGAAAGCAAAGTGGTGGTGGTGGTGGTTTCCAAGACAAAATGGAAGTTTCTTTATCTGGATGGGGTTCAGAGTTTTCTTCTGTTCATGGTGGAGCCCCAAACATTTGGAGCCACACAACTGGACTGTGCAAGCTCTGCCTCCAGCTCAGAGCAGCCTGAGCAGTTTGCACCCATGGGTGCTGATTTTGGTAGCAAAATGGCAGTGACTTGCCAGGCTGCCTCTTATGGGAGCCTCCCTCCCTATGTTTTCCCTAAAACTTCCTTGCAGTAACACTTCCCAGAAAACTCCAGTTAGAACTACTGTTCCCAAACACTTGGGCAGAAAGCGGGCTTCAGAAACGTAGATTAAATTGCAGTTTCCAAAGCTCTGTGGATTTATGCCATGAGAATCAGCCGCAGGCTCTCAGATGTCACCATCAATGAGAAAATGCCCATTGACTTAATGAGGAATAAATGGGCCCAAATCCACCAGTTTCAGCTGGTGCACAGAGCTACACTTTCAGTAAGGGAAAATACTGGCAGTTGAAGCATCAAGAATCCTGCTCCTATTTTTTCTGGAAGTAGATTAAAGAAACAAGATCAATACAGCATGTAACATGTCCTGAGAACTTACTAGCTAGTTATCCACCTTATTAAGAGCAAGAATGAAATAAAGCTCAATTTAATTCTGCATAGTTTATTCAAAGTGAATAAATGAGCAGGCAAAGATTGCTGTGTTTATACATATTTCATAGAGGCTTTTGATAAAAAGCAGAACTAACCATTTAAGTTTAATTGCATCCAAATAAAAAACTATTTCCCACGGCTACTGAATAATACAACATTGTTTTTGTTCTACTGTGTTCAAAAACAAAGGCATTTCATAGTAGCTTGGGAGGTAAGACGTAAAAGCCTTTATTTATATGTAGTGGGGAGAGGGGTGGAAGGGAAGTAATTACAATATGACAGACAAGACTTGCCAAACCTCAGATACTGGGAGATAAACGTGGTTTAAAGTGAGAACATCAGATAAAAGGGTTTTAAGGAGTTAACATTCCTGCCTGTGCAGTAACTGCAGTAAGATTTGTTCAACCAGAGGCAGTTATGATTTTTTGTATTGATAGCTTGCACTGTGAAGAATGAAATTCCCTGAAGATTCACTCTATATAGAGTTAGTACGAGAGACTACACAGCTCGGTCCTCCCGGGAATGGCAATTGTTGCTAACAAGGCATCAAGAAGTGAAACACTGAAAACTGGATTGCGCACACACACTTTCCATAATACTAGAAAAAACAAACAGGATGTTAGAAATTTGTACAATTTCTATGAGCCTCAGCATATCTCAGGACACAGCAGCATGCTCCCTTTCTTTTGTTGCTTACTTCGGCTGTTTTATACTCAGGGATCTAAATGCTGAATCTGTTTTACAGGGTCTACTGGTAATGAGATAATTTTTTAAGCAGAAGGGAGAGAAGGAATGTGGGAGAAAACTCCTGCCAATAAGTTTGCTTATGCAGACGGTCTGATCTTTTGGCAAAAGAAAAGTTTTTCCTATTTTAAGGTGAACTGTTGAACACTTAGAGCCAAGTCTGTCAGCATGAGCAGCGTGTTTGCTTTATGGTTGCACCCAAGTAGGACTGCAGGAAATGCAGAAGGTGAGACGATTGTAGGACTGAGAATAGTCTGAAAACAGTAAGGGATACAAGGTAAAGACTGAGGGCTCTGACTTGTACTCCCTTCTACTTTTGATGCCTGACTGGGTGACTGTTCCAGCTGCAGAGGTGGCAGAGGGAGCCCTGTGTCCCCTGCCAGGCACTTTTGTCCAATCCCTCCTGTGGAATTAAAATATTGCTGCTTTCAGCTCGTGCTGGCAGGGGAAGTAGTGAGCCCGAAAAGCAGATATGCTGCCAGTTTTCCTGTAAAGAAAGCAGTTGTCTTCGGAGCCAGTGCCCCATCCAGCCACCTCTGCTGCCTCTGGGAGGGCTGGGAGCCAGCTCTCAGATGCGAGTATTAGTGATGGGTGTCACAGCCCAGCTGCTGCAGAAGGGCAAGCAAAGACAGGGCTAAACCTGCTGGGACCTGGGCTTGGCTGGGTTTGCCTCACACAAAGCAGGTTTGACCCAGGAGCCCTTGTCTTGGTGCAGAGTAGTGACTGAGCCTTGCTGACAGTCTGGGATTCTCAGCCCAAGCCAAGCAAGGTGTCAAGGGATCTGCACAGAACTAGCTGGTGCAGAGCACGTAGATCAACCAATTTTTCTTACAATTAGAGTTTGCACACAGCCCTGTTCATCAGTATCTCAGTATTGTGCTTATTTCTCTTCCTCTAGTTTCCTTTTTAAAACCACGCTGGAGAATATAATTGTTAGCCCTCTTTGCAAATGTTTTTCTGATCATTCTCTTGAGTAAATCAAAGCCCAAAGAAATCACCATTGTTAACCATCAGTTTGATTGTTCTGTTCGATGCCAACATGGTGGTGTATGTTGGCCTGGGGACTGAAACTAAGAACTGAAAAAAAACCCCAACCCAAAAGGCTTTTATTCCTCACAGAAAACATCTGGTGCTTTGGGATGATCTATTGAGATGGAAGCAGGCTCTATTCACTTAATCTGTTGCCTCAGCCGGAGATAAATTATACTCTTGAAGAAAGACTTTTAATTAAAAGGTGACAGAAAATTTTACTTGTGAAGTCTAAAGTCAGTCCCATAGCCTAATAAAACATACTCATTGCTAAAACTTAACAGATTGTAGCATTTAAATATGTGTTTAAAAAGCCACTAGCAGTACAACTGTTTAATCAAAAGTACTTTTTAACACCATGTTCACTTCTGGAAATATTGATCAGTGCATTAATTCTTACAAAGGGGCAGAACAGAAATGTAGAGATAAACAGTGTTGATGTTTCCTCAGTTATTTCTGCTGCAGTATGCAAACCATGAGCTTGGCAGACAGCAGGCTGGGGTGAATACTGGCATTACTCACAGCCAGAGAAGCTGAGCCCCACTGAAGCCAGTGCTTTGAATTATAGGAGGTGACTCCATTTCAGTAACTTCTGTGGTGGTGCTGTTTTTCTTTCCCTGGCAGTGTGTTTAAAGACAATCAAGGCTGAGTATGCTGCTACTCTGATCCTGAATATGGAGAGAAAATATATTAGATCTGCTCTGATTTACTAGAATCTGCTCTGATTTTACGTCCACAGAAGGCTCACACACACTGCAGAGTATTTCTGACCCCCAACCATTGGTTATTTTGGTTATCTGACCAGAACAATTTTGGTCAAAAACGATTTTGGTTATCTGACCAAAAAACACTGGTTATTTCACAGTAATGTACAACCATGTAGGAGGACTGGCCTCGGGAGAGCACGACGATGTGCAAACAAGTAGGAGTTTGAACAATAATGTGCAAACATGTAGGAGGACTGTGCTTTGGAGAGTTTTTCCCAACGTACATAAAGTAAATTCCATTTCAGTCAGAATGGTTGGATAAGTGTAGGTTTGTTGGGATTCAATGAGAAATACAGATGTACTCAGCAAAGCCATAGAACATCACCATTTCCCAGACGAGAGTCTTTTTAATGTCACATGTTCCTTTAGTCCAGCTAACACCAGTCTGAGCAGCTTTGAGAGGTATCAGAGGTACAGTTCAGAGTAGCTTGATCTGAAATATTTGCCAGGAGTATTCTTCAGGTGCTATGGGCCATATCCTGACAAATCATCATTGGATTAACTCCATGTACTTGCATAACAAACAGCTTCAGTAAAAATGCTCTCTCCATAAACTACTCCATGTACATTTAAGGACTGTGCTTGCTCTCCTGATTAACTGCTCCCGTCTCTCCATTTTGGACTGCACTGTTCCTGTTTAAATTCTTTCGTCTCCCTTCCCACTGAAAATTAGAGCACTTTGTGCAGTTCTCTTTCGTGTGCCAGCTGTAAGCTTTGGCCCAGGGCTCTGTGGCTGACGGGAGCCGGCGCTCAGATGAGCTGTCTAACCCCACTGAACTAAAGATACATCACGAAAATTCCTCCCACTTCAGCTGGAATACTTTGGTAAGAAACAGCACTGCATGCATGAGAGCACAGCCTGGTTAGAAGTACTGTGTTCCTTTGGGGCTCTGCTGGATAAACGTGCTGCTCTTTACAGCTGCACTTGCTGGAGGAGCCCAGAAGGATGTTGAAGGTACAAGTAACAGCTAACGGGAGCTGAGATTGCTGGATGTGCTCTCTCAGGGTTTATGAACACACCAAGAACATTTAGTTATATTTTCAGTTAATAGTCAGGACGTTCTTTGACTTCAGAGTATGAATCCCATTAGATTTCCTTGGGAAAGAAACGGGTTCTCTCAGGCAACTTAAAGTCTTTTCAATGTGTGTTTAGTACGGAGGCTCCATCCAGCTCCTGACTGGTTTTTAAGTGGACCCTCTTGAATATATCAGTCACTCACATGCTCCTTCAGATACTAGTCCTTAAAACACTTCCCGTAGCAACTACACCAAGGCTTCTCGGCATCACGGAGTATTGCAGAGGATTTGGGCTTTTCATGGCTTGTATCAGCAACAGTGTGGCCAGCAGGACGAGGGCAGTGACCCCCCGTTCTGGGCACTGGTGAGACCACACCTCAAATCCTGGGTTCGGTTTTGACATTTGCTGAACATAACAGAACAACCTCAAACCAAAATGGTGTTGATATCTCTAAGTGAGAAGAGATGATGGCTACAGGCCAGCAAAGGTCTTCACTTGACTGCAGTGGGACTACTGAATTCGAAGATGGGATTTAACAAACCGCAGACACTAAAGCACATGGTTTGAGTTTGCTCTGCTGACACAGGAGCTCAACGGGCTTTCTTTGGTTCCTGCCTAAATGTCTTGAGTCCAACTGGAAACATCTCCTGCAATTGCAGCTCTGCCTTACCCTACAGCAGCCACGCTGATCTCTGCCAAATTTTGTGTCTCTGCAATTCTTTTTTTTTTTTTTCATGTACAAATACAAAACAAGATGAAACCAGTGAAGTAATTTTCATGTGTGACCTAATGCGGTTTCCATAGAGGCACTAATGCTCTTTCCTCCCTCACACCGTATGAGTTCCTAATGAGACATTAATGAGACATTAATTGCTTATGCAAATTTAGAGTAGTAGACAATGAGAGTTGTTGTACCAAGAGTTTAAGGGCCATATAACTACTCTGGATGTTCACATAATTCCCATTAACATTAATTGGAGTTGCGTGCAGATTAGAGCCTGGTATCTTCAAAAGTTATAAAATAAACCATTGAATACTAATAGGGCAACTTGTAGTCATGTATCTTTCTTATAAGCACTTTGGATTTTAGACTGGTTGCTAGCAAGTGATCTAGTATTAAAATGCTCCAGATGGCATTGGAAGCAGTGTGAAATACAAAGGAATTATTTTCACTTAATATGTTAGGAGTGTGAAACTTTACTCCACATGATTAGAAATAGAATACCAGTGCCATATATTTTAATCCCTTGGAAACTTCTGTGATGTGTTTTAAACTTAGCTGGTGAAGCAGAGACAAGAAAAGGTACCAAAGTTGCATTTCTAAAAGTAACTCATGGAGATGTTGAAAGGAATTAATTCAGTGAATCTCGTCAGGGTCTGCTGATGAGGAACTGTGAGAACAGTGACTAAAACTCTTTGACCAACCAGCTATTTGACACATATGCTGGTAGCTCCAAGGCTATCTCGGTTGTCTGCCTCAATAACATCTCTGCTCTCGTTTCCATCTCTCCCTGCTCTTGCTGCTCCCATGTCATTTTATTTAACACATTTCTCGCAGCCCACTTTCCAGGCAGCTCAGTGCATCCCTGTCCAGAAGAGCAATAATGCCTCTGCTTGGAGCTCGTTTCTGCCATGACAGATTGATAGACAATCCATGTTCATTCCCTGCTGAGAAGCCTCATTTGGCCTGTTTAATGCCAGATCTTTTTAGGGTGAGCACAGGGAGTCCTTTGCCCCGCTCTGCCGAGTACTAACTCGGTGTGTATTTCCCCGTCCGCAGAACCGCCAGGGTCGATGAATTCAGCAAGCAAGGCACAAGCTCTCACGTATTTATGAACGCTTGTGTGTTTTATAAGCCTCTGGCCACCGGGGAGACTCTGCAGTTGTCACAGGATCATTATAATGGTAGAAATCCAAAGCCGGGGTTGTGACAGCGCTGCTGCTCCCCCGCCGCTTGTTATCGCAGGCGTGATTGGCACCTCGGCTCCCTCACCTGCACAGGGCACCTGCAAACCTGCCCGGTCTGGGCTGCCTGTTACAGCCAGTCCATTCCACTTTAAACTGTTCTGTCTGAATTCCAGCCTCTACTTAGCCCCTGGGATGCTGTAATTTCAGCAACAGATGTGTCATTGTGCACCTGAGGTGTTCATGAGGTCAATTAAACGGACCTGCAACACCAGGGGAGTTAAATAGAAGGTTTAGCAAGTACATAAAATAATTAGCTGTAATTGTCTGCAAATAACACCTAACGTTATTTTAGATATTTTTATTATCAGTTAAATTACTTGAGCAGCTTAAATTTTGATTGAAGGAGAGTGCTTGGCAGCACAATCTAAACATCTCACCTATAGAGGTGCTTTCATTTAGAACAGCAAAATAGTGGATTTGCCTCGTGTTTCAGTGCAGTTGAGAGTTCTTAGAGCAGGAAGATATGGCCATTAACTGTTATTTTCTTAATAATAGCACCCCATTGTTAAGCAAAATGCTTATCCCAATTGCATTCAAAGCACTAGAAATCCGAAGTTAAGGCAGCATAAAATGGGTTCTCATTGCATTCAGATGGTAATGTACGGCAGTTCTTCTTTTTGCACTCCTAGCATGTATTTAGTATGTTAAATGAGGTGAAATAGAAAAGGGGAAAGAAAAAAGGTATCTGAGGAAATAACTGTGCCCTCCAGGGTACACTTTGGGCAGCAGCAAACAAAGGAAGGGTGAGAAGCTGTGATGTGATGAATGAGTCTGTGGTATTAAGGCAGAGGAAAGTACATTATGGAGAAACATACATGTCAAATTAATAATAATAATAATAGAAATGTTAGGGATTTTTTTCAGTATAGAATATTTTGCAAACAGTAGCTGATGAAGCTGTAAAGGTTTGGGCTGCTGTGCAGGGGAGACGACTTGCTCTGAGACCTTCAGACAGTCTATCGTTATTTGTTTATCTAGTTTTAAGTGAGGAAAGCTGGCAGAACAAGGAAATGTTTCTATTCGTAAGCACAACAAAGCAATCCTTTCTCTTTGTAAGCAGCTGAGAGATCTTTCCTATCTGATGCAGTTTCAAAGAATGATGGGAGAAAAGTAAATTGGAGGGGGGGAAAAAAATTCAGCATTCACTCAAAGGAGAACATTACAGCAACTTGGGTAATGACAAAACAGCCCTACAAGGTGCCAGCTCCAGAGGAGCTGCACAGTGGAGTTCTATTAAAAGGAAAAGAAAAACGAGGAGTTTGTCCTGGATCTATGAAAACTCATTCATCAGGGAGAGGATTAAGCCAAACGACTCACAAACATCATGCAGGTCCTTAGAATGTGCTGTAAGCCCTGACAGTAAGTCATTTCAAAGACTTCAGCTGTTCAGTCCTGGGGTTACCTTGATGCCACACAAGCCCGATGCCTCCCTGCTGCTTAATCACCAAAATTTTCAATCGGAAATGCCAACTCCAGGCAGGGAGGAGATAAGAAATGAGATTCCTTTAAAAGAAGGGGACCACAGGGGTTTAACTTCCCTCCTGGTCTGATGCTGTGGGTTGCTCAGTTGGCATCTAAACCTTTGAACCTGGGCAGCAGAGAGCTGGGCTGGAAACACAGTCACAAAGGAACTGAGTGCCAGTTCCTGCACTTCGGTCTCCTATACCTAATCAATTAGTCTCTTCCATCCTCCCAGGAATGTGTAGTGCCTTTGTATTGTGGGTTTCTTTGCCACAGGCCACCACTTGCAGGTTCCTCAGGGGCACTTTGATTTTTCTTAGTGAACTCTTAAGATCATCTCTCCCCTTTCCCAGATATCAACCCTGGGGGAAATAACTCCACATGCACAGACTTTTCCAAAGTCAGCAAGGCTTAGAGGGCTCTGTGCTGACTTCTTATATGTCTTACCTGCTTCTTCCCACCTCCTAAAAATGTTTTATATGTGACAGCAGGTTTCATTAGGATAGTCCCTTTTAACTTCCCATGTTTTTAATATTTTAAGAATGAGAGGGGAAATAAATTTTATATTTTTATTAGAATAAGTGTAGAAAATAGGTAAAATGTGATCAATATTGAGAACAGTTATTAAAACATTGAAGATAAATTAATATGCTTTGATTGACAACGTTCACAGCTTTAAAGGTCAGATTGCAGCAAATATATGAGTGTTAGAATAAAATATACTTTTAATGGCACCAGTGAGAGATTACTGCTGTTCTTATTATTAGTTCCTTGAAAAAGAACAATATAAGCACTTACTCTCCAGGGGAAAAAAAAAGAGAAAGAGAGAGAGAGAGGGAAATCCAGAACAGGGAGGAGAAGACACATCTGCAGTTTAGTTTAATTGCTCTTGTGCTCTGCATCCCAAAGTGCACAAATCCACACTCTACTTACAAAGAAACAAGAGTTCTCTTAGTACACAAACAGTCATTTTCCACTTTTTTTTTCATTCCATGCTCTGCTTTTTCCCCAATTTCCTTCCAAATCTGCAGTGAGGCACTGCAGTTTATGATCAGAATCCTATGTGATGCTTCATAAACAGATTGCAAAGTTCTCCCGTGATGGAGGAGCAGAGGGAGGTGTTGTACCTCATGAGATTTTACAGATGGTGATGGGGTTTGAGGGAGAGCACAGGCTGAGAGTGAAAAAGCTTGAGACATCTCCAGAAAACTCATCACAGTGTAGACATGTACTGTTCCCATCCTGGCAAGATGAGCCTCTTCCCCTCCTCCTTTGTCCTTCCAGAGTGCGCTGTTTGTGTGTCTCTCTGTAAAGCCTCTTTACTGGGATTATACCTCAGTCTTCCCAAAACTCAGACGTGTCCCTGGCTGGCACCAGCTCTGTCCAGGGCACATCCCTCCATCCACTGGGATAGTGTCCTGCAGACATGCAGGGTTGTTTGGGTAGCAGTGCTCTACATTACAGTATCACTGAGAGCCATCTGCAAGTGAACTGCAATTTCCTCGTCCTGCAGCCTCCTGTCTCAGCTTCATGCCTCTTACAAGGCTCAGAAAATTGATTTAATTTACCTTTTGGACAGATAAGTATTCCATTAGTGCTTACTCTGACCTTTGCACACTCAAGGTATTTGCTTTGCCTAATTCTAACATCATTAGCACTGCATAAGTTTTGAAATTTTCTTGCACCAAAAAGCAGTAATGGTTATCTGCTATACTTGCTTAATGAATCATAAAATGAAATGGCAGATGACTTGTTCTGCATACAATTAATCCAACAGTTAAGTAATGGCCAAGACTGCTGGAAAAGGACAATAAATCCAGTAACCTAGACAACATCTCAAAGTATTGGCTTTACTGATCACAGTCAATTAGATTTTGTCCACCCTAACTTCAAGTAAAAGGGGGAAAAGTTATAGGTTTTTTTGTTTCCTTTGTGAAGTTTCAATAGCAATTAGGCTTGTCTGTGTCATTCTGAGGGATGCTGGCTGTGCTGATCTTTGTTTGTTTTAATCAAGTTAAAAGGGTTAAGCCAAATACTCCAAGAGTATATAGTGGAGCACTGAATGCAGCAGAGTGCTTTTATCCCACTAATGAAAAGAAATTGTTGAACAAGATTAGGTGCAAGTAGGCACTCAAGCCTGTTTGCATGATTTGTGTGTAACAGGAGCTCCTACAAGCAGTAAAGTCGAATCAAAGTGAGAAAAGCTAAATTAATCAGTTTGGCAAACTGTTACTGGTAATAAGTAGCAGCATTCCTAATATTGATCCCAAATTTTCATGAGCTTTACTCATGGGACAGAATCCATTCATCAAGGCATTGTACAGTTATTGAACCTTACAGGTTCTTAGCTGGCAGGTAGGAAAGAAGTTTAACACCCTGAGCATGTACCCAAACTTCACAGTCTCTTTTTCTGTAGTGAATACATTGCTGACCTGGATGCTGATGGCACCGGCTTTCACTGAGACAGGTTATGGTGATATAGTGCTCTTGTAACAGGTTTCAAGGTGCTAGGCTGGGTGTACAAGCTCAAAAAAAGGTATTTCAGCAGCCAAATGTTACTATAACCAAGCCTACAGAAGAAGGAAATGAATTTACTACAGACGGAAACTGAAGTACACCATGTTCCTGGTTGAGAAGAAAACTTGTGTCCTCCCCACCCCAACCCCATAATCTGCCTCTCCTAAGTTGTCATTAAAATGTGCATCTTTGCAAGGTTGGTGAAAATTTATTAAGCAGATGAATATATAAATAAACAACCAGCTGGATGGAGACAAAAATGGGTTTCTCTTGTCTAGTGATGCTTTACTGCTGCTTTTATTTTAACTGATTGAATTTAACAAATGTTTTTTTGTATACCACATATAAATGACAATTTGATTCAGACTCTAATTGTGTAAGTCTCACTAGCTGTGTAAATATTTTAAGGTTTAAACATTACTTTTTTCATAACTGTGTCAGAAGAATTAGATTCAAGCATTGCTCAATATTGCAACAATGTAGGATACATAAAGGAAAACTAATAGACCACATTTGTTCTCTGGAGAAGAGCAGTTGCTGTGAAGGCAGATAGTTATTTCTGAGAGAGGAACTTTATTTATTAAAGTGTAGAAAATATTGCTGCGTGTTTCAACATTACTCCTCCTTCATGCTGCAAGTAATTTTACTATCATAAAATTTCCATGTGCCCCTCTCAGTTTCTAAATCTGCATTCTGATCACAGACATCATTGAATCCTCTAAGGCCCTGCTGTCATTTTATGGGGATTTCAGCGGCAGTGCAGTTCAGGAACTGTTGTACAATATACCCCAAAAGTAGTATTGGGAATGTACTGCAAGGCTGGGTGAAAAGGCAGCAGCAACTGGTCAAGATTGGGAACTCACAGGCAGAGAGATCAATCCACAGTTTGACACTTAGTTGACACAATTTATTAAAGGGATCTTTGACTCCTAGAAACTCCTAGAAGTATCAGAATAACATTGCGGTACTTTTTTTGCCTGAAGCAGCTAATAAGAAAAATCTCTTTTATAGTTTCATGAACTCCATTAATATTTTTTCTCTCTTTCCTTTGAATTAATGCAAATTTCATGAAATAGATGTTTTTACTGCAGCAAAAGCTTTATTTATGAGATAGGAGATGCTCAACCTTGTTAATGAGCCAACCTTTTAAAACCATCCAAATGTGTGACCAAGATGGGAACACAGAATCTCATGACCTGTTGGTGTCCTCACCTGGGGAATGCCTTGAGTGTGACCTGTTTTTACAGAGAGATATTTAAGCTCCATTTGAAACAGTAAGTGAGCTCACATGGAATTGAAATATCCCTCTTATTTCATTTATTAGTTTTGTGCTTGTGTAGCAATTTAAAGATGCAGCAGTTTCCACTGTGTTGTCTGAGGTGTCCATGAGCTGGAGTTGTTCCTGTGCACTCCTCTCAATTGTCAGCTGCAAAAGCCTTAAAAGTTAATGTCCACTCAAATTGTTCTGGTTTTACTTCCACCTAAATGTAATTTGTTCTGATTTATACCCCTGTAAAAAAAGGTCAAGACTGATGAAAACTGAGACCAATATATTAAGCTCATATAGGACATTTGTGGATGTAAACATTCAAGATGGCATATCCCAGTGCATCCTATCACCAGGCAGAAGCTGTTTATTTAAAATGAAAAATTGACACAAATCTTCATACTAAACATAAATAAAACTGGATGTGTTTTGAGGGGCGAGTCAGCAAGAGGTGCTGAGTTTTGAATGCAGGTTACTCTGTGTATTTTTATTTTAAGAGAAGACTTATTCACAGCTGTCAATTTTTGAATCTCATTTATGCCTGGTTATATCAGGGCTCATTCAGTAGACAGCAGGCCCTGAAACTGTTGGACAGTTGAATGGATGTGTCTCTGAGTCTTTCATCTTTCACATTTTAGACATGCTTTCAAGCCCCCAACAGTTTATATTTTCTTTTGCATATTACATTTTGAAAATACATCTTCTCCAGGAGTCCTGTGAACGTATTTCAGTTAGGATCTGGATAACTAAGTCTGCTTCTAGCTCTGGCCTTTCCAACTTGTTTTTTGCCCCCTTATTTCTTTTCCACTGGCTTAAGGTTAGATGACAAAGTTCATCAGCAACCTTCCTGGTGGACTTTAAGGTTTCTATTTTACTTGGATTTTTTTCCATTTGAGCAACTGTTTGGAGGAAGTTTTGTATTGAGACATTGTCAGGGGCAATGCTGGCAGGAACAGAAAGCTGATGATTGCTCTTAGGAGGACATGGATCACTGAACTCTGAATAATATTTGCAGCAGGGCTTGTTTTCACGTCTGCAGAGTATGAAGTGCTGAATTCATCTTGCAAAGCCATGAGGCTTGTACAGAGTCCGGTACAAAGCTGGGATACGATATCAGCTTGGGGTCGGGGTGAGAGGCTCGAAGTGCAGAGGACCTGGCTGGAATAAGAAGATCAAGCAGAGGCCTGAAGTTGCCTCCTTTATTTACTCAACAGGCTGCTGAGCCGAGTTCAGTGCGAGGTTGGCGTTTCCATCAGCTGCAGCTGGAACGCAGGAAGTGTTGTTGGAGACAGCAATGCCTGCAGGAGGAGGGTGAAGGCTGTCAGTGCCATGGGAAAACAGCACACACCTTCTTTTTTTTTTTTAAGACATGGATTGCTGTGGTGTAATTAATGTTTTCCCACTCTAATGTATGCAGAGGAGTTGCCAAAGAGGAAGATCCATGAGCTACTGGCTCCAGTTCAGTCAGGCTTTAAAATTTCGGTTGCTCTTTACGCTGAGCTTCTGCATTTTCCGGTCCTGCAAGTTTTGCTTGTCTTGCCTCCATCATTCCTGAATTTAAACATTTCTAGCAGAGGTTCCAGCGTGCTTCCATGTGTGTTGGCTCTGCCCTGAGCAGGAGCCCCCCACGTTTGCCACATGCAGGTGGGAAAAAAAGAAGAGACAATCTGCAGACCTGTCTGCTGTTGTTCAACAGAAACGGTCTATGACTATGCAATCAAATATACCGAAGATTCTGTGTCTCTACTGAGTTTTGCTTCTTCAGGTCCAACCCCACATCTCCCCACTAAGGAATTCGTAATTTAACTGTATAAATAAGTGTTTAACTCTTCTACTTGTGTCTTTAATTACCTCATGGATTAGACTGACTCTGTCCTTATTGACCTGCTTGGTTGGCTTTAAATGCTTCTTAACTTGCTTTGCTGGATTTATTCAGGCGATTCCTGGAGAAACTATTTTGCAATCTGAATTTGCATAAAGGATGTGAAACATTCTCTGTCTCCTGTGAAAGAAAGATCAGGAGTTTGTCACAAGCCCAGCTATTGCACATTTTAAAAAGTTATAAAGTTGCTAGGTATGTGATAAATGCTAGTAGAAACACTGGCTTCAGTGCAGCATGAGGGAAATTCTTCCCTGGAGGAATTTTTACAGGGTTCCCAAACCTATGCAGTGACTTTCCAGCAAATATTATTGTGAAACAATTGTTTTGGGATCAAGTTGTGCTTTTTCAGCTGGGAATTTATCTTGTGATGTTGAACTGCAACCAGAAGTCAACAATGACACTGGATACAGCTACTTTATGTGTCTATCATGAGACTCAAGCAATCCGTGTGTTTTCCTTTATTTCTCTTTAAAGGCCATTTTCTTTGCTTTTCCTCCAGCAGACTGCCCTACAAACCACTGAAAAATTTATGACAGATTGTTCCAAATTGCTTGACTGGGTTGTGGTTGGAGGCTTCTCTCCAGAGCCAGAGAGCAGTCTCCTCTGGGTCCTTACAGCTGGAGAGCAGAAGCAGGGACCACTGTGGTGTCTCTAAAAACACTCTCTTGTGAGACAGATAAGGATAAAAGTGCTTTTTATGACTCTGAGGTTCTTTGTTAGGGCATCTGGAGCTGCATCTAGCCTGATCTAGTCTGTAGACACAAAAAAAGAGAACTTCAGCCTAGTGAAGTGTAACTGAGCTCTGACTTGAACACTTGTCTGAAAGAGGCTGAGCATAGCAGAGGTTGAATGTCAGGTGGCCGCTCCATCAAGATGGAATGAATAACAGAGAGACCTTCCTTTTTGGTCATTCTTTCAGTGAGACAGCTGAGAAAGACAGCATGTTGGCAGCCACCGTCGAAAAGCAACCAAAAATATGTGCAGAGAGATTATTTTCTTCACTGCTCAAGTGGCAGTAGAGCCTCAGATAAGCCAGACTGAGACACCCAAGGGAAAGCAGAGCTCCCTCAGACCCAAACTAGTGAGGTTCTATGATCTGCAGTGCAGGTGGGTCTCAATTACAAGGTGATCCTGTTGTAAGATAACCATATAAAGATATGATTTCAGTGTTTCCTTCAGCTTTGCTGCTTAAGCAACTGCGAGAAAATTGCAGGGCTGCAGAAAACACTCACTATAAAGGTTATGTCCATTTAAACCAAGATTTGCTATCTGCAGCTAAGTGCAGGCCCTGGGTTGGATTGTTTCTGTGTCCACTTGAGGTGTATTCTTTAAATTATGCAATTTTCAAATTCTTACCTGCATAACAATAGGACAGTGTGGGACAGAGTTCATGCTGGATGTTGATGGCAGCAGACAAGTGAAATTGTACCTTTCACTGTTTGTGTTCCCGACAGGGTTTGTCCTTTTTGAGAACAGAAGTAGTGACATTGTTGCAAACACTTCTCTCTAAATGAACTCCTGGTAAGGTGTTGAAAATTCACCTTTGCCTTCCTCCAAGCCCCACCGTTTAAAGAGCTATACAATATAATTTTCTTTGCTGTCTGTTCCTTTCCAAGCATTTTCAGTTAAGGAACTTGAATATTCATAGATTTGGATGAGGAGAACAGAAGCTTGTTTCTTTCCATGTGAAAATGAAAGGGGAAATTAAAACATACTTTCCATGCTGCTAGTACACATTTCAGTAAAACATCAATGGTATATATGCCTGATTACTTTCCTGTGGAATAATTTTCATGAAATCGTTGATATTAAAATTCAATATACTGTTTTGACTAAGCCTCACTGGGGATAGCACAATCTCTCATTATTTCCTTTTCAGCACAGACATAGCTCATAGTATGGATATGCAGATTTTTAATGCAGCAGTGGAATTGTAAAATGAAGGTATTTTTCAGCTATCACAGCATTTAGCAGGTCTGGAGAATTGTGTCTTACAGCCACTCTATTTTCTCACTATTTTTTTTAAAGGCCTGTCCTGTGCCAACTCATATCTTTCATGTCAAATATGAGACATAGGGAAGCATTCCTATGAAAAAAAAATGTGTCCAACAACCTAAAGCTTTTCTTCACGAATTTATTCTTCAAAACCACAACAAGTATTGGGTAAACATTGCACTGAATACACTGTCTGGCAGTACAGAGGGCATGAAGCAAGGGGATAAATATGGAATAGCAGCTCTTCACCTCCCTGTAGCCCCTCCAGTGATCAGCTTGGAGCCCACCTGCAGAGCCCAGAGCAGCCCCTGGGCCACCTGAACCTGCACCAGGTGATGTGCAGGAGTAAAATCTGCCTGGCAGGGTTGTTGCTTTCCGCCTAACCTACCTCCTTCCCTGGGCTTGTAACCGTAATTTGGGAAGGACCTAAAATTGAGGTTTGCTCAGCCGTGCCCATCACTTGCTGGGGGGAGGGCTGGAGGAGTGCGTGGAGCTGTTTGCTGCCCTCCCACCGTGTGTGGTGGTGCATCCCCAGCCTAAAGGATGCATTTTGGGCCATTTCTGAGTGCCAAGGCGTGCTGACTGTAGGCTGGGTGCAGAGAACACTGGTCTGCACCCACCCAGGCTGCTGCTGGTGTGCAAGAAATGGTGCAGTCCGTAAAATCACCTTCACTCAGAGACTGCTGCAGTTCTGTCATCTCAAAAGGCTCCATATAGACTGGTCAGCTCAAAATCTGAGCAAATACAATTCTCTTTTTGTGTCTTTTCTTGTGGCTGATGGATTTGAGGACCCTCCATCCTCCAGCCTGACTTCCAGCTCCCCAGCACCTCAGAAAGCCAGGCTGGTACCTGGCAGTTGGGATTTAAGTTATCAGCCCAGACTTTCCAGGCTGGAAATCCCAGAGCACAGCTGTGCACAGCCTCTGCTGCATCCCCCTGGAGAGTGCTGGAACAGAGGGGCAGCATCTCTGCACTGCTGGGAGGGTGCAGCCAAGGGAAAGCAATGCATGAAGCATCCAGCCCTTGCTTTGTGTCCTGAGTCATAAATCTCTACAGAGAAAGACAGGCAGCAGAGCTGAATTTCCCATTTCAAGGATTTGGCGTGTCAGAGTAAATATCTAGCAATTCATACAAATGCATTTTAGATGCTTTTCTTTCCAGGTCATATGTTGCATAATATCACCACGTGTTTTGATGTATCTGCTTCCAAAAGGTTACATTTTGGTAACAAACAGTTAAAAAAAAAACTGGAAAAAACCCCCCTGATCCATTTGTCCCACATAAATTGTAGAGATTTTGCAAAGGTTTGGGAAAATAAAGCCTTTTCTAATATAGCAAAAAGTGACATTACAGCAGCAGATCTCATGGATGATTACCATGGCTTTTAGTGACAAGGGTTAACTAATTTAGCAATCTGGGTCTGACAGAGCTTTGCAGAGTATGTCCCTCAGTGCTTTAGGACTAAATGCTTCACTCAGATTTTGGGAAACCAAAAGATTGATTTTCTTTGCCTTTTGATTAAGAGAACAGGATTTGGACATGAAAATCCAATTAGGTGAATGCTGGGGGTGGGAGGGAGACAGAGAGAGAAAGAGATGGATGGCATACAAATCTGCTGCAAACAGACCTTATTCTGAAATCTGGACTACATCTCCTCTGGCTTTCAATTAATTGTAAACCAGCTGCTCTTCTCTCCCTGTGCACTGAGACAAAAAGATCACTAAGTTTGAGAATTGCCAGGTGATAATACAGAAAACTCAAAAAAAGAGAAAACTTGAAGCCATTGAAAATAAATAACAGGAGGCTTAAAAAGTGAGAGAAGGCAATATTTTGTTATCTCCAGTATTTCTTGCAGTTAAGTATCTTGAATGATCTTAGGTGCTTTACTATCAATAAACCTTGCAGCAAACTCCATCTGTCTGTCATTCATAAAATGAGATGTTACTATTTTGCAGAGCCATAAACCACATTGGGAGCTTATCCAAAAAGCAAATGATAAAAGTCAAAGTATAAGGATACAAACGCTTTCTAAGTGAAAGACTATTTGAAGCAGCTGTTTTCCTTTATTAGTAGAGATAATTATACTGTCAAAGCAGCAGAATATTAACTTTTCACCTGTCTGGTTCACCTGTTTATAGAGTGCTACCCAACTGCAGACATGCCAGATGCACCCTGCCAAGAGTGATGGGGGACAATAAGGCTCTCTACCAATTTGGAGATTGCTCTCTTTGTGCAGAGCAATCAACCATCTAATCCATCTGGGAGCTGGCAAGGGCTTGGGAGAAATGCTTTAAAGGAGGAAAACCCTTGCAATGGACCCTTGCGACTCCGTCCTCGCTTCGTAATTTCATTTGAAGTTCCAGCCATGTGGTGCTGCCTTGGGCTGAAGGATGCTGGCTGTTTTTCTCCCAAAAGAATTTAGTTTGTGCTTATCTCTGCAAATTCCTGGTCAGCAAACAAAAGAGTTACTTGTTTCAGTGTTGCTCTTCAGTCTAATGAGGGCTTGTGGCGATAAGTTCCATTGACTCGTTCCTGCCTTCATCGGGTAACTTGTAAAAACAACACAATAATTGCTGGTTTTATATCCAGAACCTAAATTTAGAAGTAAGTGGAGACAAGACCCTTCCATTATTGACATCTTCATGACTACAGGGACAAATGACCAACTGGTGGAATTTTGGGGATTGTTTTACAGCAATAGATAAAAAAGCAGCTGAAAAAGCTGATTAAAAAAAGCAGATTTAGACGATAAAAGACAACTGTGTATTTGACAGAAGCATATCAGTTTTTCATCTATCTAGTTAGGATATAAAAACATAGAATATTTCACAAGTGAGACCTGGGCATTGATGTGCATTGCTCAGTTAAATTCTACAGATTTTTACACTAATTTCCTTTTGAACCCCGCTTTAGGAGAACCGCTATATTCCTCTTTAAGTGTATCTTCACAGCTTTCTGTGGTTATTATGAACTTGCAACATTATCTCTTATCTGGGGAATGCTAACCGTGATAAACAAGGAAATAATCAGGGCCAAATGTGAGTTTTGGCAGTTGTTCTGGATTTTCAACATTTGGTACATTAGGGACGTGCACAGATCAAAATCCTGGAGGCTCTGTAAACATTGTAGCCCAGAAGCTCATATGTATTCTGAAGCTTTTATTTTCCTTTGTGAGCACAACCTGGTTGGCAGTGATTAGTGGTTGTTATGATTTCATCTAGAAACCACTAACTGCAGTTAAAAAAAAAAAAAGTAATAAATTCACATAACTCACATAGAGCAAAGTATGTTAACAAAAAAAGTAATCGTTTAAAGTTAACACTTCTCTTCTGCGGCTCCAACTGAAATTTTCCTCTATATATCCACAGAAATGTGTGTGTGTACAAGCATAGAAATAAGTGTGTGAAATCCTCGGCTGGTTGGGTCACCTGAGATCGGGGTGTCCGAGGTGTCTGACCATGGTCTGGGCCTGGCAGAGGGATCCTGGTGGGACACTCTGTGTGACAACAGAGCAGGTCACCAGTGAACTCCCTGAAAAATTAGTTTACTGGAATCAGTGGCTTTGTTTTATGCCTGTTTTGGAAAGGGCTGAGGACATCTGGACTCTACTAGAAAGAGCAGACCAGACAAAAACTGCTTTTGACATAAGAGAAAAAAATTACAGAGTTCTTGTCTCAAGTACATAATTTATCTGGTGTGACTTTGAAAGGTCTCTGAAACTTTTCCCTGTACTCCTCTAAAAAATGAAGATTAAAAGTTGTATTGTGTTAGGAAATGAGTTCTTCTCTGACCCATACGATACCTGTGGTGACTCTTCAAATACTGTTTCAGGTGAAATGGGGCCAGTTATGACTGAGATAGAATGCTTGTTTCCTTGGACTATGTATTTCTTGAATGATGAATGTGTGAAGGGACATATTAAAAAGCAAATTCTCCTCTAAAGGATAGGGCCATTATCAACTGAAAATTAAAAACTCAAACCAAACCAAAAATACCCCCCCCAAAAAAACCCACAAAAAAGCTCACACCAAAAAAACCCCAAACAACCCCAAAAAACCAAACCAAACCCAAGCTGTTTTCAAAACAGTGAATTTGAAATTTTTAGTGATGTATTATTGCACTGAAAGAACCCAGGCTATATATTTTGTTTTCCCATATTTCTGAGCAGGGGTAAGAGCCAGTGTACCTTAGACTTTTCGGGATGAATAACAGACTCATCAGTGTTTTAGGTCCTCAGCAGCACCAAGTGATGGGTTGTGTGTGTGCTGTTTGCAATTGGGACATCTAGACAGCATCTGGATCCCACTAGAAGCAAATCTTCTCTTTGACTTATCTAGGAGGCTATGCTGTAAAGAGGAAAAAAAATTGCATGTAAAAGAGTTGCATTTACACAAAGGCAGCACTGGAATTGGCTTTTTTATTATTATTATTTTTGTCATTTGAATGCAATGAGGAGCCTAAGTTATCTACAAGAAGTCAGCATTATTTTACTAAATCAGCTCTTAACTGATTGTGTCTTGCAGTATTAGGTTCATGCTTCTCTTTTCCCCTTGCCATCTCTTCTGCAAGTCAGTAATCTGTCCTCTGATTGTTAAAAGACTGCAAATCACTACACTTCTGTTATTTACCACTCATCTGAAACTCCCACCCACTACTTACTCTCTTCTGTGTATTTAACTCACAACTACCCAGCGTATATGTCAAAATAGTTTTTCACGTTTTCTTTAAACAGCAGCAATTAATTGCTGTGATTCTACACATTCCAAAAGAGCCCAGAAGGTATAAACTCAGCCTTACTCACATTTGCTATGGGTATGCAGCAGATTGTACTGACATCTTAGCAACACAATTAATTGGATCTATTTCTTAAGTGGTTTTCGCTATAGAAGGAATATCTGAATTAGAGGAATGCCTTCTGGTTAGTATGATGTACTTCATGTTTTCTGTGTTCAGTGTTGCTACAATTGAAAAAATGTCATTCAAGGTAATATGATACTGATCCAAGTGAAAGGGACACCTTTGTCTTGCCGTTGTATGAGTGTAACTAAGGCCTTTGACAAAAATCACCCAACCTGTTGATCCGATTCAGATCAATGTTCCACTCTTTAGCTTTTGTCAGTCAAGGTTTCTAAGCTATTCAAGTGCATGAATTTATTCGATAAATTAATAGTGCAGGATGGGCAAATGCTTCTATACGTTTACTGTCATTCAGACTCACAAATAACAACACATGGTTTGTGTGTGAGCTAAACGTGCCAGCCAGCAGCACACACATCAGAATCCTGGCAAATGTGTGATTTCCAAGTTCTGGAAGGACTTTGTAGCCTTTGATTTCCTGAAACACTGCCTGGCTCACTGAGAGCACAAACTGCAGTTGCTGAAACCACTGCCCAGCTTCAGCTTTTCTCTGTCTTTAATCACTGGAACACCGTACATGGGAAAGACATTTAGATCATGAAAGCATCCTGTCTTTTGAATTGGCAGTATATTTAAACAGAAAGAAAGCAGAAAATTAGTTTTTCTCTGGTCTGTTTGTTGTGTATTTTCAAAGAGATAGTGACATTAAAGGAGCATTTGTCTGAAGGCCTCAGATGAGATCAGGGCTCCATTGTGTTTGTCTCTGCAGGTGCCCACACAAGAGAATATGCATTATTATTATTATTATTACTATTATCATTATTATTACTATTATTATTATTATTTCATTTTCCCCCCAAGGATAAATTATCACACCAAAAGGGCAGGAAGAACAATGAATGTATAGAGATGGAAAAAACATTCTGTAGAGACAGGATCAGGAATGGGGATTATGGGATTGGCACTCTTGGCCACCAGGACACCAAAGGGTTGTGATGACCATAAGAGCTGGGGGGGGTTGTGAGCGTGGCTGAGCTGGGCTTGGTTTGCAGCTCTGCACCAGGGCAATCCTCTGGAGCTCTGCCCTGAGCCATGCTGGTATCAGATTTAGGCTTTCACATTCCTTACCCCCGCTTGGGATTCACACAACTGGCCTCTCCCTTTTGCAGAATTCAACAGCTGAGACCCGTCTTTGTGGGCTCCCAGAAGGAACGTGGTGGCTCCAAGGGTCGTGGTTTCAGCGAGGGTGTGAAGATGTTTGATGAGGTCTCACCAGGAATGCTACAGGGCCGGGAACTAAATGGGAACGTTCCTCTTCATCTGAGCTTGTGCCTGGGCGGCACAGCTCTGCAGCCATCAGCCCTGGAAGTCCTTCAGGCCCAGGAGCCGTGGAGGCAGCAGGTAGGATGATTATCTGGGAGGACATTTCTCATAAAAATTGCTCATTATCAATATGTATCTATAAAAAGACATTTTTATGGCCAACTGGCATTTTCCAACAGTAAGCTGTTCACCATAAGGGTCCTGATGCTCTCTGTTTGTGGGATTTAGCCTTCTTAATCAGAATGTCTTGCTCTTCTCTGTGATTCTGCAAATTGCTAAACTACTGTTCCATTTTGGTTTTATAATTCCCCTGTAAACGTTTCCAAAAATCCTAAACAACAAAAAGCCAACAAAGCAAAACAACCCTATGCTGCTCTCATTTAAATATTTCTTAACCAAGTAGATTTCCAGTAAGTAGAATCCAGACTTATTTAGTTTTAGGAAAGCAAAACAAATCCATGAACTAAATAATCTCTCATTTTCTCCTCAATTTATTTTTTTTTTAAAGTGACTGGGAAAAGCCTTAAGCCTTGCACTTTTTCTACAGTGGAAGGGAGTTCAACCCTTTGGAGGAAATGGCAATGAATTGCTATTTGCATAAAATAGCAATGAATTGCTATTTGCATAAAATAATTTACTTACATGCATTTTAGGGTAAAATAGGAGCCAAAACTTTAAAAAAATCCAAAGATATTTCTGAGACAGAGATATCTTTGAATACCCAGGCCATTTGTCAGTGAGTTTAGTTTGTGTATTTTATTTGTATTGAGGCAGACTAAAAGTATTTGTTTTAGTGGGGAATTTGTTTTCTAATGAAAGAATTCCAGTCCTGTCACCCTGCTGACCATCAGACATAAATTTCATGTTTACTCAACATTCAGTATCAGTGGGGGAATATCCAACAAAATAAAAGACAGAAAGAAGACAAAAGGAGTCTTCTGGCCTTTTTCAACATGTGAACTCTGTCTTCCACTCTGAAATTCAAATAAAGTAACAGCGGATGTTTAAACAGAGATTGCAATCCCAAACACTCCTTGCCTGTTTGTTTAATTACATTTCTGGAAGGTTACAGCTCTCCAGCAAATCTGGACTTTGTTTTTTATAGGCTTCTCGAATTCTGTGCTTACTTTGACCCTGCAGCTTCGATTCAGTTCAATTATTCGATGCAGGGCAAACCCAGCTGCCCTCGCTGAAGCAAGAACCAGCCTTGCTCCTCAGTCCACCAGGGACAGAGCAGTACAACAAGATTTTCCTCTTTGTTTTCACATTCTGAACTTTGTGTTACAGCCCACAGCAGTTTTTGCACACACAGCCTGATGTCTTGAAGGTGATTCTTGTCACTCAGCACTGTGCAACATAGAGCAAGCACCTCCTGCCTTTACCTGCTCTTGGGTAGAGTGGTAGCAATACCTGATCAGTCCCTTGACATTGAATAATCTAGAGGGCTGATCTGCACAAATAGCCAGAAGTAACTTTAAAAACAAACAAACAAACAAACAAAACCAAAAAGTTAAACTCAGTGATCTTCACATTCGGATTTTGGTTTAGGACATTAAATATAAAATCTTTCTATCACATTGTATGCACATACTTCATGCTCACAATTATACCTGTATTTCACTGTAATTAAGTTCACTAGCCCTCCATATATTTTTCTGCTTTCTTCATTTGCATGGGCCTTATCACTTTATCCTCACTCACCTCTAAAGGTTCTTACAGTTCCATGGGAAGGGAGACCCTTTTATGTTAAAAACACATATCCAGATCTTTGTAAACGGTGTATATGTTTCCTGCTGAGGTCTGAGTAAGCTTTCTCAAATAGAGTCTATTAGCATTTTAATAGCACACTCACACTAGGAAGCCTTTTGTTTCACTAGGCAAATATGAAAATATTCTGTATTTGAAAAACAGTGATTCGATGCCAGTTACCCATCAGATATGATCCACATCACAAGGAAAGTCAGGCCATCATAAACATCATAACATTACATAAACATTAACAAGGAAAAAATAGCTATCAAATGATATACAAACCTCTACTTACAGATCTATATCCTGACACCTCTAAGCAGTTTCACAGTTTTGCACTCTGTGCTTATATTTGAATTGCAAACCTTGGTAAATGTTGATGTCTCAATAGTTATAATGCAATTTAACACCTCGCTGTAGGAGCATACACATACTTTCAAAGGTAGTTGTGGGTTTTTTTAAATCTCCTGGGCAAATATTCTCCCCCAGATTGTCTTACTATCATGTAATTTATACTCATGAGATCATTATTATTCCCCTTTGCCCACACAGGGAAAGACTGTGTTTTAAGTGAAAGATCACCCAGGGAATTGCTTCTATCTGATTCCTGCTGGAAATGCATATGAAAAGGGAAATTCTTCAGTCTTGCAGATACTCTTGCCCCATTTATCAGTATCAGGGCAGACTTTTCTTTTGCCCAAACTGCTACAGTCCTACTCTACAATGCAGATATAAATGATGAAGAGAGTGGCATTTTTGTATCTGAAGGCAAAACAGGAAACATCATTGGCTTTGTTGCTGCAGTCTTTGGTAGAAACCATAAAGGTTGCATTTGTTTCTTGGAGCTTCTTTGTTCCAGACCCATCTAATGAATGAACTCTTTTGCTTGTAGTCTGAGTAAAATAAGCAAATCGGCTAGAAATACCTTTTACTTGCCTGTGATCTGATGGCACAGAGCCTTACCCTTTATACTTAGAAGATGAATCAAAACTCTAATTTGTCTGAAAAGGTGTAATTTCTATAGAAAAATGCAAGTCTTGCTCTTGCAGTCTGATTCCCCAAGCTCAGCTCTGCTGTAGGCTACACTCAACCTTGAATCGATCGCTGAAATAGAAAGGTCCCAAAAACCATCAAAGTAACAAGTTATATTTTGCAAAAATGACAAATAACTTTGTCCTCACAGAACATGGAAACAGCTTTACAAGCAAAGCAATAGAAAATTGCACTGTTATTGCTTGAGTATATTATAACCCTCATTTGAATAGAATCTCAGTCTGGTTTGAAATCACTCTGTGCATATGTTACGGAAAGTCTATAAACATTTTGTTCTTTATTAATGAAGCATGAAGAAAATGATACTGAGCATATTTTGTGAGAAGTTTCAGCTTCCTTATGCATGCTATACATTAAGTCTTCCCTAATTAGATTTTTGTAAGTTTAAAAGCTCAAGAAGGACAAGCACATGTGACTATTTCTACAATCATGTTGGTTTTGCCCCCTAAAATATTTTCTGTTGTTTGGCACACTTCATTCTATGACAATTTTTCTGGCAGCTGAATAGAGACAGGAGAAGAACAATTAATAGTTTGTTGTGTTTTTTTTTGCTTGCAAATATAGAAAGAGTAATTGAAAGCATGAGTGTTCTGGGGCTAAAAAAGGTGGCTGCTTGTTTAGCCCTATTTATAAAAGTCTGATGTGGAGTGTGGAACCCCTTTGACAGTGTAAATTTGGGCAGTGATGTGTGTCAGGAAAGATGCTTGAGGCTCTCGACTTCAACCTCCTGCTAGCCCAGAGAAGCTGTGGATGCCACATCCCTGGAAGTGTTCAAGGCCAGGTTGGACAGGGCTTGGAGCAACCTGGTTTGATGAGAGGTGTCCCTGCCCATGCCAGAAAGTTGGAATGAGGTGGTTTTTAACATCCTCTCCAACCCAAACCATTCTGTGACTCTAAGACAACCCCACTTCAGCATCACAGCAGGCAGAGCTTGCCATGCTGGTGAGTCTCTATTCACATCCTCTTTTCTTTTTCCCAAACTCTCAGTTCTTCAGGATCGTCTCTGTACTCTGGCAGGGCTGGTAACGCATTGCTGAGCCCCTTGAGACCTTTGCTAAAGTGTCCACTAGCCAAATACCGAGGGTTTGACCTGAAGAGAGAAACCCAACTCAAGAGAAAGCTGGAGGCTTTTCCCCTGAAGAAGCCAGCACATTTCTCCTGTTACTCCTAATGTTTTTTTGTGGTGCAATACTAAAATAACAAGAGCCAGCAGTTATAATTTGCCAAAAAGAAAACTCTGCAGTGTGGTTGTTCCAGAACCCGCTTCAAGACTTTAGGAACTTTTGGGGAGGTGAAAAGCCCTAATTTAATCTGCTCAAGAAGGAGAAACTTTTCTGCTGCGCCAGGACTGTGAACTCGGCGCAGTGACAGAAACCAGCAGCCGTGTTGGGGCCACTGGCCAATGTCTGCAAGAGCCCTGCTGTCCCCTCTCACTGGCCATGGACACTTTGGAATTGCCATGTATGGTTTGTGTGCCTTCCTGTTTAACATGTAATCCCCAGAAACTTATGGCTGTGTTTATAATTCCAGCTATAATGAAAAAGGAAATTAAAGCCTTTCTAATTTATCAAAAGAATGAAAATTGCATTGAGAAAAGGGGGGGGGGGGGGAAGAGTTTTCACTCTGGTGGGATTTGAGAAAATTAGTCCTGCAGTATATTTTTTCCTGAAGAAAAGGAATATTAGATATATTAATTCTTTTGTCCTTTCCTCTTCTGTGTTCTAAATTCATTGTATTTAGGAAAAAAATGCTGCTATCCAACTCTAAAACTTTATTTCTCATTTTATAGTATTTTAATGCATATTCTTTGCTCTGCAGAATATTTTCTCAATAAGCAAAGCAGCTTTCTTATAGATAAAAATAATTGTTCTATAAAAAGAAACAGAACTAACAGACAATTGACCTGTATGAAAAACCTTTGCACGTATGGCAGGCAGGGGCGTGCATATATATATATTTTTGTATATGAGCTATGTTTTAACACTCTAATTAAGCTACTACCTAGTATTGGTATCTGTAGCCAGACTCTAAGAAGTTTCTGTGGATGCCTTCAATATTATGATTGCAGAAGGAAATAATAGAGACTGTGAGCACCTCAGTGACTGAGGGGACATTACTGGAGGAGAATGGGTCACAAAATTAAAAGGGCATGACCTGCCAGAGAAGAACTTGGCTATTTGACATGACAGTGGTGCGGTCTAAAGCAGAACAGAGCCAGGACATTGGGCTGGGTGTTGCTACAGGTCCTGTCACCAAAGAGGTATTGAGCCAAATCAGCACATCTTGGAGATAATACACCAGACTTGATTGGGCCACTATTTTTACGAGGCAGTTTTCAGCAAACAGGTCCCAGTGATAGGAAAGAGATGAAGAGTATCATAGAAATTTAGTGCATATAATCAAAACTTTTATTTCCTCATTTTGGAGCTGGAAATTTATGACCAGAGCTGCCAGGAGGAGGACGGCAGCTCTGCACATGAAGTGACCTTTGCAAACCTGGCTTTGAAAGTTTGCCTTTGGAGGGTATGGAAGAAATTTCTCTTTTCCACTGTTGGAAGGAGGGAGGAGTGTTCTCTGCTCAGTACTATTTTATCAAGAAGATCCTTTCCTTAGTGCCAGATTAGTATTTAGCAGCTTGTTTCTCTAGCTTGTCTCACCACAGGACAGCAGGAGTGGTTGGGCTTTGAGGGACCAAACAGTGGGACTGGACCCCTTGGATGGCAAGAGCAGGACTGTCACCAATCCTCTGATCACTGTCTGTGTCCCTTCATGACACTCTGTGTAAATGCTGAATCTTTCCTTTGTGTTCCAAGGGCTGAGTGCAGGCTTTGAGCACTCACCTTCTGCTCTTTGCCCTTAGCAAAAACTCACGGAGGTCTAAAAGCACAGGATTACCTGACTCTGTCCTGCTCTCAAGGGCAAAATTACAAGTTAAAATGAACTTCTCAAATATCCCTAGCTTTGAGAAGTCAGAAGGGGATGAAGATTTTAACAGATATCTCTGAAAATTAAGCTTGAGATTCACAACCTGGGAATGAGACCTCTGATCCATATGAACCAACTGAGATTTGTCCCCTGGTTCCTGAGGTTTAGCCTCTTGTCCTTGTTCTTTGCATTTATGCTGTGATCTTTTCCACAGGCCAGTAATCCATCAGGCTTTGAGTCATTTTAAGCACGAGCTTAAATTTGAGTGTATTCATTCTTCAGCTGAAACACTTTTGTTCTGATGGCAGAAACTTGTCTCTTGAACAAAGAAGAATGAATAAGAATGAAAGAAGAATTCTTAGAAATATTTTAGCACTAATGCTGTTTTTTAGACCAGTTTCTCAGATGTACACATTCACATTGTCTGTCAGTCCTTCAGTAATACATTTAAACCCAATATTTCACTTACATTTGGCAGCTGAGGGAGGTCTGTGAGCTGATGGGTATCACCTGCCCTGGATAGACTCAGCCTCAGTGCTACTACTCTGCTTTTAAATTCTTGCTGCTTCTGTACAGAGCTTAAAAGGCAAATCAGCACCACCAACAAAAAAACCCACAAACTGTGGCAGTACTTGCGTCTGCATTTACAAACGTGTTGGAATGTGCCCGGGGAAGGCAGCACAGTGACCGTGGCAGTGTGTGGCTGAGCGTAGGATGGCAGCTGAATCCTGAGAGCAGAGCAGAGCACAGAGCCTGGGTCTTTGTGGGAGATGCATGTGGAGATGGGAGTGTGTGCACCGAGGGGAAGTGCACCTGCAGGAATAAAACCATCTGAATAAAGCTGTTAACTTACAGACAAATGGAGTATTGAACCAACCTAAAAGTGACATAATAGGAAACAGTCAGGGACCACAGTGGCATTCCAGTGGCTATTTTTAGCTTGTATTTACTAATTGCATAGGAGTAAGAAAAGGAGGTGTAATTACGAAGACAAATGTTCTTGGTAAGTGGAATAAGCTTTTTTCTGCCCGGTGTCTCCTTCAGAGGAACTCATACATTTATTTCTAGTGTTTTTCTAAGAGCAGAAGAGCAAGCTTACTAAATAGATAGTAATTGGTATGAAATGGCCAGTTAAAGCTGAAAGCACTTGTACCCACTTCCCTCTTCATTATATTTTTTGTGTCATGTAGATGGCAGAAGTGCAGTGGCCTGACAATTTACTTGATTAAAAGTGACATTGTAAATATAGTCAAAGGCAATTCATATTAGAAACTATTTTTGATAAGAAGGTTGTCCTCTGTCGTGTTATTAGCCTTTATGAGATGAAAGACAATGAAACCCTAATTTGCATATAATTCCTCTTAGTATTTTTTAATAAGGTTTTGTGTATTATCCAGCCGTGGGTTTTGATTTGCACAGATGGAATGAAGAACTGGAACATTTTCAAAAAAGGTAAATGGAAGGTTTGTATTTCGGTTTCACTTTTCATTTCAGCAGCGGTCATGCAGGCAGGGAGAAGTAAAGAGGAGGTCAGGAAAATATCCATGGGCTATACAATGCCCTCAGACCATGCTCTGGCTTCCCACTGATTTCATTGTCTGTCTCCTGGCACAGGAATTATTGAGCCAAAACACAGAATTTATATTGCTGTCCCCAAGGCTGTGTTCTTATCAATATTTTGTTTGGTTTTTTTGTTTGTTTTTTGTTTGGTTCTTTTTTCTCTATAAAGAAAAACAAAAAAAAGCATACCCGAACTCCCCTCATCCCCCTCAAATAAACCAAAACCAATTAACCAAATGCAAATTCACATGCATGCTTCAGAGGCTTAGCTCTTCCAGGCAGTCCAGGTTCCCAGGATCACCATGAAGAACTAAATATTAATCACATTTCATGTACTATTATAGAGACTGAAACAAGCAATATCATTGTCTCTGGAACCGGTGTTTGTGAGGCCATGCAGCAAGTGTCTCTTATGCTCTCTTATTGAATTTGCTGTTTATTAGTCCAGGGACAATTTTCCCCAACTGCCAGCACTTCTAATCAAATTGGGAAATTTTAAAATCACGATAATGGACATGAAGTTGGAACTCAGAGAGAGGCACTGCAAAATCTCTTTCTCTTTCTTCTGTGTTGACCTGGCAGAGGTAAAAAGCATAAAACCTTTGTCCCACCAGGAATATCAGATAATTCTCTTCCAGTTTTAAACTCTGGAAGTGCTCAACATATGTATATATACTGAGAACTTTCAGCAAGAAAAGAACAAATCCAATTTTCCATGGCCTAGCAGGTTACTTGCTTTGAGACAATTTATTGAATCGGCTCGCGCCCTTTCTCCACTCCATACAAACCAGTCAGGGAAATTATTTCTATACAAATCCACAACCAAAATACAAGAGAAAACAACCAAACAGAAGGAGATCCATTTTTATGTTTGAATGGATGAGCCAACATGAAAAAAAGATACTCAAGGAGCAGGTCTACCTAGTAAGTGAGGACCACTGTTACAACTTTCCTGGCTTGAATCACACTTCCCTTTTCTTTAAGGGATCCCCGCCTCTCATGACTGGCAGAATTTAGGCATGAGTTTGGTGGGACACAGGGGAATGGCAAATTCAGCAAGGCAGGATTAAACAAAAAATGAATGAATGCAGAAGGCAGAGGCAAGGGCAGCAATGCCTCATGCCAACTGTGCGCCTAAAAGGAGCAGGGAAAATATAAGTATTTCTGAGCAGCTGCTGCTGGACGACAAGTACAACGTCCTGAGAGAACAGCAATGTACCTCTTCAGTGCCCAGTTCCAACATCACCGCTTGCTTTGGTCAGGGAGGTTGAATTAAAACCTGGATAAGAGTGAAAATGACTATTTAGTATGCCCAGATTTCAAGGCATCGAGGAAGGATAATATCCAAGTCATGTCTGTTGGGCAGAGGCCAGGAAAAGGAGTCTGCTGGCAAGGCAGCATTAGTTCCTGAATTACCATCCCAGGGCAGATGCCTCCAGCCTTTTGGTTGAGCACAGCAGCCTCAAAATGTCATTGCCCATGATTGCTAAAACAATGATGGTTTCACAAGCCATCCCCTGAATTTCTTCCCTATTTTTATCTTGGGCTGCTTGCTTGCTACCCAGATATGAATATTGAAACAACCATTCCAGTGTAAGCTGCAGATATGGGAACAACACAGTTGGACAACCAACAGAAAAAAAGTATTTGGGAGTAAAACCAGTAATAGGCAGAATACCTGAAGATGGAAAGAGGAAAAATGGTAAATGCTTGAAATGGCATGAAAATATGGAATGCAAAAATGGATGAAGCTTGGAAGATATAGTAGGAGATTTTATCAAAAGAAGATGCACCTGTTTAATACAATGATTGGGACATTATGTTAAGAAATTTCTCTTGTAAGAGTATTTGGAGAAATCTGAAAGAAACTTATGTTGTATAGGAATACCTTGACAGTCCTCATGGAGGAGAAAAAACCCTCATAATTTAAAAAGAATTAATTTAAAACTGAGAAGCTGGTTCAGATTTCTAAGGGTATCTTCACAGTGCAGTGTAGCATCCATTTTGAGAAGAGCTAAGAAGGTTTATTCAAAGGTTATGAAAATTATGTTCCCTTGAAAGTTATTTATACTTAAACACTCAAAAATCATTAGTCACTTTAAAAAATCTTGGCTACTTTTTGTATACCACATTTTTCTTTGAGTACTTGTGTATTATGCAAAATACACAGCGTTTCTGAGCCAAGGGCTTTTGGTGTAAATTGAATGGGTTCTACACTAAAAGCAGAATTGTAAATAAATGTAATTTACTGCACATCTCACACGTTCTCTCTTCCCTTCCAACCCTTAGTCAGAAGAGTCTAAAACACTGAGGATGGTGGGCTCCAGAGTTTGTCAGAGTAGGACTCGGCTTCTGCATGGAAAGACTTCTTGCATTTCCACAATTCCCAGTTTGTGTTTGCAAGCAATGGTACCAGGCATCTGGATCCCTGATCTTTGTGGAGCCAGAAACTTTGAAGGCAGTGAATTGCTTCCTATCTGCTGGAAATCATGCCCATTCTCACTTCATGAATCTACAACAGACAGTGAGCTCCTTTATGGCATTTCTGTTTACTCCAGATATAATGAGGCTCTGTTGATTTTTTTAAGCTCCCGCTTATGAAGCCGGAGCATAACAAGATCTTGCTTGTAAGCTCAGATCCTCCCTCTCAAAAGGAGTGTGTCATTTGAACAGGAAACTCTGCAAAAGGAAAACAAGCATTTCCTAAAGGAGTACCTGTGGAGAGGGAAATGCTAATCCCCTCCATCAGCTCCCCAGCCAAACACTGAGTGTGTGAGACATGGACAGGAGGCTGGTTTGGGCTGCTGGGGGGTTTTGTGGTTTGGGTGGGTTTTTTTCTTTTTCTGTCAGCAGAACTATCCATTTTACAGGGTATTGAAGTGGCACAGAGTAAATATTATCCAAGAGTAGCAGACATGAAATAAAATGAAGAGAAGAAACAAGAAACACAAGCTTAACACAGACCAGGGGGAACACACATGGTGAATCTTTACCTTCAGACCTTCTCAGCTATTAAATCACCCTCTTTCTTCTCATAATGAAGGTTCAGTTCTGAGAGTTAATGTACAGCTCATGCCTACACCCAGATGGAAATGCAATACCTTTTGATAACCATATGGTACAACATGAAAGATATTCAAGTATAAAGATTATAACAATCCAGAAATTAGTTTAGTGTTGAGCTTGATCTAGATCCCACTAAAACCCAGTGTAAACTCTTTCAATAACATTTGGGTCAGGTCTTTCAGATCTCTCTGTGCTCTTTGTGTATGACTAAAGATTATTTGTCAAAGGTCAGCATAGCTGAGCACAAATAATAGATAGCTTGAAGCATTCTCTCTCTTTAAATCTGCTCACAAATCACCTTTTGGGATTTCAAAGGTTTTTCACTGGTTTGCTCTCCCTAAAACAATAATTAGATAATGTTCTACTTGCGGATGTAATTTGTGCTGGCAGTAATGAACAGTTAAATGTTCTTTCATGAATGACCAGGTGAGACTGATGTGGAAATATAGCATTTAAATATAAGATAAAGTACAGCAGATTATAGACTGCCTATGATCCTAGAGAAGTCTGTATTCTTTTCAACCAGGAAAATAGCACTGGTTATCTAGAAAGCAGGTAATTTTTCCCCAGGTTTTGAAATACCAGTCGTTTTCAAAAGACTTTGGATCCTTTCTAAGAGCAAGTTGTGGTGACAAAAACACAGGCCTTTAAAAACAAAAGACAGGAGCATTGTACAAGTGAAAGCGATTGCCAATAAAGAGGCATTAGCTGAGTAAATATTACCACCAAGCTCCACTTAATTAAATGGTTTGCTAAACACATGCAAGTACTTTTTTAGACACCAAATATGCAGGGGAATGCCAACTGACTTACTGGATTCTTATTTAGTATTTCCTGTTTTCTGGGCTCGAGTGTCTGAACAGAGCTGCTTTGTTGCACTTCCTGGAGATCTGCTGAATGCCAACGTTCATAGGCCACAGTGTCAGCACCAGGCAGACACGTGAAAAGCACAGCAATCATTGAGCAAAATGTGGTTTGGCTCTCCACGAGGCCCTCAGCAACACCTTCTACGGAGTCACACAGCTGGAAACACTCTTTCTGTGTATGCTTCTGCATTATTTTGAGGTGAAAGCTATGGGTGTCTGCCAGGTCCTCCATCTCTAACACAACAGCTCCTGTTAATAGTCTGTATCTCTTTACTTAGCAGTGCGTCCTCTCTGAGTGCTGCAAGGGGCAGCCTTTCCCTTGAGGAGGAGCCTCCGTGTGGTTAAGCCTTGGTCCTGCCATGCTGTGTCTGGGCACCATCACTCCTGCATGGGCTGCAACGATCATGGCAATTCTTTTTTACTTGAAATATCTCTTGCACACAGGTTCCCTCTCTGGTTTTGCCTCCTGTCTGTTTTTAGCTTGTCTCGCCCTGTCTTCCCAGCCTTCTCCCACCAGTGTAACCACTTATTCAGAAGCGTCTGCCTTGGGCACAAGCCAACTTTTTGACTAAGAATGATCAATTTAAATGGGTGTTCATCAGGGTTTAATGATCCTTGTTAGCTCTGCGCCAGGGGCAAGATTGTCTCCTGACACCTCTGTGGGTATTATTGCTATGCAGAGGTAAAAGACAGCGGGAGAGATCCTCATCCAAAATGGAGTTTGCAGGTTGACACAGAGTCCCTGCTAATCACATCTCACCCAGCTGCCTGCAGACAGATTGCCACCTTCCACGTATTTCTATCGTGAAGTGTTGAAGGTCATTGCTTATTCTCATCCCTAAAGGGGATTCAAGTTGTATTATGGGCATTTATTGTTCCTGAGGATTTCTAGTTTTTATTACAGATGCTTGTAATCAACCTGCATGTTATCTTCTAGCTCAGCGAGTACCAGAGTTTGCTCAGGCTGCTTATTTCCAGAGAGCAGGCAGTGTACCTACCACCCAAAACACACAAACAAATTCATTCCCAGTAGGATCATAACCTGCAGTTCATGGAGTCAATTTTTCTGCAGTAACTTCAGTGTTCCATGCAGTCTCATTAATGCACATTTTTAAAATCTGCACAGATGCCTGAACAGGCAGTGGGAACCTCAGAAAATCCAACCTTTAGTTTTGTATTCAGTGTGACTTGACTTTTTGTAGTATATGATAAGGTGGTGAGACTAATTGCTGTCAGAGTTGAATTCACTGGAGTTCTGCAAAACACAGATTTGTGTGTCGTGTGGCCATGGAAATGTTATGCTCTATGTGCAAACGCTTGCAGATTCAAGCCTTATCAAAAGTGTCGCAGGACTGGTGCTCCCCTTGAACCTGGAAACTTTTCAAAGCTATTAACTTTTTCTAATTTAAATATCTGTACACTGAAGTCATGGTCCCTAGCTCTTGCCTTTCTGCATCGGGGTGTGTTCAAAAGGGCAGAAGTACAGAAAGACTCCGTAAGATTTGAGCAGCAAAATTGCTTGCTTTGAAATCTCTACCTCCCGTCTTCTCTGGGGTTTTTTTGGTACATCTTGGTGAAAGAAGTGCAAGGTTACAGCAGTCCTTTTTTTTTTTTTAAATCAACAGCTGAAAGTGACTGCTCTGATTAGGCTCTCAGGAGTGCTCTGTGTTACAAGACTGTTGGGTTTAAAACAGCAGGTGAATGTTCTTTGCCACTTAATCCTAGAAGAGTTCACATTTTGCTTTCTAATCCTGAAAGACCCTTTCTCCCTCTCAGATCTCTGCTGTCTTTCCTGCTGCTGTGATGGTGATCTAAGCACTGAGCTGAGTAGTTCCCATCTTTGCAGGATTGCAGGTGACAGCCTTAATTCTTCTGAGGGGAAAACATCGTAATTCCCCATGATTAACGGCAGATGGGATTTTCAGCTATATTCTTAAGAGCTGAGAGGACCAGGGAGGACTGTCCTTCCTGCAGAGGCTGGCACAAAGAGTGTCAACGTGATGGGCAGAGGGGAAAAGTCCCCGGAATAAACCCGGAGCAGGGAGGTTGGGAAACATAAGAGAGCCTCCCTTGGGGTTTGCAGATTCAGGGTGGGCATTCTCTGTGTCCTGGGACAGTCTCAAGGTACCCAGTAGTTTCTTACCCTGCCCTCCACCAGTCTCAAATAAAGCCTGCGGGCTCCATATGTTTCTTAATTCGAAGGGAAAGCAGTGCCACAGCCTTGAAGTCTGTAAAGTCCTCTAAGATGTGACAAGTGACAGGGTGCCACTGGGTGCTTTGCTGTCCTGAAGGATGACAGCGCTGTCCTTTACATCCAGACTCCTCCAGGGGGGCTTAATTTCTTCCGATAAATGAAAGGCATTAAGAAACCTCTCCTGCCCTTTCAAGATACACCAAGAAATTTCACTTAGCTTAAGCACAATGTAATGGGGTTTTCATTCCCAGAGATTATCCTAAAAATATGGCTTTTAAATGGTTTGAAAGTACACTGCAGAAAAGTCATCAAAATGGCTTGGTAATAAACAGCCATTTCTCATCATACACCAAAACAGAGAGGCTTCATTTCTCCATGGTTAAATAGTAGCATTAGAAATGAGCTACTCTGTGATTTTGTTTGCGGAGTAAATGAATGTCCAAATGTATTTTTACTGAGGAAGAGCTATCTCACCATTACTGACAAATAAATGCAAATGTTAGAGTCATAATCTGCTTTAACCAAATAATGCACAACAATTAAGCATTAAATTATTGATGTAATAAAAGGCAAACCAGCCGCTAGGCACAGGAGTTTCCATGACTTCAACACCAAGTAATGGAAACTCGTTTTTTCCCCATTTTTGCCGAGTGTATTATTAAAATGTGATTTTTCTTTTTCTTTTTCTTTTTTTTCTTTTTTTTTTGTCTTTTGAACTTTGGAGTCTATTTAAGCAAGACCATTGGGGAAAAGTTAATGAAATTGGGAAAGTTAGCTGGCATATTTACCATTTCAGGGGACATGTTGTGTTTTTGCAGTAAGAGGTGAATTGAGTTTGCATTCAAAAGAGTAAGGTATGCAAAGTCAGCCCTGAATAGCAACAAACCACAGAGTCAAAAATCTGGTTAGTGAAAAATAGCTACAGGGCTTGTGAGGTTTATAGTATAATTTCATCTTTAAGACCAGGCAGTCTTCTTGTGTATTGATAAGTAAGTATGAGAAGGCCATTTGGGGTTGTTTCTGTGGGGTAGCATTTCCTGCACAAGGAAAAAGTGAAAGTTTGGAGGGATGTAGGGCATTCAGTGAGGAATTGTGTTTTAAGTTTTATGGGGAAAACTACAACTTGAGCAGCCTGCAGTGGAATCTGGGGTGGAATCTGGGGCAGAGCTGGTGGCAGGGTCTCACCAGCTGCTTTTGCACAAACCTACAAACGTGTTGTTGCACATCCCATAAGCACGACCCTGCCTTTGGCAGGATCAGGCCATTAGTACTAACTGCTGGATTTGGGACAGCAGCAAGGTTCAATGCCTGGAGGTAGTGGGCACAGCTATAAATCTCTCGCAAGAAATAACTAATGTGTTGGGAATCTTTGACAAGTTTAGTAAGTGTGCCACAACCTCAACAGGGGTTTTGTTTCTTGGTGACTTGTTTATTTTTTTCTTCTTCTTCTTTTTTTATTTTTTTTTCCTCATAAGTCTGCTAAATTATTTAAGGGCTGAATTTTAAAATTAGAAGACGTGGCATTAAAAAAGCGATAAATATTTTATGAAGGGTTCTGGGATTTTGTGGTATCAAAATACATGTTGCAGCCTTGGAGACTCCAGCAGGGAGCCACATGAGCCGCTCCCTCCCCTCCACCTGACCCGCAGGGTCCATCAAAGCTGCAGGGGGGAGCAGAGGGGTCCCTCCATCCCCCAGCGCAGGAGGGAACCCCGTGTCGCCCAAGGAACCAAACTGCACCACATCACACCAGGTTTCAGTAGTTTTCCTCTGTGGTGGTAAATAGGAACACAGTGTTTTGTGTCAGTGGAGTTCCTCCATCTTTTTGAGAATGATTTTTAGATGGCGAATGTGGGATTTGTTTTATAAACACAACAGGAGAGGCGAGGGGAGCTGCAAAAGCCACTTGAATCTGCTCCCAGCAGCACCACAGGATCAGCAAAGCTGCTGGGAAGCCCAGGGGATGCTGGAGGAGCAGGAATCTGTGCAGAGGCTGCAGGAATGGGGAGCACAGGTGGGTGGGGACAGAATCTTAGGAGGTTACTCTGCAAAGAGAGGAGCAGGAGGAACAAGGTACACGAGCTTTCCTCGAGGACAGCACCAGGTATCCTAGAGGGGTGTGTTTGAGCAGGCTGCACACTGAGGTCTGTCTGTACCTCAGCGCATCCCTTAGCAACCTTTCAAGTCGCAGGAAATGTGCAGTAAGTACTAATGGCTACAGCCAGGCTTTCTCCAGTGTAGTTTGCCTGTGTTTAAATGTATGTAAAATAAGTTCCGATGACACTTTTTCTTATGAATTAGCAGGTCTTGCTGACACAAATCAGGAACTCCATACAATATTCAGCAAGCACATTAAATCTCCTTCTAACATGCAGCATGCTGAGACACTCTTCTTTATTACCAGGAGTGCTGGAGGCTGGAGAAATGCCAGCTGTCCCCTCTGATGGCAACAATGATGACACAGGCAGAAATAATTAGCACTCTGCTGCACCACTGGTGTGGATGGTGTTGTTCTTCAAAGTTTCACTCCCTTTAGGTGCTGTGCAGAAATCCTTGATAATTAATCAGCTCTTGGTGACACTGCAACAATAATAAATCCTCGAGAGTTGCATTTAATGTGATGTGTAGATACACAAACCTCAGGATGGTTGTGCTGGAGATGGAGGGGGGACAGCACAGCCCCACCGAGGTCAGAGGAGCTCAGAGGACGTATCCACACCGCCCATCTGCCTTTGCGTACAGTGTCAGAGCAAGTCCTTGTCCTTAAACCTCAGGAAGCAAGAGCCCTTTGGGTTTCCTACAGTCTTAGACTACAAGAGTGGGGAAGAAATTATTTTCTGGCTAAGAAAGACTATTCTGATACAGTGGATTTTGAAAGGGGATAAACTTTCATGCCAGGATACAAGCTGAAAGTTTTTCTCACAGAACTAACAAAAATCTTGCTATTTTTTATTTGATTTCCTGTTTCCTTATTATACACATCTACCTTTCCTGCTTTGTTTTCCACAGCAGGAGACCCCCAGCTCTGCACAAGTCTGAACTTGGTGGGATGCTCTGGCAAGAAGTTCTGGCAGTTTTCTGGGGTGCTCACCTGCAAGAGTGTGTCACTGTGCTATTTGCCAGGCACTGAAGGCTGACTGAATACCTGATCTTCTTTTTTATCTTGATTTTTTTTCAGGGATTTTAAGATTCATCCTTAAGAGAGAACCAATTTTCCCTAAGAAAAAAATGGAATGAAAGAATGAAAAATTTGAAAAATGAAATGGAAGTTCTGCTCTGAAGGTCTGATTCTGGAAAGAGGAAACAATTTCTTGCTGAGAGATGACTTCACATGTCCTAGGACAGGTAAGCTTGTAAGCTTATAAGCGTGAGGAGACAGAGCACCTCAAGGTCACCCAAGTCTCTCTTTATGGTAGCCAAGTCTGTGGGAATCCCTCATTACTTACACCACAAATCAAAGCATCATTTCATGGTACCACAAAGCAATTCCCTGGTCTATATCAGCAGGAGGAGTTAATTTTTTTTGGCCAAATTATGCTGCAATCATATTCTGCACCAGAAAATAATTTATTCCTCCATTGCAATGCTGGAGATGTTTTCTCACTTCTACAGCATCAATTTCCCCTGCTGTTGGCATATACTGTAACAAAGAGAAAGAAATGGTTTCAAATGTGTCCATCCTACCGACATGGATAATAATGAGAGTGGAAAGTGGGCCAACATTAGCTCTCCTAGTGTCAGTAGCATAAGCTTAAGTGCCAAGCCATTTCAATTAATTATGTGCTAATAGTCTCTGGGCTGAGGCAGCCTTCAGCATACTCTGTGTGTACCAGTTATACCCATCAGTTCTATTTTTGCCTTTTGGAATAAAAATTAGAAGTAATCCTTCAATTCCATGGAAGCCTTCTGTTGCAATCCAAAAGTCAATGCAGCATTTAGGCTTCATATGTACATTCCCATTCCCTTAGGCCGTTGTTTAGATGGCATTTGTAGGAATGTTAAACACCATTAGTATCCTGTGTCCTGCTTTGGCACCGCCAAGTCACTTCAGAGCTGTTATGGGTGAGGTTTACAACTACTGTGGGGCACCAGGCAGCAAAACCAGCATGAGTACAATGGTAAATAGGACCCTAATAGCCAGAAAATCATAAGATTTTTATTTTGTAAGATACATTCTCAATATTTATTTTTTGGGGTTTTGGTTGTTTTTTCGTTTTTTTGTTTTTTTGATGTCACCTCTTTCCCTGAGGGAATGGCTGCCTTGGTCTCTCAGGCATAGGCTGATTGACAGTCCCTTGTTACAGTTAACGGAGGGATGTCTTCTATGGACTTTTTCACTGTGAAAACAAATACTGTAAAAGAGTTCTGGCCTGCTCTGGAGAACTCTTAGTATGACTAAATACTGAATTGGAGGGAAAGCAAAATAACATAGTGCTGTGGCAAAGCCCCTGGAATTTTTGGTGATTCCTCTGGGAGAAAACTGCCTTAAAAAGCACAGATATTGTAAGACAGGAGTGCACTGTAATACTGAGTATGTAGAAAGATAGTAAATGTACAATAATCATGGTCATTTTGACGATTCTCTCAATTAGTATCTATTTTGAAAAGGCAGTATTCTGTGCAGGTGTTCTGTAACATGTGCTGTTACCCCAAGGTGAGATTATATTAACAGCTTTTTCATGCAAGATGGTGTACATACAGCCCAAGAATAAAGTCAAGCTTTTTTCTTTTGGTGGGCCTGCCATTGTCTGTGAAGAACACTAAAAGGAGCCTGGTCAAAAATCTGTGTTCCCAATCCTCATCTTTGTTCCCTACAAAATAAAGTCTCTTTGATTTTAACTCACACACCCACCTCAAAGGCCTCACTTTGTTCTCTGGGTCCACAACCCCCCAGCACATTTTCTCAGCACTGCCCCATTTATCGATGGAGAGCTGTAATTTCGGTTAAGGCTGCTCTGTTTGCTGCTTGAAATGAAGATGAGTAGAGCAGGGGGACGACAGTGGAAGGTTCTAGTAGTAAATATCCAGAGACTCCTACCCCTGTCAGAAGGGATAGATGTTTCAACAGCTAGTCAGCCAATTTCACGCTAAAATTAAAGTTGTCAGTCATCAGGTGGCCTGCTTGGTAGATAAGTGATATTACAGTTTCACGTACCCAACCTTTTTCCATTGGTCAGAGTTTGATGCAGAATCCTTGCTGGCATGCCATTGACACATAAAATGTAGCAATTATTGCTAGCATTTTTATTCTCAAGGTTTTTTGGCACATTGGGTTCTGATTCCCATTTGCTTGGTTTAATACATGTAAACAATCCAATTTTTCATCAGTTCTGCTCAAGAGCTCATCAGTGACTGCATATGGGTGTAATCAACTAAGCATCGTTTACTAAATCCAAAGCTTAGTTCTTCATTTCCGTCAGTTCTCACTTCTTTTTAAATTTCCTAGAACAGTTCCACATTTTTAAATAGTGTTACTCAGGATTCTCTTTTGTTTGTTTGTTTTACTCTTACTGATATCATTTCAGTGATTGTTTTTTCTTTTTTTTTACTGCTTGAAGTGTAATTCTGCTCTCCCCACATAATTTCCTTGCAAAGCCAGATGGACAGAAATGGTTCCATGCTATGCTGAAACCCTCCATCTTATTTATACAAGATAAATCTTGCTGCTAAACAACTCTGAAGAATGTGATCATTATATAATATCTACTGAATTTGTCATTCAACTCATTCTTATTTCAGCTTTCATAATTCTTCTGCTCTTCTCTACACACATGTACTGGAAAAGGGGAAAAAAAATAAAAGCTGTAGAGAAGACGATGACAGGAATCTTGTGAGATGGATGAATTTGTCTACCTCTGTTTTGCCCCAATAGTGACAAGCAGATTTATTTTCTTTTTGGTCACCCTTTTTTATCTCTTCTCCCTGAAGAACGCAGAGGTCCCTTGGATTAGGCAGGAAAGCTGCTGGTGCCAATGCTGGAGAGCAGAGTACAACAACACCTGCTGCTCTGTGTCAGGACTCCCAACTGACTTACTGTGCTCAGGATTTCATGAGTCTAAATACTCTTGATGTGCATCTCCGAAAGTATACGCATGGAAAAACCACCTTTACTTCATTAGGAGAGTACACCGGAGGTTTTGGGAAGATGTGTTTGTAGCAAGTTATCTGTGGTACCCATCTGACATCTTTATTCAAGTACAGCTCTTCAAAGCAGTCCTTCAAAGGGCAGAAATTCCCATTGTGGTGCTCAAAGACAAGGCTTCAAGGCAGAGGGAGTAAAAACCCTCCCACTGCAGTCAGACATCTCAGCAGACATCAGTATTTCTCCCTCCTTCTTGCTTGCCTATTGCTGCCCTGTTATGCTAATTGTGCTTCTGAAGACAGGCTGTACTCTTCATTTAGTACAGTGGCAAAAAGCCACTAGTATAAAGACTGGCTCTTTTTTTTTTTACCCTTTTGCCTCCTTTATCTGTCAAAGCTTTTTAGCTCTTCTGGTATTCTTTGTGTCGTCACCGATCTCAAAGACCAAGAGAAGGATGACCTGGGCTGTGCAGCACTAACAACGCATCAGTCTTTCTGCTCTGTGCTTTCACCCCAGCCCACATGCCCAGGAGCAAGGTTGTACACCAGAGCCTGTGCCTGGGCAGGAGAAGTTGTGAGGGGAAATTTCCAAGAATTTTACCTCTCTGCTACAGATATTTCCACACATGTCCAGATCAGCACTGTCCTTTAACTGAAATCATCCCGTCCTCAGCATGCTAATCCTGTCCTTCACGGGAGTTCCTTCCCCTCCCTGTGCTTTCTGCTTGCATGTTTGCAGCAGAGTGTCGCTGTTATGGGAAGTGGCATGCTGTCTCCCAGTTTTTTCTACCTCTTTCAACTGAAATATTAAAGCTTTTCCCCACAGGCCTTCCTATTTCTCCCATTTCCTGCATAAATGCTGTATAAAATGCTGAGATCTCTCTAATCTGGACCCCAGTGCTTTGTGATGAGTATTAAGAGATATATTACAAATTACAAATTGTCACTTCTATTCCAGTAGTAAAGACTTCTGTAGTTTAACTTTTTTTCTCCTTGCCTGAGACAGTGCCTCCCCATTTTTACTAATCTTGATTTGAAAGTGCTTGAAATTCTGCTTTCAACAGCAGAAGATAAAAATGGAAAAGGAAAATGAACACCAGTTCCTCCTGTCCTGAAGGATCAGACTTCTCAGCTTCCCTTGATCATTGTTACTTTATTTGTTTCATTCCTCATTCAGTCTTACTATTCACATGTTTTATTTTCTGGGCTGTTGTGCAGGACTGCTCTTTCAAGGTTCACTTACAGTAGCAGTCAGGAAGTCATGTTCTGTCCACAACACTCAGGATTTCCAGCTCCCAAAGGTCATCTGTCGGAAAAGTTTGTGTGAGGAAGTACAAAAAAAGGTCTGGAAAGGGTTATCTAAGTCTGTGTAACTGGGTCGTGGAGGCCACAGAAGAATAGCCATCCCTGTTGGGTTTGAGATGGAGGAGCAAAGATGTGCTCCAGCTCATGAGTTTCCCGTATTAAGCAAGAAGAGTGTTGTGTGTCCATTAGCAGAAGTACAAACTGAGCTGGCGCTTTTCAGATTACTCATTTTTACCAGTCAGTCCTAAGGCCCTGATTTAGCAAATACAGCTGAAATCATTCTCTCCCAGCCGCCTCACCATCCCAGTTACAACACAGCGCTAACACACTCCTTCATTTGCTGGCACAATTAAAGAAAATACCCTGATTCCTTTGACTGCTTCTTAAAATAACTACAAAGGGATTTTTATATGGTGAATTTCTTATGGGGAAACACTACAACCAAACAGCAACGTGTTTTTAGAGTCTCATCTCAGAGAAGGAGCCGTGTTTGCTGCATTATGATCATGGCAGAGCCTTTAGTGTGGTGTTCTAGAGGTCAGGTTGAAAACCCTGCTTTGACTCTTAAATCTTGTGTCTATAATCCAATAGCAAAACATTTTTTGAGCAGTTTGTTATTGTTGCTTGATTGTAGAGATAGCTAATACAAAGGATTAATACAACTTAAAAGCTTTATTAATGAAAAAATCATATAGTTTATGGAGCGATGTGGTTGAAAATCCTTTTGCAGTAAGAAACTAACACAGCATTTATAGTGTTGGATAAGCTAGTCATGTAAAAATGGTAATGTAAATGTAGAAATCTACCATTCTGTTATGCTATTTCCTTCCCAATCATTATTTATGCACCTGTTGTCTTCAGCTCCAGTTATTTGTTTAGTAACTCTAGTGGTAAAGGTACCTTTACCTTTATGGATTGTTAGGCTTGGATCCAGCACAGAGTAAAAATAGAGCTTTATCTATTCATACTGTCATTTTATCTATTCATACTGTCTTATATCACCTTACATCACTTATGCTAAGGCATAAATTTCCCCCCCCCCCATCTGTAACTGTGGAAAAACGATAATTAGTCAGAAGAGGTAATGAACAGCACAGTGGAAAGTTCTTATGAGGAAACTATGGAAAAGAAATGTAACCTTAATAAAACAGAAGTTGTAGTCCTAAAGCACCATGTAAATAGTTTGTTTTCACAACTGCTAAAGGGTTGAAGAACAGACTGAAGTCCCTAAGATGAAGCACTGCCATAACGAAGCAAGTAAAAGACCCTCCCTAAAACATCCTGAGTGTCTCAGGAGTCACAGGAATATGCAGGATTGTGTTTTGGTTGCTTCCACATATGGCTCTGAGTGTCTGTACGCTGCAAGGCCAGTGTGAGGTGAGAACTGCTACAAGCAAAGGCTGTTAAAGTGCTCAGGACCAAAAGATGTTCTTGCAACAAGGGCAATGGTTAAACAACACTGAAGAGTGTTAACACAGTAATACACTGCGGGTTTCTTCTCTGAGTTTCAAACATGAGAGTGGAAGGTGCATCCCACACAGGCTTGGTAAATAACCCAGAGCAGGGGTGGCTCTGGGTAAATCCAATCCAAGAGCTGAGTGAGCAGAACTGTGGCACTTCTGGTCTTACCAGGTGTCCCTAAAAACATGACCCTTGCTGTCCTCAGGTTACCATTGTTTGCAGCCAAGCATGTGAGAAGGAGAGAGGCTGTTTACTCTGTGGAGTTAAAAATCTATGATTGCTGTTACTGCTTTGTTTGATGAAAATTACAGAGAATTGTTTCCCAAGGCTGCATTAGAGCTGTGGTTTGATCACACTGATAGCTGGTGCTTTGACAGCCATTGGTATTAGCAATTATTCGTAGTTGCTGGGACTGTTTGCAAAACTTCTCTTGTGTCACACAATCTGTTGAGGAACAAGGCTGTTCTCCGCTAGATCTCTTGACCTGAAAAGTCTTTTTAAGTTTTTAAAGTAAAACTTCAGATGCATGAAACATATATAAGCAAAAAGGAGCAGAGATTTATTTGTTGGGCTTTTTTTAAAGATGAAATTCAAATCGAGCACCTTTTTATGTACAAAATGAAGCATCTTGATAGATATGGACCAAGATTTCTTTTACTGTTTTACAGATTTTGTTCTTATTTGCAAAAGTGAGTTGACATTATAAAATTGCCCCTTCACTTTGACAGAGAAACTGTCTCCTGCCCAAACCTGGCTATTATCTCAATATGATGATAAGGTTTTCGTGTCGTTCCATTCTTTGAGAAACAAGTGTCAGCTCACTTTGACTCACCACTGAGTCAAAATACCACTTTGCTTGAAAGGCAGCCTGCACAGAGCCCCAGACACAGAGGCTGTGAGCTAAGCACAGAGACCCCACCATGCTCAGTCAAGCTGTGATTTTACAAGAGCAGTGACATGCCCATGGTAGTGGACAACAGATAATCACAGAACATTCTGAATTAGAAGGGACCCACAAACATCCACTCTTAAGTGAAGGGCTCATACAGGGATTGAACCCACAAACTTGGTGTTATTAGCACCAACTCTTAACCAGATCTGTGACCTATCCTCTGTACCAACCCAGAGTTTCCTGAGTATCTGAGCTGTGGCTCTGTCTAAGAGCTCTTGCTATGCAATTTAAGACCTTATTTTTTTTTTTATAAGCAAGAAATATTAAGCAAGAATTTTGAGTTCTGTTATTTTAAGCAATTTGTTAAAAAAACCCAACACCTCACAAACATTTGAACTGGCATTTGTTCTGGATTCCAGTTAAGAGCTCAAATAACTCGAGTTATTTATACCTCCTCACTGTTACTGACCCTTTGCAGAGGGTGGTGCTGGTGTAGTACGGTGCTGCTGCACCTGGAATGCACCACCACCTCCATGTAAAACCGCTCCAGCTCAGCCCTCTCCCAGCACACACAGCCACCCTCCTGCTGCTGATGTGGTCGGTGTCTTGTGTGTGGTGATACAAAGAGAACACAACTCCACTGACCCGTGCCTGTGTTTCCCAGATCTCCCTCTCTCACCCGCACTGCCTGATTTCACTTCTGAGAAATCGGATCAAATAGTAGTTCAATTGTCCTGCACTGAATTGCATCCAAGCAGTGCTGTCAGTTTAATTAACTCTCAGCTCGAAGCCTCTAACGAAGGTGCTCGGGAGCAGGCAGTGGGAATAAACCAAATGATGAGGTGTTCTCCAAAAGGGAGTGGTGTACAGAGAATGTCTCTGCAATTCACTCAGCCTGTAACCAGCTGTGCAATCCAGAGCACAGAGAGCAGGGATATCAGCTGGAAAAGGTTACACATGTTGGGTTGGACCTGGTACAAATTACTTTAGAGGGAAACTTCCTCACACAGAAGATGAGTTTAGGCTGGAACACAACATAAACCTTATTTTCCAGTGTTTTTAGTGAATTTTGACAGCAGAGATCCTGTGCTAGCCTGTTCGACCATGTCAGATATAATCTTTAAGGATTTTAAAGGAAAGATTCCTAGAGGCATTTCCTGGATAACGACAAATCTCTCAAGTGGGCTTGTATCTGCAGAAGAGGAATTGACTAAACCACCAAATTCATGGTTGCTTGTTTATTGACCACTGCCCATGGGCTGTTTCAGCTCCTGCTTTAGTCATCGTAGCAAACCTTTCTGTGAGCAGCTTTTGGGATGTAGTGTATGGTGTGTAGATAATTTACAGCATTTGCTGTTCGAGATTGTAACTGTTTTTATTGGGCCTTTCAGTCTTGGGCAATGCTATGGTACCCTTACTGGAGAGACAGTACAAAAATCAGATGTTTAGCCTGATGAGTCAAACCCTATGACTTTTAAAAACTTCATTTTCTGAAAGTATTTGCTCTTTGCTTGAAACATATTGTTTATGCCAACACATTTCCTAAGAAATCTGCAAAGAAACCCAAAGACAAAACAGATACAAAGGAGGAAACATATGTTTTAAAATGGGAGACTCGTTCTCCTGAAAACATTTGTATGTTTGTCTGAGTCTCCAGATATGAGCAACTTTTCCATTTTATTGTGACAGACTTGCAGCACAACTAGATTTGACATGAATTGGTAAGAAAGACCCTTCAAAATCTGGCCGCTTCATGAGAAACAACATGTTGTTGTATCCAAAACATTCGGAGAGGAATTATGCAAAGAGATTAGTCAGAACAGAGCAAAGTCTTAATTTCAAGTTCCCAGGGCTGATTTACACTGGGCCACAGCACCAACTTCTCTTCCTGTGCGTGTTCCCTTGTGCAATAGGAAAGAGCTTTTGCCCCCCTGCGACTGATGTTGGCTGAGACTGGAATCTGATCCAACCCCTGACAAACATGTGTCCATTTGTGAATTGCAACAACACAGAGCCGATCTGAGGGTGGTCCTGAAATACCAGCCCAGGCTGCTGAGCAGAAAGACATGGAGCCCTGACTCAAGAACTGAGCTATACGCTGACCTGTCAGCTGTGACTTTAGTTGGCCACACTTGTAACAGCATCTACTTTACTGGATGGGAGTAAGCTAAACACAGTCTGAATTTCTGCATAAACTGAGATGATTCAGGATTGCTCTGTCACAAACCTACTGTGAACTTTCAAATATTGACTGACAGGATCCGTTTCTGGAACACAATAAAAGCTGTAATTATTAAACAGCTTCTGGTTGCAGAGAAAAGTCTAAAAACATGATGCAGGGGTATATGGATGGCTGAGAAATTGAGAAATAATAAGAAAAAATCAAATTAAAGGAACCACAGGCTATGTTAGTTTTTAAAAATTCATGACTTTGAAAGAAATTTAGGGATGGTCAAATTCTTAAAGCAGAATTTACTGACTCTGCTAATTTGTCTTTCTGGCAGTTGGTGTTGACAACAAGCTCATAAAGTTGTACATAATTTTAGAAAAATAGGCAAAGAATAATTTAGTATGTTCTATAGGTTCTATTGATTATTTCTGGGCTTGAAAACAAGCTATAAAGGAGTGCATGCAATTGCTACAGAGGCGACTCCACTGTCTGTGCTTTGTGCTGCTGGAACCACCCCACTGTTCCTTGTCCCTCGATGGGACTGAGCTGACTCATGCTTTATCTGGAAAAGGAGAGTTTCCCATCTGTATTGCCTCCCACTTCAGTTTAACTCCCATAAGCTGCTCAGGGAATTCCCTTCTGCCTTATGATCCTGGTGGATGGCACATTTTGGGCACTGTGTTTTCTTCTCTCCCTACTCTGACCGACCCAGGGAGCAGTCCAGGATCCACAGGCATGGATGGCATGAGGGCACCTGTGGGCACTCAGCCACACACAGGGAAGGGCAAAGCAAAATGAGGGGGTGTTCAACTGCCTGGACCATGGAAGGGCTGAAAAAGAGAGTTCATTGAGGAAGGGGAAAGAAAAAAAAAATTTGCCTCTCCAAATCCCCCTCAGCAGGCTGGAAGGTGTTTCCTGTGGGCACAGACGTGCTGCTCCCTTGGGAAAGGCTGTGCTCCGTGGAGAAAAGAGCTTGTCCCTGCATGCTGGGAGGGGGGCACACTGGCAAAAGAATGGCTGCAGAGAGGAAAGAGAAAGAAAGTCAAATATAGAAGAACAAAACTGAGAAAGAAAGCTCAAAGAGGGAGAAACAATGGCAGTGCTGTCAGGAGCCAACGACCCGAAGACATCGATCTTATTTGTGCAAGTAGGAAGGGATCTGATAACACACAAAGTAGTTGCTGTCTTTGCACTCTGTCCCGTGTCCTCTAATAGGTATATGTGAAACCTGCGACTCCACAGTTGGTGTCTGGGGCTGTCAGGCCAAGGAGCTTTCACTTCCCATTCATTCCTGCCTAAGTGAGCTGCTGGGAAGCCACGGAGCACAAAGCAGTGCCACTCATGCTGCTGTCGCTCCTATTTTCTGCTCCATGAGCCGCAGAGGAGCAAAGCAAAGCAAGAGGAGGACAGGGGAACCAGGCTGCCTGGACACCTCATCACAGCTGAGATTTACCCTTCTCTAAGGCAGCTGATGGAAGAGGTTATCGCTGGGTTACTCTGCAACAGCACCATTTGGATTTGGGGGATGCACTGGTTTGGGCTTGTTATTGAGGAGAAAAAAAAGAGCATTTTCTGCTGTGCTGTACAAGCATTTTTGATGAGAGGTGCAGGGCTGGCAGGGCCTGAAGAGTGAGTGAGAGCCTTCCTGAGCATATCCAGGTGGGATCGGGCTGGCACACGCCTTTATCACCTGAGTTGTTGCAATAGGCCATTTTGACTGGTTTGGGGGAAACAGCAGGAGATTTATTTCCCCTGATTAAGTGAATAATTAGATCTATTTCAGTATTTAAAGGGATTGTTAAACAGGAGAGCCAGCTTGGGGTGATGCCATGAGTGGGGTGCAGTCCTAAGGCGTGGGAGTGAGGAACCTGACTCAAGGCTGTACCTGGGACTTTCTCAGTCTTTTCAAGGGCAGTAAATCAGGCTCTCAAATGTTCTGACTGCTCAGAGCTCAGGCCCAGCCTATGGTCCTCTATTTGCATCTTGTTTCCCGAAAGCATCTTGTTTCTGAAACTGCCCCTTAGCCCATCGCTGTGTTCTGCCTATGTTTGTCAGCCAGCCCGGAGGAGAGCAGAGCAGCTGCTGGTGGCTGTTCTGTGCAGGATCAGGACCTGGGATCTTCTGGAAGTTGTTCTCTGTTTTCCACCTGTAAATTAGGAGTCCCAGTATCTTCCTGTTTCAGGGGTGTACTGCAAACTGATGGCTGGTGTCGGTTGTGAAGTGTGAAGATGCATAAGGTAAGAGAGATATACCAATGTATTTGGGTTTATTTGTTACAGACTCTGCTCTCTGTATTGCTGTAGAATGAGTTAAGGCACAAAAAAAAAAATTATAATTAAAAAAATTATTTCAGTGGAAATTACTGTGTACCTCTTGGTTTTGTGCTGTTTTCTCTTGGCCCTACACTTCTGAGGTTTTGTATGGCAGCACTGGGTCCCTAGTTCCACCTGTGAGATTGAGCCATGACTGTGCTTACAGACTTCCTGATGCAATTTGACCTACAGGGCTCGATGTTGAAGAGGCTTTATTGATCTGTCACTTAGGAGAGAAGTGATAAGCCATCCTTCTTGCTAGTGGAGATCCCTCAGTCTCTGTAGCTTCAGCACAGCATCTGCTGCAGCCACGTCTCCTGCAGAGAGGTGAAAGTTGAACGTCTTTTTGGAGCAGAGTCTCAGGGTTTCCAGGGCAAATCTCTTAGCTCTTTTCAACAGCCAGTGAAAACAAAATGTGAGCTCCTTAGGTCTGGGATTTATTTTGTTACTTGTCTGCGACTCCGGGCACAGCAGGACCTCGATCTGCACTGGGGGACCTGACGCATCACCCAAATAGCTGAGGGATCATGGGGCTGACAGGCCCATCCAGAGGGCAGCAGGTCATGCCTAAAGGTCAGCTCAACTGCATCTACACTGCTTCTGCCTGTTGTTCCTTTTATCTGCCCTCAGACACACCCTCCGCTGATGGTCCCCTCAGCCAGGGGTACAACACCCAGTCCCAGGGGCAGGCAGCGCTGACCAAACTCAGCAGCTTTCCGACATCAGCTCCTGCTTCAGCAGAAGCAAAATGTCTGATGGAGATGAAGTCCTTATGATGTATTTACGGTGTGTTGCCAAAAGCAAAAAAGCTTGAGTTAAAGAAAGAGGTTGTTTTTTGCATTTTTTTGGACAAAAACATTTTGAGGCGAATTTGTGGAACGGTTTCACACAAGAAAGCTGGTGAAAACTTGGAAAAGAAAACAAAGTAATTTAGTCCTTCTTCTGTTTCCAGTCCAAAATACCCCATTTTTTAAATGTGTCCATGATATTTTTATTATTTTTTTCCTAGATCAAACAAACCAAAAGTGCTTCAGCTTAAGGCTGAGCAAGAAACCTTTGATTAGCCCCAAATGATGGTGTTTTATTGTTCAGTATTTCATTTTCCTGAGGCCAGCAGCACAATCATTTGGCATCAATCAAAAAAAAAAAAATGCTTTCAATTCTTTGCTCATTTGTGGTCTGATAGATCCGCCCTGCTTTCCTACCAGTTGGGTCTGTCACACTGTGGCAGACCTCCACATTTTCAGGGTTTGTGCCTTCAAGGCTAAAACTGCTCTAGAATTAGAGAAGCCAGCCTTTCCAAATGCCTGAGGCACTCCCTCCCTGTCCCGCCTGATTCGGACACCCAATTTGTTCTGACCATAGTTCCCTGTGCCCCCTGATCCAGCGTGGAGGAATCTCAGCCCAAATAAAATAAGAATATTTCAATTTCTATTGCTGCAGGGTGTCGTAACTTTGAAAAGAAAAAAAACCCCAAAACCCAAAACACTTCTGAGAAGGAATTTTATTCCATTGTTATTTAGAATAGTAGTTGTAAAAATAATAATGATGAAAACAAATATTAATAGTGAGACAGGGCCAGTTCTAGGGGCAGGCAAAATCACTGCAACTGCTGGGAGCAGAAAAATAGCTGTGACCCAGCTGTTTTCTGTCCTGGTTAGCAGATGCCTCCTTTGCCTGTGGAATAGCCCAGGATAGCACATGCTGCTACTTCAGAGAGAAAGAGAAAAGGCTGAGGGGCACCAGTGGCTGCCAGAAGTAAGATCCCTCTCACTACTCTTACCTTAAGAAGGCCAGAAATTGTTGTGGCTACTTGGACGTGAACCCTTGAGCTGCTTTCCCTTACACAGTGTTTTGCACCCAGGAGTTTTTTAAACTCCCATGATAATTCCTAAATCTGAGAGCAATAAAACAGAGCACACCCCAGGCTTACATCACTTTGCAAATATGTTGGGTTTTTTAATAATCCCCTTTAACATAGGAAGTCAAGTAAATGAAAGGTTATTTGGCTGACCCAAATGAATCTACCAGGCCAGTGGCAAAGCTGACTGCAACATTAGTCTTCATTTACAGAGCCATGAGAGAATCCATAACTCAGTAGCAGTGTACATTTTCCCATCCTCTAGATAAAATACAGGGTAGCCCATCAAAGTGTTTCTTTATTTGTGCAGCAAACTGGAGGTATTACTTATTTTTGGGTGTTACGTATTTTTGGGTGTTGTTTTCAGGAAGAGAGGAAGTAGCCAAGGGGGAGGATTCATTTATAGTGCATAATCCGAATACTAATATTGTCAGTGCAGAAATAAGTGGTCAACACTCAAGTACCTCAGTGTGCAACCTAAAGCAGGAGTAAAGAACAATGTTGTGTTACACGGTGGGGCAGAAGGGGAAGGGAGTTGTGCAATTGAGTGTAGTATGTGATGTACAAGAGTTTTTCTTTTTTCTCCTTTCCCCGCAGCACAACAAAATCTCAGGAGATGTCAGACATGGGCAGGGCAAACAGCTGATCTCTATTTGCATTTTGGACGTGCCTCTCAGTGGGTGGGTTTTTCCAAAACGTGCCTGTAATTGCAAGGAACACAAGTGCAGAAAGCTCCTGGGAGCTCAACTAAACCACTTCCCTCAGCTGGGTTGACTTTACAAGATCAAATACATGTGAACAGGATGAGAAGTCACAGGTTTAAACTACTGCTCAGGAAATTCAGGTTAAACGTTCGGAAAAACTTTCCAACAGTGAGAACAGTTGAATATTAATAGAAATTGCCGTGGGAGGTTGTGTACCTAGTGCCACTGGAGGCTGCTAAGAACAGGTTAGAAAAACATCTGTCAGGAATGATGTAGGCAGAGTTGGTCCTCGCTTGGGGAAGAAGTGTAGATTAATTGTCCCCCCAAGTTCCCTTTCAGCCCAATTTTCTCTGCTTCTGCATAGTTGCATAGTAGTGGTTGACAGATAAATTATAATATTACAATTTATTTTTCTTTTCTAAAGTATATATTTTGAGTTCTCTCTCTAGTGTAGTATGAATACAGGTTTCATTCAGGAAAGGTTCATAAGCAAACAAATCTCAGAATTATTAAACTGGCAAGCAAGACCAGCACCATTTTTTTTAAGGGAATGACTTTTCAACAGGGAAAAAATAAGGCCTCAAAGAAGATGTATCATCCTGGGGATAATCATTGTTATATTAAGAAAATAAATCTAGTGTGTATCAAAAGTTCATATCTTTGGGGAAAAAAGAGAGGGAAAGAAGAGAAAGAGAAGCACAGATATCACTAGAACAAAACCCTAGAAGAGGAAAAAGTCCTAAACAAATTAAATTATACATCTAACAAGCACAAACAGACATCTACTTTCAAAAGAAATTTAACCCAATTCTTCAAAGAAACAAAACCCAGCAGTAATTAGTAAGCGCTTTTATCTCTTCTGGATTAGAGTATCCAATAAAGCTGAATTCCTAGAGGTGATGTTCCTCCTCCCCAAAATATGAATCATTAGAAGATGTTGTGCAAGGCTTTTGCTGCTTCAGCCCAATAGGACGCCAGTGAAGTCGGATGGCTTGGGCTGTGCTTATTCTGCATATCAAAAAATCAGTTGTGGCCAGACCGCAAATGCAAAGATGAGAAAAAGAAACTTGGGAAACTGGGACTCCTCCTTTGATGTTCTGTGAGTTATGAATCAGGCCTTAAAATCCTGCTGATCTCCAGGGTTTTGACACAATACTAAAGTTTCGTAACTTCTTCAGGAGAGTGAAGCGGGAGTGTAATGTGGGAAGGAAACATGGGAAGAAATAAAATTCCTGCTTCTTTGCTTGCGTGCATGTGCCCTGGCCACAGAAATTGAAAACAGATCCTTCCTTATAAACTGGACATCGTGCTATGGCCAAGACAGGTAAAACTGTGTGGCAGCAGAGTGCAGGTCTGTATTACAGATCGCTTGAAAATCCAAGTTCAGCACTCTCAGTCAGAGGAGGATGCAGATCCCTGCCATAACCCCAAAACCTTTGGAAAGCTCTTATTTACCTTTTGTGGAAATTTCATGCCAGGACTAAGTGACTTCTGCTTGCCAATCAGTAGCTCTTTTTTTGACATGAATAAATATGCCATTAAACCCTGACAGGAAAACTTGTCGCATTTCACCCACGTGTGCTCACACAACAAGCATTTCAATGTGTGTTTGACTTTTCTTTATGCCTTTGAAGTTTCCAGAGCATCCCCTGATTCTGTAGGTGAAATGGGAGGCTGGTGGTCCAGGAGGGATTTGCCCCCAAGGTGTGACCATGGTTTTGCTGGGCAGTGAGGGTGGCAAAACCCAGCTCAGGCAAAGCTTGTGCTGTCTCCTGCCCTTCCAAAATGGAATAGAAAAATGAATCAACACAGAAATGTAGGTCGGGGTGGAAAAATACAACTCAGGAATGTTTTCAGGCTGCTTCGGAAAAAATGAAGATCAATTCCTGTGCTGCTGCCTTTTGACTTTTCAGCCAAGAGACGCGGTACTGGTAGCCCAAAATCTGCACGCTGAGCTGAGTGGATGACAAGCACCCAGATAGAGAGTGGCAGAGTTTGCCAGAAATTTTCTCCAGCCAATTCCTTCAGCCCAAACATGCTCATCACTCTTCTATGGATTTAGACATTTCCCAGTGGGCAGCTTCTTTTGCTTTTGTTCCCATGCTTCAAGAGACAAAGTTAATCTGTCTCAGCAGAGGTGCCCAGGCCCTGGGCTGTCAGCAGGGTTCATATCGGTGCCATTAATCATCTGGTAGTTGCTGTTCTTTCATTTCCTTTTGCTAACTTGTGTTCCCAGCTGTCCTCCCCTGCTTTGAGGCAGAGATCTCTCTGACTGACCTGTATGGGCAGGAGTAAGAGGCAGCTTCAGGCTGTGCATGGGAAGGGAGACCTGCTGTGCCAGTCCTGTGGTGGCTTTAGCTGTGCCTGAGATGTGGGGCAGCTCCAGCCACCACCAGCTTCTCACCAGTGAATCAGGTCGTGCAGTCTCGGAGCCTCTGCAGCCCAGGAGCTCCCCAGCAGTGGGATGCCATTTCAGAGCTGAAAACTTGTCCCTTGCCCAAACTTCAGACATGTACCCTTTGCTGCTGTGCCCGTTGCAGCCTCCCGTGCCAAGGCTGGCTAGCTCACAGTTCCTGTAAAGCCAAAGAATGTCCAGCTTTTTTCCTTGCATAAATACATCACAGAAAACTCAGGGCTTGTTGTGGGGTTTTTTTTCCAAACACATATCTGAGCTGGAAAACATGTTTCTTTCATTTACCACAGTTACCACACAGAAGACATACCATTATTCTGTGATCCTTATACAAACCTTTCTTTTCTTTCTGTATTTCTACTTCTACTATATTTTTCCTTATTATTGAGATAAATTTCTGAGGTTAAATGAGCTGAGGTTATGTTGGATAAGCTTATTATTCTTATTAATACTGAGATAAGTTCCAGTCATTAATAACAGGTGTAATTATTAACCATATTGTCATTTACTGTTTATATACTGTTGTGTGTGCAAAGTTCCTTCCAAACAGGTAAAAATTTTTACTGTTATTTTGTTGCAACGCCCTTTGGTTTGCTAGCACTGCTCCTTTCTCTCCTTCTCTATCTCTTTTCAGGAGTCTTGGCCACATCAAGCAGTGTTGTAGGAGGCAGCAACCTGAGGAAAGGTGGGATGTGGATGTCCTGATGACAACCTGAGCAGCAGCATGGGAAGCAGAAGTAAAAAATAAAACTAATGCTTTCTCTCTGTCATAGGTAAGTCTCTAAAGGGAGGCAGAGGAACCCATATACATAAAAGTGATGTTCTTCACTGTCACAAAGTGGTGAGCCATCGTTAGGGTTCATTCTGTGCCCTGGGTTCTCTATGGAGGCAATCAGGACAACCACAGCACTTGGTCCTGCAATTACAGTGTCTGGTATGGAGTGGTTGTCTCAAGTGCCTGGGATTTTTAAATTATTTATTTATATTTCTACTTTATTTAAGCATTGTGGTATCTCTCTGATACATTTATCGATCAAAGTGGCACTACTTTTGCAACAAGAAAATCAGATCTCATTTAACTTTGTCTGAAAAGTAAAACAGGTAAATCAAAAATGTGTGCAGAGTAAATGTGTGCAGGCCATGAAGGTGAAGGCAGAGTGCTGAGGTTTAGTGGTAGGATGTGTCTGTCTGTTGTAGCTACTTTAGCTGTGCTTCAGAATTAAAAAGAGAGAGCCTAAAAATAGATTGCTAAAAGCCTTTTCTTATTCCTAGGCCAACTCCAGAGAGGCAGGAATTTTACTCAGACTCAGCCAAAGGGAGTGCCACGGTTCTGAATTGTACCAGGAGCTCCCTTATTCTGAGTCCAAAACTGATCTCAGAAGCTCAGACCAAGGTGGGCTGAGCCTTCCCAAGCCCAGTATTCCTGTGAGCCAAGCTGAGGTCCTGGTGAGTGGTCAGCTCCCTGAGCAGTGAGATGCCGAGCAGTCGGATCGGGTGCTGCCTCTCTTTGCCACATTCCCACGCTTGTTCTGTCATCTGCAGAAGGCAGAATTCCCACCATGCTTCAGCAGAGATAATTCTCAGTGGCTGCTGCTGCTGCTCTCCCCTGATTACCAGAAACATTGCTTTAAGAAGTTACAACTTCCTGGAATGATGTGAAAAACGAACCGTTTAGAGCACAATTGAGTAATAGGTAATTGCAGGCTGGAGCATCTTTAATCATTTTCAATTTTAAGTACATTTTTGAAGAGCTCATTATTACCTGGCAGATCCTGATGGAGTTCTAAGTTTCTGGTAGCCTAGATCACAAATGAAAAAAAGGATTTTGCATACGGGGTGTAACGGTTGGCAATTGCAGCACAGCTTAACTCCCTGCTCTGCTGTGGGCTTTTCTGTGACTGTGGGACAGTCATGCAGATATTTCTGTGTGGAAGGACTATAGTGCTGCAGAGCCTACCATTTTAGATCACCTGAACTCCAGGTCCTGTGAAATCTGATCCATAAGGCATATGAATTTGTAATAAGCGAAAGAGTGACCCGTGACAGGCTGTGTGTAGACACAGAATTATGGATGTCAGCCAGAATAAAAGGCTGTGCATCAGCTTCATGACTGCCCAGAGAAAGGTGCTGAACTTCTGAGACCTCCAGCCAAGAGCCGACTAAGTCCAGTTTCGATCTGCACTTCTTGCAGTACAAATCCCGATGTATAAAATGAAGATAAGACTTCACATGTACCCAGACAAATACATGGATAGCAGGAGCTCAGGTCTAGCTTTCCAGCAGTGTATATGCACACATTCAGCAGAAATGGAGAAAAATGGACATATTCTTTTCAATTACTATCCACACAGAATGTTTTGGCTTTTCTCCCATCCACTGGCTGCTCTTCCTCACCCAGCACAATCATTGACCAGCATGTTTTCAGCCCAGGAATACCACCTGGGCAGAAATATCATCTGCCTGATACTTTGAAAGCAAAGAAACGACAGCACCCAGCAGGAGGGGAGAGGAGATGAAGCCACGCTCCAGACAAGGCAGCTGCCATTGTCCTTCCTTTCATTTTCCTGAGTTATGTCTTGGGCAGCAGGACACACACAGTCGTGGGTGCTGCCCTCCAACCGGCCTAAAATAACGGTTATAATCCCCTGTTAACTGTGTTATTGCTCATCTGCAAATGCCCTAAATTTGTTACCAGCACGTTGATGGAAGCTGTTTTCCTCCCACTTTGTATTTCCAAACACATTTTCCCACTGTATGCTCCAGACATTTCTTGCCAGCAAATGGAGTCCTCTTCCCACTCCTCTTGTGGCAGGGGAAGGATTGACCCTGTGCCCGTAGCAGTGCACAGGGATGTGCATTGATCTGACCACCCATATCCTGTGTGTCCAGGCATTATATACTGCAGTGACCTTTTGGGGAGCAAAGGGAGGGACAGCAGCCCAAGGATTGGTCAAATTACATGTTTTTTAAATAGAATTTATATGCTGGAGTAGGGAAGGAAAGCATTTAAAGGACTCCCTGCCCCATCAGAAACCCAGCCACGTATATGATTGGCACTTGCACTGCTAATGAGACCATTTCTATTGTAATGAGCTCATTACTATTTTTATTGCTATTGTATTTTGCATGTTTCACAAATCGTGCAGGGAGCTGCTTTTTATTTCCACTTTCTCTTTCTACCTTGGAAACTCTCAGGGCAATCCCAGTGGCTGCATAACACAGATGAATCAATTAACCCTTGTGAAGAGACCGAGCGGGGTTGGCTGCTCTTAACTGGTCATGGGGGGAGAGGGACAGAAAGGAGAGGATTTGAGTCATGGCTGGAAACTAATTCAGTAAGGAGTTCCCATGCTGTTCTGAAACCCAGTGACATTTTTATGAACGTATCTCCTATTCAGGAATGTCTGCACAAAGTTAGTCTGCTCCTGAGAGGATACTTGGCAGATAGATAGTTCTCTTTGTCAACTCTTTCTTCCAAATATTGATTGGGATCAGACTTTGTTTCTCTGCCACTTTGCAGTATTTTGCTTTAATAAAGTTTGGGCATGATAAGATAAAGAAATTTTGGCTTTGCAGCAGTGTTCAAGTTTCCAGGGTTGCTCAACTAGTCTGATTCATGTCCCTTGAGATCCTCCTTTCCTTTTTTGAGTTCCAAACATATGTGCAGTAGGACAGACCCCAGAGACAGCTTTTGCTGGCTGCCAGTGATCCCACTGGCTTGGTTTGCTTTGGCTTCAGCTCCTTACCATTACCAATTCCAGTTGGCTTCTCAGTAGCCACTTCCTCAGCTTTAACTTTCAGTGAACACCCTGCAAATAATGCTCTGCTTTCAGGCTCCTTGGCTTCACCAGCGCACCACAGATGCAAATCAGAGAGGGGCCTAAAGGGGCAATCCCACCACTACCCTGTGGAAGCTTCCAGAAACCTCTGGAATGAAAATTAATCATCTCTGCAAATCCCCTCCTGGAAAATGATATTGCTGTATCCTATGGCTGCCACCGACAGGTGTAACCACACGAGATTCTGATGGAGCAGAGAAGACATTAGGATGCATGGTTATGGAGGTGGTTGAGCCTTGCTCTGAACTCTTGCTAAAGGCTGTAATTCCACTGATTTGACTTAGAGAGGACAGATCTGTGGATTTGAATCCCCCTGGATGTTATTGATTGTAGGACAGTGTGGTTTAACCTCACCAGGCAGGTGAGAGCTATCCAGTGTGGAAATGGCTATTTGCCAGCCTGCATTCTTCACCTAAACAACATACCTTTGCCTTTGGCCAGTAGTGAAGGGTTGACTGTGACTGGATCTGACTTCAGAAAAGGATTTTTCTATGCATGAAACCCCCAGACCCAATATTTTTCTTGCCTATACAATTCAGACATATTCTGCAGTCATGTGTGAAGTCCAAGAATTGCCTAAGAAAATGAAATGCCACCAAAGAACACAAATATATAAATAAAAAAAAAGAAGTGTGGAAGTACATCTGCTTGTTGTTGGAACTACCAAGCTGCATTTTGAATTTCAGGTTTGTTATTTTGTTAGTTTGACGTTGTAGCTCTCTGACAAGCTCCTTCTGTCTCACTCATTTCCTCTGTGTCCTCTGGCTGCTGAGACATCATCACTCTTTCAAGCCCAGGGTTAGGGCTGGCCTGTTTTTAATTCTCTAAAGACTTTGGTGGCATCTGGCAGTAGTGCTGCCAGCTGTTGCAGAGAAGATAAAGAAGAAAGGAAGACATCAACATTTAAAAAAATAATAATAAAACCAGGCAATGGGGTGTGTTTGAGGTCTCAGTTTCACAAATTTATATTGAAGAAAAATTTGGATGAAAAACTTCTGTGCCTTTCAAATGAACCTTCTCCTACCTTGCTTGAATAGCTCACCAAGGTCAGAGGAGATAGAAATAATAAATACATAGAGAGACAGAAAACATGCTGAATCTCCTCCAGGAATTCAGTAATTACTTAAGCAAAACTAAAGCCTGTTTTTCCCAGCATCTTAGGAATGCCTCTGTGTTACTGTTCTTTTCTGAGCTTTGTGCTGCACTGGTATTTTATGTTTAATAACATGTGGAGTGAAGTAGGAGAATTAACAAGAATTTTGCTTCTGGCAAGATTATCTACAATAGCTGCTTTTGGCTGGATACAACAAGTGTCTTTTCTGCAGGTGTCTGTGGGTGCTTTGGGGTTTGAGACAAACTGCTGTGGGATTTGAGATCCTGCTGCACAAACCAGCAGGAGTCAGCTGAGACTGGTTCCTTCCTTAGGAAAGGAGGGAAAGGAAAGAGAGAGAAGCAAACTGTCACCCTTTAAATTGGTCCCATACAACCATAATCCCAAGGGAATTCCCTAAAAACTAATGCAAATTGTCATCCATCAGTCTTTCCCCCATGGAGCTGCTACAGGCTTCATAAAAGAGCCTTTTCCCTTTCAGCTTCTCTCAGATTCCACCTTTTTTCCCTGATTCTGATACCTCTTGGCAGGTTCCCATCAGCTTCTTAGTCCCTTGCCAGTGCTGGATACCAAGGTCACTGTATAATATTTATACAAATTGTCTCTCACTACAGGTTGATAACAGCTATAATGCAGAAAATGCAAAAAGAAGCTTATCCAGGCTGATTTGGTTTTTTGCTTGGTTTTTTTGGTTTTTGGTTTGTGGGTTTTTTTTTTTCAGAATCTGCAAGTTTTTACATGTGACTGCTCTACTGCAAACCTCGGTGTGTGATCCCAGAACCCAGAAGGATGGGGTAAAAATGTGAAGTACATCTTTTGCAAACCGCAACAGGGTTTTGGCAAAGGACATGTCAAAGCAGGAACCCAGTATAGAAAAAAATCCCTCTTTAGTGGATGCTGGTTAAATCTTCCTTTCCACTATTTCTTTGTATATTTATTATAGTTGCTACCAAAACTCCCTCAGTTATCCAGTCCCTGGGCTTCAATACATCTTACACTGCAGCTTACCTGAAATGCTTGTATCACACAGGACACAAGAGGAATGCTGGGGATTAAAGTGACAGGGTGGTCAGCATAGAAAATAGTCAAGAATTCCAGTAACTGGTGGACAGATTAACTTATTTTTAGAATGTGATTGGCAGGTGATGATTTAATAGTGCTGTGTCCAGTTAGCTCTTGTGGACCCAGTAAAACAATAGTGAAGACACTGAAAAACTGATTTCACTGCTGACTGAAGACAATATTCTGGTCCTGTATGGCATTTCTGACATGCAATGATCCAAGTGTCATCTTTTGCTCAGTTTTTTCATGGCTCATTTCTCTTCTTTCTGGTTCTTTTGCCTCTCAGCTCATGACAGAAGGAGGATAAAATGTCACCCCAGGATACTTCTGTAACAGTCCCTATTGTGCTTTTTAATTTTCCCTTTGAAAGAATGAAAATTTAACAGAACTAAGGTTTTACTCCATGAGTGCAATAAGAGCTATTCCAAGGACCAGGCTAAGCACCAATATAGTGTTAGTGAGCGCTGATTCTAAACACTCTCAGGGAAGATGAGGGCAAAAGATGAAGTCAAATGAAGCTGGTAAGAACAACCCTTTTTGTGCAAAGTCAGTGCCCCTGGTATTTTTGCACCATTTGTTTTCTTTCATTATTAATGAGGGCATTCTTTGTTTTCCCTGTTCCTCTGGATTGCAGTTGTGATTCAGCTGTCATATCAACTTGGAACTGGGGCAGTAAAAAATCACTGTGCGTTACTGCTTATTGGACTTGACCTGATGTCCCATAATTTGCTGAAGAGGACTTACAGCTTTCATTCATGACCTGGGCCAGACTAATTATTGCAATTCTGAGAGAGGCAGCAGTGTAGTAATGGTCTTGGTCTCCTTGGTTTTTCCTTCTCTGTATGTTCTCAACAACTAAGAGATATTGCAGTGCAGCAATTCTCGGGGATACTCTGCCACCTATGTGGAAACTGAACAAAGATAAAAGTCTTCTGTAGACTTCTGGCCTTGATTCAGCCAGTTTATGTGTTATCTGAAGTACATTCAGTAGCAAATTACACTGGAAGCTGTTCTTTTGGATTTTCTATTCGTGTGATGCAAGAGGATGTGAATTTGAATTCACATCCATGATCTCACCAGGTTTGCCATGGGTAAATATATGCAGACATATAATGTCTTTCTCTAGAACGTATTGGTGGGTAGTCTGAAAACAAAATTCAAGTTTACCTCTTACAGGCAAGTTTTTGGAATGTGGCCTTGTGCATGTGGGTTCTATATTTTGCTTGCTTAATTCAGCCATCAAAACCAAACATGTCCTGAGTTCCCCGAGACAGAACCACCCTTCCAAATTGACTCATACTGTGATATTAAGTAACAATGTTGAATTTTCTAGCTAGTTGACGGTGCCATTTAATTAGGGTGCCTTTCCAAATCACCTTCAATAGCATCGTTGTAACATATGGGTTGAGATTTAGCCATACGATCCAAACACAGCAGCAAAGCACAACACAGATTTTCGGAAGACAGAGAACCACAGCACACAGGCAGTGTGCTCAGATAGGGAGACAGGTCGTGTTTTGTAGGAAGAGAGTATCCACTTATTTTTTATTTAATTTATAGATATGTAAAGAACAGCAAAGTTTTAGTGGTGGAGAGAGATGTTCAGAGTTCAACATTCATATGCATTGCTCACTAATCTGCTTGACTTGGGCTGTCCTGGGAAATGCAGTGCTGACTCTGCACTGAGCTCCAAAGCACTGAACGAAGGACAGGCGTACAGCAAAGGTTTTACTTTGGGTGGGCCTCTTCTAAAAGATGCAGTTTCCTTCTACTCAGAGTTTCCGCTGAATGAGGCTGCTGGGCTGCAACCAACCATTGCCTTTTCCCGTGCTCGTGGCAGACCAAAGCCTAGAACCCTCTGCAAAGCACAGTCTGCACTGACTTGTAAACACACCCTGAAAGTGGTCAGTTTGTTCAACAAGGAAAAAATAACCCTCAAGCAGAACATTTCCTTTCCTTCTTGTTTCCTACCATGACACACACTGGGCAAGTTTTAACTCCTTCTGTTCCTTGGCCCCAGGAATTCTGCAGTCATCAACAGACACAGGTCTTAACTTCACGTTGTAGTCTCTTCATTACCCTTTCCCTGCCTTTTGAATCCACACGAGCCAGGAAAGCCTTGAGGAATGTGACCAGCACTTAAAGCATAGCTGGGTGTTTCACAGGCTCCCCAGCTGTGAGCAGGATTTCACTTCAATTAAGATTAGACCCCCCTCCCACTGACTTGGTTCCACAACCTAATTCAAATGTTAACCCTGTAATGCTGATGTTGTGGATTTTTCTGGCTGATTTGGGGGTTTTGTGGTAATGTATTTGTTCAAAGAAATGTATTTGTTCAAAGAGAACAGATTCAATCTATAGATACAAACTGGGATTACTGAAAGAGGTCACCCCCCCCAACCCTGTTCATCTTCACAGTCTCTCATTTAATTCCAACATCAGCAAAGCCTGAATTTTAATATTATTTGTTATATTTAGGGCAGATGACCTACTCAGTCAGAATAAGAGATTAGGAATTCATCTTTTAAGGCATTACGCAAAAAATATAGAAAAAAATTTGACCCTTGGAGTCCATTTGTATGTAATTGTAGAATCAGGACAAGAATCTGAAGAGAAGAAAATGAAATGATGGTAGTAGAGATCTTTGGGGTTTAATTCATTTTTTTTTCCCTGCATGAGAGATTCTGTACACAGAAACCTTGAGACAGAGGGTGGTTCCTTTGTGAATTTGGGTATTTGTACCAAACAAGATTACTCAGAAGCAATAAGAATGACCCCAGCTGTTGTTTGCTGCTAGAAACATTTCAAATGGATAAGGGCATAGAGTTATTCAGTAATTACAAGGAAGGAAGGCCACATGCAGTAAAGTGATCGGTTAATAGTCAATTCCTGCTGTGAAAACTTTCGTCCTACCTATGTGTGGGAAAATGTTTATAAAAATCAGCATTGTTTCACAAACGGAAAGAATGAAAGTTCACTCAAAAATAAATAATGTAGCCAGCATTTTATGAAATCCAAGTGCTTTAAAATAACACCTAATTTAATTGCATCTGTCTTTTAAAATAATTAAGAATATGAGAATTATCAGTTTTCCTTTCATTGTGGGCCTTATTGTGTGAATTGTGAAAGCATTTTTTATCTGGTTTGCACCCACAGCTTCAACTTTAAAGGTCATTGTGTTTTATCAAGATATCATTTTGTGACAGCTTTTTTAGTATTCTCAGTGGCACTAGCAGCGTGCAGAGGCTGATCTTTCTTCAGAAACAGTAAAAGAAGTAAGTGATTTATATATATATATGTAGCCTAAAAATAATGGATATTCCTGTCACATTTTAATTTAGCATTAATTAGCTGGGAAGTTTTGCATATGTATTCAGAACAAAGGGAACAGATCTGGCCTTCTGTGTTGATTTTGTTACTGAGTTTCAAGAAATTAAACAACTCTAAACCTCAGAAAAAGAAGAAAACTGGACGCAATAAATGCTGTAACAAATGAAATGGTGATTTTAAAATTCAGTGATATAGAGAACGACAATAAGACTAAAACATCTCAGTTTTGCCCCTTCTTTAAACATACCTGCAGGAGCATTATCCCTGCTTATTTCTCCTACAATACCAAAAGAATTGGCTACAAGAAGGGGCAAGGCTGAAAGAACCAAGGACGGTGTCCCAGGCCATGTGCACTGCCTGTTAGATGTTCTTGTACCTTCAGTGAGGCAAATTCAGGAGTAAAGGCTTTATAACCCTGGAAAAATTACCAAAGCACTAGTTTGGAAATCATACTGTTGTTGCAGATCTCCTGTTGGATCCATGGATGGCAGGACTGAATAGAGACTGTGGAAATCTTGAGTTGGTTCCCAATGCCAGCAAGGGCTCTGTGATTCACAGGCAAAAAACCACAGCCTGTCCCTATTCATTTCCCCAAGCATAAACCACATAAAACTCTTTGAAGTGACCTCCCCTAACTTTGTTTTGGTTTGTTAAGGCAGATTGTCCCTTGCTTGAGCCCCTGTCAGAACTGCATTGTGAAATAGTTTACTCCAGAGCAGCTCATAGAGCCAGGTGCTTGTGTTTCTTTATTCTTAAGACACTTTGAACATTTTACTTTTCTTCAAAGGATGTTTCTTCTTTGAGATGAAGCCATTTGCTTAACAGTTTAGAGTATTTCATATCTTCTGTTTTCTCCCCAGGAAAACTCTCTTTGTAAATGAAACATAGGCCTAGATCAATACCCTTCTCCTTGCTGCAGGGTAGTATAATAACTGAAAGATGTTCTTATAATTGTTCTGAGGACACAGGGATTGTTTCATTTATGCAAGTGAAACATTGTTAAGTCATCTGATGATATGAGTTGACTTATATTGTCTACTTGTGGCAAAATGTCAATATTCCTAAAGCATCCTACAGTCAGCAGTTTCAGAACACAGGTTATTTGCAAAATAGCCTCAATGTTATAATCCAGTGCCATATAAATCTGCTGCTCCCTAACTTCCAGCACTGTCCTTTCCAAATCCAAAGTTAAATGGATTCTACTCCAAGAGCTGAATCGCCACCTAAACTGCAGCGCTTGAAAGATTTGCTGTTACTGAGGAAATTGGTCTCCTACATATTTCTATTCAATAGTTTCCCAAGGACCTATCTTCAGTGCATGGTAATACCATATATTGCAGTGTTGTAACTTCTGGAAAGACTAATAGACACGTAATCTTATTTTAGCAGAAACCTGGAAGCTCATAGACTTACTTGTACAGAGCAGTAACTTGCTGCACTAATATTCCCTCTGAAATCAACGGGAAACCTTGTGAAGGTGTTGTTTCATATATTAAAGTATATTCACACCTCACTAGCTCACACCAGTGGCTTCAGCAGAGTTACTTCTCAACTTCTATTACAGTAAAGCTCAGGACCTTTTCTGGCGGGCAAAGTATTTTTTATTTTGTGCAATAGAAAAACATGGAAGTGGCTTTTGAACATGGTGACTTTCCTATACATTTCAGGCCTCCTTAAGCCATGTTTATGAAATTCTGGTTGCTCAAAGGATCTTATTCATAGTTACTTAATTCCATAGTTAGTTGCAGTGATTCCCTTGGTACATACAACACTCTTTCTCCCCCCTTAAGGAGCTGTTGGCCAAGTTTTGTCTTGGACCATTTTGGATAGGAGGGGAAAAAGCAACAATCAAATCTATTACTTAATAGATCCATATCCATTTCTTAGACTGTGCTACCCATCTTCCACTTCCCTGAGCGAACAGGGAAGCAGCAGACACCACTTCCCCTGCTCCTTCCCTCACCAGCTTCCTTTTGATCTCCCGTAATTGCTTTTTTTCCTCTCTGAAACTTCTGCAGATTTATGGATACAGGGTGTGCTTTGCTGCTCAACAAGATCAAAACAGACATCTCAAAAAGACATGACTGCAGCTCGTCACTGGCTTTCCTTTGTGGTAGGAGGACGGGGGCAGTGACAAGTACTGCCCTTGGCAGGTGGAGTGAGGATCACCCCTCGCTCTGTTGTTCCCCTCACGCTTGGCATGAAAGCCGTTAACATGAGTGTCTTTTCTTCAGCGTCACTATTGTACCGTGCAACACAGCTGTCACGTTCAAACGTTATCACAAGTACCGTTCTTGCCATACCTGGGCAATCCACTCATAGCAAAAAGGGTTTTCAACACAGATCTACAAACAGCCTCAAAGGGGACCTTGCCCTGACCTGTGACAAGCAGTGCACACATCCCCTGTTGCAGGCTGGGGCTCACCACTGCCTGGGGTGCGATGCTTCAGCATCACCTCGGGAGGCCAGTCCCCAGCTGTTCCACTCTGATAAGCAAGGCCAGGGACCTTGTCTAGCAGTCTATTTGTAGATGCACTGCATGGACTCAAACCCATGTGCGTGCTCCGCTCTCGCCCGGATAAAATAGCCTGTGATGAATTCCACAGTAAGAGCAGTAGAGAGAAGCAGTGTGAAGGGGTTTTGGAGGACCAGATCAAATAGCTCTAGAGAGCACTTGAAGCAGCCTGTCAAGAAAACGTGGTCATGCATGTGTTTCAGAGGGTGTTTCGAGGGCTCACTGGCCTGTGTGTTGCTCCTCGTTCTCTCCCACAGCAAGTGCTCTGCACGCAAAAGATGCCAGAGCAGGTCAGGTGCCAAAAACAACCCCTGCTCCCTTTATTCAGTTTGCCAGATACAGGTAAGTAATGAACTGCATTCATTTAGTACAAGTCTCTCTCACCTCCTGCTGATTTGATGTCATAGATGTACTGTAGATAAAATACGTGCAAATAGTGCTTCATTGTGATTCAATGGTACGGAGAACATAAACCAACACCCTAACAATTAAAGCAATTTTAGTCCTGTACAGTCTCAAAGTCACTTAAGGAAACTAGATATAAATCTCTTTTTGCTTGCATTGGTATGTGTGTTTTACCCCTATTATTGATTAAGACCCATGCTTGTTTTAACTGTCTCTCTTTAATTTATTGTGACTTAGATCCTTTACCAGAGCATCAGAGTCTATCTCATGGAAAGAATTATTGGACTATCTCTCATTCAGGAAAAGCAGAAGGGTTTTGGTAGTCACAGGCAGGATTTTTGCAGTCCCAGTAAGGTCATACAATATTAACTCTCACCCCAAAGCATACATTATCATCTAACATTTACAAATGAAAATGAAGGAGTTTCACCATCTACTGTATAGTAAATGATGCTGTGATAATTTCTTCCAAAATATGTGAGATAGATAAACAAAAGAAGTATCTCAAGAAAGATATAAAGAAACAAGAAAGCTTAGGATTCAATGTGAATAAATAGTGGCATTGTGGTCTTGCTGGAAGCCTAAACACAGAGCTTTTACGGCTGAGTGCTGGCTCAGGGAGGCTTGGTGTTGGATATAAAAGTAATTTCTCATTTTACTTGATTTCTGTGCTAAGAATTAGGATTTTGTTGTTTTCAGATAAACAGAACCACATCAAAGGTACCTGACTCTATCATATTTTATTTTTTTTTACTTCTAAAAGAAACAACAAAGTTTTGTCTATCCCTTAGGGGCAAAAAGAAGCAATGTTATTGAATACCTCACCATATCAGTTTCCTGTTTTGTTTGATGGGATGACTATGATTTACAGGATTTCTTTATGAGACTCAATTAAATATAGAATTTATAATATTCATGCAGTTTCTGTGCCAAATATACATAGTGCTGATACAGCAGGGATCTCAAAATATCAACCACCTGCTTAGAAGGAACAGAATTATGAATACATCTCCTTAAACAATAATTCATCATACTCAGAAGCCTAAAGTTAAGCTGCTCTAGAGCCAACACAGCTGCTTTATCAACTTATTTGGGGGATACTGCTGACTTACAATGCTGGATATCACTCTTACAACTCATGGCTGAGATTAAATTCAAGAATTCAGAAACCTAGGAAGCAGCCCTGACTTTGGCATGAAGGACCCTGGCTTTCAGAGGGAATCCAGAGCTGTGAATGACATGTCCACACTGCTCATCCAGTGTGCCAGGAAACTGAATCAGCTTCATGGAGGAACCCTTCGAAGTTAATATATTCACAGTGTCCGTGGGAAACCAGGAGAATCTTTGCAAACCTCACTGATGAGGGATCACCCCTGGAGGGAAGCATCCCCTCTCTTCAAGGATCCTCATCCTTAACCATCTCCCCTCAGCCCTCCCAGAAGATGGTTATGGGATAGTTTTTCTCTGACTGAGGTCAGCTGAGGTACCAGCTCAATAGAGGCAGAAAGGCACCTTTTTCCCTGGGGAAAGCTCCTCTACTCACAATAATGAAATTAATTTTAATCCTCATGGCTTCTTTGTGAGAGGACTTTGATCTCACATACTTCAGCTTTATAATTTTTTTTTTTCCCCAGACAGGCTGGTGCTACAGAAGTGAGACAGACTGAAAGCCCTCACAGCTGAGCTTGGAGGACTTGCACAGAATCCAGGCAGACATATTCCATAGGAAAAATGGAATCACAGGGCCTGAGCTGGGTTCTGGGGGATAAAAAAAATAGCACCACAGCATGATAGTGGCTTTAAGTCCATTTTCATTGCATGGAAGCAGAATCCTGCTGAGCCCATTCCAGACAGGTGTTAGTCTAATTGGTCTTTTCTAACTTAGATTTTACAGCTTCCCTTAGCACCCAGGTTCACTGATTAAATATCCTTCATTAGGAAGCTTTTCCAAGCCTCTAATTTAAAATTTTGCTCCATGTGGAGCAAGGAACCTTTCTTGCCCCTTTGGTGACCGGGACAATATTTCAGAAGCACCCTCTTTGCAGACTTTTTGGGAATTAGAAGACTATCATCATGTCTTTTTATTTCAAAGCTCTAAAAATTCAGTTTTAGCCTAATGAAAAAGAACTTTTTCTTAACTTCTTTATAATGCCTGTTGCTCTCCTGCAACCGAGGATGCTTTAGTGCTTTCTGTCCCTTTCTCACCAACTACATGCATTTCAGGGACTGCTTCCGTGAAGGGGGCACTGGAAGCTCTCTTAGTCAATAACTGGGGTGTCATCAGGCCTAATGAATGTTGCTAAACCGTTTAGACATACTGGGATAAAAGCATAGTGAGGAATTTTAAGTAGTCAGAGTACAAGGAATTCTTGCACTGTAATTACACCATGTTGAGAAATACCACTGCTACCAGTAGTACCCATGCTTCAAGCCAGCTGCTTACAGCAAAAAAGGAAAAAGCCCACAAAACACAATCCTGCTTATTTTCCCTCTAGCAGGTTTGCATTATTACTCAGGCTCTGAGTCTTCCTTTTGGGAGCACGTTCCTGAGCAAGAGGTTTTCCAGTCAAGTGATGGATATGTAGGTCCGGCTCTGAAAGACACAGACACCTTTGAGGGGATGATTATTGTCTGGCCTTTAAAAACCACTCCAGACCAAATAGATCAGGTTTGTTTATATTAAAGAAAATCTGTGCCATGGTGAAGACAGCAACTACACTCTTATTTATCTCTAGGAAATAACCTTTAGGGTTTTAACAAATAAAGAAAAGAAATAGTCTTTTCATCTAGACTGTTATTGCCTGAAGCATCAAAATAGACTAGGGCTGTTTTCAGAAACCAAATGCATGATGAACTCAGGATGAGGTGAGAATACAGCAAGAAAACTTCGGATATATTTGAGATTACAAGAGATTTGCTTATCTCATCCAAAACCCTCTTCTAATTAGCATTTTCATCTCATCTCCTGTCTCATTTTACCTTTTGCTCCCAAATAGTGCTGGAGGCTTGGTTCTAGGACAGCTCTCTGACATCCACAATGTCTGCCTTCCCCATTTGACTGAAGCTCCATTTCAGTGATGCAGAAAATTAATTAGGGCATTTTATTTCCTTTGTAACTAGACCTATATACTGTTTCTAAGGCTGCAAATATGGTAACTCTGTGACTGAATAAGCACAAAATTAGGCTCCTTTTGCATGATTTCTGAAGCTGAGAGCTTAAACAACCATGAAGGAAACTCAACACAGAATCTGCAGTTTTAACCATACTGGAAAAAATTCTGTATACCAATTAGAGAGATTACTTTGCTCCAAGTGATGCAGAGAACTGAATAATCAGGCAAGTATACTAACCAGATGTCACTTTATCAGACAAGAGGAAGGAGTATTCCACAGTGAACGGAAGATGGTCTGTGGGATGCCCATTGGCTCGTGCAAAAATTTGCTTTTATTGCCGTAATCACTTCATCTGCGGCCTTTCCCCCAGCATTTGCTCATGAGCAGCATGAATCGTTCCAGAGCACTTGGTGAGAGAGCTCCTGTTTGTGTAAGGACAGGCAGCTCGGCTGGGCCAGTGGCCAGTGAGGAGGCACTGGGTGTGTTCAGGTGGTCAGCACTCACCTCACCCGCTCTGCTGACGCACCACAGTGAAATAGTAAAACATCAGTAGGGAAAAACATGGATTCATGTCTTCAGCTTCACTCACTACAAATCTCTACAGGGAATGTTGTGGCAAAACTGACATACCGTAAAGATGTAGAAAGAAATAAGGCCACGAAAGGGATTAACAATAACAGCAATGACTAGGTATCGTCCCTGTGCTTGGATGTTGCTGTTCAACAAGCCTTTGGATATATTAGTCATGTTCAGGTTTTCAGAAGTCATATATTTCACCAGATTAAAACCTTTGTGATAGTAGGACTCCACGCCTGAAAAATAGTTCTTTCTACCCATATCTAATAAATATATGTTTGAAGCTCAAGTTGATCTAATGGGAATTCATGCTCAACTGTGCGTGTGATGTTTGGATATAAACAACATTTTCACATTGTACAGTATCACTCTACTGCTATTGTGTCTTTTCCCAGCCTTAGTTATGTATCTTTAAGGTATTACCCTCTCAGAGCAGATTAGATAATTTAAAATGCCTACACTAAAATCCTCTGTCTTTAAATTGGGCTAAGATGTCAAAGATTAGCTGCGTGTAGTCCAGTTAAATTACTTTGACTGAGCTAACTTGCAAAGAAATTGCATCTTTTATTCCAAAATAGGCCAAAAGGTTTTCACTCCTTTGGTGAGGTTAAAATGACCAAACAGATGACAGACTGAGGACCTGCTCACCTGGAAATCCTCTGTGTGATCTTGGCAAGAAGTTGCAAGGAGAGCACAAAAGAAAAATGTATCCTACAAAGAAGTGCAACATGAAGTCCCTTTCTGCTCAACTCCAAGCGCGTGCTGAATGCTCCCCAATCATTTTAGCTTTCACTTTGTCCTTGGCTGCTTCAAGACAAGGGAGCGAATCTCAGCCCATTCGAATCATAACAGCTGCAGTGACTTCAATAGAGTGATGAGCATTTATTCCAGCAGGAAGTCTTGCCCAGAATCTTTCCTAACTGTAAGATCCCTCTTACTGCTAAACAGGATATTCCATGCCACATTATGCTAATGCAGTGCCATGTTTTCAGCAAGCACAATTCAGTAATTTGTCAACAGCACTGCAGTGACAGCAGTGACCACTATCCCCTAACTCAGCCTCCTATTGCATCTTGTAATTGTCACTGCATTTTGAAATCTTCCACAGATACTTCTCCTTAGTAGCCACAGAATTAACAGGTCTGTTAAACTTTATGAATAAGAACTGCATTCTCAAAAAGGTAAAATATTAGCTGTCTGGGGACAGCTTAATCTATGGAAGGTTCACTGTAGTGTGGACAGTCTTGAGTCATAAAATGTTTTTAAATAAGAAGTGGCTAGGTGGGGCAAGAAGACAAATATGTGCACTATGTCTTTATATTCTTTTTATTAAGGATTTTAAAAAACCCAACTTCAAGCAAGCATTTGTATAAAACCACATGCCATACTATTGCAATGGAGGATTAGGCAAAGCAGTATTTTTAAAACCTAAAAAGTAAAGGTTTTTTTAGGGGTAGAAGCCCTCTGTCCATCAGAAAGGAACATATCTTCATAACCCAAATCCATGCTTCCCAGCCAGTCCACACCTAAGCTCTCAAATCTCTACCGTTCCCTACCCAGCAACAGCTCCTCTTTTTTTTTTGGGCAAAGGCAGATTAAGCAGAAGGACAAGACTTGAGAGAAAATGCATCTCTGCAGTAAACACAGCCCGTGGACATCAGCTTCTCTCAGCACTGGGTGGCAATTATTCCTGTGTAATGGGCAGTCACCCCCTGACCCTCTCCTTCAGCATGCAACGCTTCCACTGTCAAGTGTTAATCCCTTTGTTAGCTACTCAGCTGCACATTCATTTAGGAGGGCTAATGACTTACACTGTTCCCTCTCTGCATGATTTCCACGGACATGTAATTAGAGGTGAATGGAGTCATCAGAGGTGCAGCAACCACGAAAGCCAGCGGCAAAGTCAGTGTGTTTGTCTAATTTTGCAGTCGGCTGTTTCAGTGAATGAAACCATGTGGTCAGCTGCACACAGAGGAAAAGAAAGTAGAAAAGGAGAAGCAAAAAAAAAATAAAAAAATCAGCCTTTAAAAATAAATTGAAAAGTGGGTTGCCTGGCACTCATAAAGCTCCGAGATGAAAAGGAAAACGTGTTTCAAAATATTTTTGGCCGGGGTGCCAGAGAGCACATTGGAAGATAAATGCCAGTAAGGAATCTGTTCTTCTCTGAACAGACTGGAAAAGCATCTAAAGGTGAAAAGCTCTGTTTTAAAGTGCTTGAGATGCTTAATCATTAGCAGAATAAGTGGGAGAGCTGGAAAGCTATAGAAAAATATATGAAGGTGAACTGAAGAACTTTTTGTGTGCCACAGCACTGGCTTAAAGATTTGAGTATTCTTTTATGTAATCCATCCACACCTGCAACACCTCAGGAAGAATCCTGCAGCTCTTACACCAGGTGAGTAGGGCCTTTTGAAGGCCGAGGGATTTTTGCATATGCATTAATGTCACTGGATGAAATAGAAAAGTGTTACAGGGAGCCATAGTCTTGATAGATTTCAGATGAAAAAAAAACCCCTCTTAGCTCTGATTTCTGTGTATGGACAAATTAGAGAGGAGGTCCCATTTTGCTGCAAGACATCACTCCCCTTCCACCACCCAGGTTTTTGTGGATGATTCCAGCAAGAAAGGATGGCTGTCAGCTGACCATTTATGTCACTTTTGGTACTGAGACATCGTCACAAGGTCTGACAGTGCTGGCTGAAACCACGGCAAAGCAGGGAGGTGCTACGAGGGGCACGACACTCCCTGCTGACACAGAAGCACAGATTTAAGCCACCACTTGGTACCTGCCCAGTGCCTCCACATGTGGTGCTTTGTGCTGATTTACACCTCCTGTGGCTGCAGATTATTTTCTGCTTCCCATAACTGCTTACAAAGTTGGGTTTTTTTTAATATTAATATTTTTTTTAAGCCCTTCTAAGATTTTAGCTCTCCTCATCGCTGGTTTCCCTGTATGCTGTTATTGGGACTGCTGCACCATCTCCCTGCTACTGACCATTTGTCCATTTTGGAGCACGGAATCTCCCTTCTCCATGTAGACTACACAAAGTACGTTCTTGGATGATACAGTGTTTGCATTAAATAACACCCACTCCCATTCTCTCAGTTACACAATAGCCCGTCAAAGTGATATTTTTATGAATTGAAGTAATACACCTTCACCAGTGCTTTGAATTCAGGAATGTAATTTCATTAAAAATGAAAAAACAGAGTAATAATTAATAATTGTTTTAATTCAGTCTGGGCTTATGAGCTAATATATCTCACACAGTTGTCTAATACAATTATAAACATAATTTCAAGCGTAATGAAATATAAATGAAGCAAGTGAATGGCATGCTCCAAAGACATTTCCCTATCAATCAGTTGTCCTCCAACCCTCCCATCTCTCCTGTACGCTTTAGGTAGCTATTTTATTTGAAATGTGGCTTGTGTTTTAGAAAGATCTGATTTGACGACTGCAAGTGGCAGAAAGTCCATCGTGTCCCTAAGGAAGTCAGTCTGATGGTGAGTTGCCATCACAATTTCAACTGTGTGTGTCATTGCTGGTATGAGGCCATTTTATTTATACATATTCAGAGAACTGACTCTTGAGTGAGCACAGTACAGCCTGTCCTACACCCCTGCAGCAGCCAAGAACACACATCCGTGAATGTCTCTGCTTTCATTGCAGCCAATTTCCCACCACACCAACAGAGACAGAATGATTTGCTGTTGGCACAGCAAGAGATGACTGTGGGCAGCTGATGAGGATATTTGATTTTTTTGAGAGGTTTGGGATCTGCTGGTAATCAAACACATAAGTGTACTCTTCTAGCTATTTTTTAATTTATCATCTTTATCACTGATATCGCTATTCACTTTTTGAATTATATCAGTAATTTCTCTCTCATTTTGACTAGCTGGCTCTCAATGCCCAGTGTTGCCATTGTGAAAAACCTTGTGCACAGCTGCATGGCTTGCAGCTACAAATAGGTAAAACTGTGTCAGGCTTGCTCACTGATTTCTTGTGTATGTACTCCAAGTGCCTCGGTGATGCCCAACCTCATTGAGCGCCTACAGGTTGGAAGGGAGAAAGAAAATTCATCCCACTGGATCAGAAGTGCAGTGATCCTCACAGGAGGACGGGGGTGAGGACAAAATCCACCCAGCCAACTCCAAACTCAGTAATGCTTGCTGTGGCATGGGTCTGTGCAATAAGTTTATGTTTTATCTTGCTGAGGCCTGGAAATAATTGAATTGAATTTTGTTGGAAAATTAGCCCAGGCATGCTGAAAGCTTCACACAACTGGAAACCGGGCAGTTTTCCTTGGGTACAGGTTTAATTATGAATAGTTCATTCAGCCCTGGTAATGACTCATATTCACTAACTGGCCTGTATATGAGATGTGACAAAAGTGTGGTTCAGATACACAAAGCATAATTATTTAATGATGAAGTAAAGTTGATTAGGAAGCCTTTAAGCTATTACACTCTTAGTAGGGTATTTTGCAGTCACTGAATAAATGAACATAATTTAATTCCTAAAAGCTGTATAGCTCCTGCTGCTTTTGAAAATGATATGCAGCAAACACGATAGGTTTTTCCCATTATGGAATTCTATATGCTACAACAAACAGCATACAGAATGCAATGCAAAGCTAGTAAGAATAAGAAAAACTATTCTTAGTGACTATCCAGGCTAAAAATGATAGAACTCACATATCCAGTAACAATCGTGAACCTGACAAATCAAGCTTGTAAGCCTGTGGTGTGATCTGAAAACCTAACAAGCTTCCAAGAGGAAACTCCGTTTTAAAAATACATTCTTTCTTTCTGGATTCTTTTTGATGGGATGTGCAAGACTGAACAGCACGAGAGTGGCTGTACCACTGAAAGGTTATATTTGTACATTATGTAGCTGTGTTCCAATTATGAAATTGATCCATGGATAAAAATCCCTTAAGGGTGGCTATTAATGAGATTGTCTGCTCTGAGTGCATCCAGTAATAAGATTAGGTATGCATTTATCCTGAGCAGAGATAAACCAATGACAAGTTTGTGCCAAGATAAGACAGTTTTGAAAGGCAATTAAACATGGGACATAATGTGTGTGCATATGTCTGTGGGAGGTTGTAGAATGGAAAGCTGGTTTTCATCTGCAGAAGTGCTTTTGAGTGTAACAGGTAGGAAGAAACAGGCTTTTCACAGTAGTGAGATTAAACTTGATCTTAAAAATCAAAATATTTGAATTTACAAAGCAGTTTTATAAAATGTGCAGCCTGGCCTTTTTTTTGGCTTTTTCTCCACTTGTGAAAGGCTTGAGAACACCCTTGACAATTACCAGCTGCTCAGTGAGACAAGACTCAATCACCACACTCGGACTTACGCTGGAGTTCAGAGAATATAGCACCTTAACAGCGGCCAGACTCCTGCACAGCCTCTCACACTGCCTAACTCAGGCAAACCACCTCATGGCGATGTCTCAGTGATGCTCTGGGACAGATGATCTCCAACATTTCCTACAGAATTTGCAGCTGAAATACCTGTTCCATAGTTGTGGCACGGTGGGATGGAAAAGCTCGCACCAGGGATTCATCGAGGCAGTTTGGGCAGTGCTGAGGAGCAGCCACAGCAGCACAGAGCTCAGCAATGCACATAAAGCCAATGGCTCTCACCACATCACAGCCAGGACGTTTCTGTCCCCATCTTATGGCCATTGGAACTGCTTGGTTACTCATCGCTCTCCCTCAGGACAGTGAAATGTCTCCTAAAAATTTCCCTTGTTTTTACAGCCCAGGGGAAAGATTCTGCTTCTCACACTGTTATTGCTGCTGTTGCTCAAGACATTGTTGGGCTGCAGCACCTCCAATAACTGGTGTACACAGGGTGCAGAGAGGCCAGAATCCCTCTGGAAGCAGAAACCTCTCTTGAACGTGAAAAACTCAAGCTCAAATTGAATTTTGAATTACTGGACTTATTAAACAGACCTTAGAGTCCTGCCTGTGCTTGCTACCCTTCATATATCTGAACCAAAGCCAGCTGCTCAGTGCCTTTGTCTGCACAGCTGGAACCCCTGGGTATCGCTCAGGACATTACCAGGCATCAGGTAAAAATATGAAGGGGGCGGAAAACTACAACCCAATTTCTGGAGTAGTCTCTGGGGAGATAATGGACAATAACTGGAGTATAAAGGGTAGGAAGGAAGGCATGATTTGTGCTGCCTTGGTTTTTTGCATGACCAGTTCAAGGTCACTCTGCCAGCACAAATGAGAGCAGCCTGGAGGCTTCTGTAAACCACATCCATCGGCAAAGCCTTTAAACAGGAAAGTAGGAAGAGAGATGGGGGCACTTGAAATAGTGAGTATGAGCACCTGGCCCAGGACATTTTGGAAGAATTCTTAAAAACAGGAACCACAATAACTTGTTAGAGCATCTTCAAAAATCCTATGCTCCAGAAATATTGGCATTTCAACAGTTTGCGAATGCAAAGAAAATCCCCTTCCACATTTTTTAAAATACAAAAGCCTCCTGTTCAACCGTCAAATACCCGTTCTTCCTAAATTAAATTACTTAAGACGTTTGGGTGTCTGACACTTCAACTAGGTGTATTTGAAAAGAAAAAGCAGATTTCTACTATATATTCACAGACCTCGAAGGGATGGTTGTAAGTTTTTTAAAATCTCCACTAAATGAGTGTTCTATTAAGTGGTGGCTCTATAGAGTATATGCAGAAAATGTGTGTGACTGGGGAGTTCTTGAACATAGCTGTGTACTCTAACGAGCCTTCTGTTAAGAAATCGCAAAAAACATATGTATGTATTATTATATTTAGCATTTTCCTCCCTGAGCAGTTTATTCACAGGTAATTATTTGCTTAACTTATTCAAAGTGGCACAGAATCGAGTTCTTCTCTGCTGCAGAAAGCTATTGTGTTCCCATCTCTCCTAGGTAAAACACCAGGATCCTTTGACACCTCTCCTCCTTTGACACAGTCGAGCAAATCCACCCTACCATACTACTCACTCAGAAATAATTCATAGGCCCGCCTTTCTGTTAAAAACCACGTTAAAATTACTAAGACATTCAGAAATTTAGTAAGAAATACTGGATTTAGCAGCTCCTCCCATTAGACTGTCTGTTCCCTGCCAGGACAGCTGATTCTTCCAAAGCCTGTCCTTTATGTCACACATGGTCACACAGTGCTTAGCAGTGACATTAATTCTCCTAACAGATAATTTGAATCATCAACTTTGTTTTGCCTCTTGGGGTCCCGCCTTCAGAATTTTAAAAAATCAGCTCTCTTCTAAATTAGCATCAAAGATTTATGAGATCTCTGAGCTCTTTCTAAAAACTCTGCTAATTTTCCTCCTTTGTCCTTCCTTCACTGCCCTGTCCTGTAATCAGGATCCCAAAGTGTGCTTTCTGATGAGGATTAAGCCATGACCCATGCATGATTGCAGGAAATAAGCCTTTAAAATATGCCTAAGTGCTCTGCTTGTTTGAAGTTACTGATCCTTAAAATAGATGTCTGTAAAAATGTGTAATTTCAAATGTTTCTGCAGATACTGTTCCAGTGTGTGTAACAAGGAGACACATCAAGCCAAGTTACATCAGTTATGCTCCATTATATCATGAACTGAAACAAAGGAATCAAAATATGCAGTAATGCTTCAAACGAAAACCCAACTCTTGTACAGATTCTTTCCCTAGTTACAAGCTACTGAATATTCTGCTTGATTTTTGGGGTTTGCTTTAACCACTCGCCCTGTTTAGTTTCTCAATATCATTCACGATTTGAAAGTCCAGAGGGTCTGATCCAGCTCACCTCCTATGGACATTTCTTCCTTCCAGACCTGCCTTATTTTCCTGCTCTCTATACTTTCTTGTTCCCTTCCCGCCTTTTCTGGAGGAGATGAACACGAGTGGGGTTTGTGAGCTGGTCCACCACACACTGATATAATGGAAAAGAAGAAATGCCATTATTTTCTTGTCCAGCACTTTCTGCATCATTCCTAGCACTGCTCCCCTGGTCGATCACACGTAAACTTTGAATGGCTATTACAGGAACTATATGCAATAACGCAGAGATCTGATTTTTAAAGAAGTTTTTATAACAAAGCTGTGTGGACTAAGAAAACAGCCAAATCAGCACAGGAGCATGGGGCAAAGAGTTGTTTCTTTCTCCCTTGTGGCTCAGTGCACAAAGCAGTTCTGAGAAGCTCCAGAAATCAGGGAGAACGGAGCAAGGCCAGGACCTCTCCAGTTAAACCTCTTTCCCCTTTTTTGAGACCTTTCTGCTCAGACAAGGAGCAAAAAGAAACAAAGGACAGATTTTTTTTTTTTTTTCTTTATCAGACCTTTTTTTCCCTATTGGAATATTAGGTATCAAGTGCCACCATTGGAAACTCAGCATAAGAAGATGCTTTAGAAATCCTAAGATACTGTCTGGCATTTTTAGATCGCTGCCACTCACTAAGCTTACTGGCAAAGCTCTTCAAGGTATTGAACATATTGATAGAAGTAGAATAATATTGTTCCCTCCTCATTAGTCTCTCAAGGTACTTAAAACATAATTTTGGCCATTTAATGTTACTTTAATCTTAACCAAGTCAAGATAAGGTCAGATATTTCCCCTTTACTGAAGGTCTCAGCCCTCTTACGCCTGTGTGCATAGAAACCTGTGAGAAAAAACATTTCAGTCATTTCCATGGCAATGATCAAAGAAAATCACAAATGCAATGGACTTCAAAGAAAAGGGCAATGGCCCAGACCTAGCTCTGAGGCAGTGTGCACAAAATTGGCGAGATCTGAACCAAATTGCTTGAAAACAGCTGCCAGTTTGCAGCGCTGGCTATTTAAGGGAGCTCAGACTCAGGCTCTGTGGGTACCTCACCAGTGATGGCAAAGACCTGCTGAAGAAGCCAGGGAAGCTTCAGCATGGGGGAATTTTAAACAGTCTGTGTGCTCCAAAGTCTTGTATTCTCAGGTCTGGCAACTGAGAGTCAATGGAAGAAACAAACAAACTAACAAAAAAAAATACAATCCAAAGAAGAGAAACAGAGAAAAGGAGATGCCATTTAGTGCAGTACCTATCCTGCTGGGATGGATGGAAAACCATGGAACTGCTATCACCTCTGGGGCTTATTCTGGGCCTGTAAAATCCTCTCCTCACCTTCACTAAGAACATTTATATTTCCACCAGTGCTACAGTGGGAGGGAATATGGACATTAACTGCTCTACAGGGTGCTGGGAAGGCAGTCTATGCTTCCCTTTTTCAAGCTCTGCCAAGTTCAGAGCTAGTAGGCATAGCACTCCACAAATGGGAGAGGAATGGGGCTCAGCTGCAGACTTCCTTGTCTTTGACATTGTCTGCCAAGGTGGGGGGGATGGTTGTAGCCTTGAAAAGTTGCAGCTACAATCTGCTGTGGGCTAACATGACCCCCCTCCCAGCAACAATTCCAATGCTGTAAGCTATTTATTTGCCAGGGTATGCTATTTAAATCCATCGTACTAATGTGCATCACTGACAGCCAAAGGCAATTTTCTGCAGGAGCTTGGGGAAGAGAGGAGATGGGAGAAAAGGATGCATTGCCCCCCCACCCCGAGCCAGCACTGGAAGCTGGGAGGTGAAAACTCAAGGGTTTCATTTAACAGAGTTAAAGCCTCCATTTCTGCACATTGTGGTGCCTGCACATAATCATGGAGAAATACATCTCGGTTAAATTTTTGATGAGCTTTCGGCTGCTCTAAATAATTAACTAGGACCTCTCTCATTCGAACACGGGTGCAACTTCTCATGTTTCAAATGCTTCCCGCCTTAATCACAAGGGAATCACTGGAGTTATTCAGGTCACTTGATATATTTATTTATTTTTAACATCACTACTCAAAAAAAAAATAATTTGAACTTTCATGCAGGAAAGGGGGGAAGCAGTTTCCTTTTGATCTGAGTCCAGGTAAATTCCCTGGAGAAGTATGTGTCTGGTTTCCAGGAGCTGAATAATAGAGATGGATAGGTTAATCAGTTCCAGTACAACTTACAGAGTAACAGTGTGCACTCATATCTGCAGCTTTGACATTCCCCAAGCCCAGGACATGTCAAAGATGTTAGTGCAGGACATCACAGCATAGTTTTTGAAAGACAGATACATTAATAAGGATATTTCTGTATCCCCTCCTGTAAAGCACAGGCGGCCGATCCTGCTTTTGACAGGCTGATTGTATGACAGTTTAACTACTGAAGTCAGTCCTGCTCCACCACCATGTAACAGCATAGGAAATGAGGGCTTAAAAACACACCTTCTGTCCCTTCATAAGTGTCACAAGGATTCTGGATGTTGTTTTATGTGGATACCAGACTACATTGTGAATATATAAAGTGGCATTAAGTGTATTAAATATTGGATTCAGTCCCCTAATGAGGGACTTTGATCTCCTATCATAAGACTCAGATGTGAAAATCGGACTCTAAAAGCAGATTAGTAAAAAAGCTCCTTCCTAACTACTCCATTCTATTGCTGCTTAGTAAGCCACAGATTGTGCCTGAACACAGGTAAAAAAACCTGCCATGTGAAATAGGTGGTGTCTACTCTGCAACTGCAGCTTTCCACAAAGAGGAAGATGTAGGTGAGGTGGTGAAAATTTGACTTCAAGCCATCATTCAGAATGGCTGCCTTTGAGCTTCAATATCCCATCCACCCACAAAAATGGGACTGCCCACATCGCTCTGTTTCAAACTCATCACGGGAAAACAAACTTATCTAAAATTGCAGAGGGCTTCAAAATATTATAGACGCAGGAACAGGTTGCACTCTCAGCTGAATTTATAACAAAGGTTTACCCAGGGCTTTCGAACTTGTCAATAAATTCAGGATTAATGACCTCAGTTTGTGCCATTTTGTAACTCATTACTTCAGGAACAAAGCTAGTGAGGTGGTTTAGTCTTACACGACATTTTTTCTGTGGATGGTACTGCAAAAATCTGAGCCGATATTACCTGGTTCCTGTTTAGCAGTTATCGTAACTGAATTTCTACATATTCTGCTTTCACTAATTTGTTCCCTTTTGCAGTGAAAACTGTCATAACTGCTCGATTTAAAATGCAGACTGCCTGAGAAAGAGCCTCCTGAGAAGTGACAGGTCTGGAGAAGCACTATGTGTGCAGGAGACCACTTTAAATTGAAGGCAGGTGCTCCGCTGTTTCTGCAGTGAGACTGGCAGAGCTACATGCTATTGAAACTGGAGTCTTACAAGATTTTCTTCAAAAAGTGTCCTTTGGAGATAGCCATGTCTTCAGCTAGTTTCTCTGAACTGCGTGCGTAGCTGTAGGTCAAAATTAATTTATTTTTCTTTTGATGATATTGTTGCCAATATTTGGCCATCGGTACTGAAAGCAACAACCACGATCAAGAAAATCAAGAGCAATAGAACTGCCTGTAAACTGCTGCTCAACAGTTACATTTCTTTAGTCCATCTGGGCATCCAGCCATTAAAAATCTAACTCTGAAGAATCATCTCACTAAAGAGGCACTGCAAGATTTTCTTTTTTCATGACAGCATTGCACAAACACCCTGTATTTGTGAGCCGTTCGTATGACACGCTGCCACAGAGGCAGAGGGGGTGCCAACTGCAAAGTGAGCCAAAGAGCTGCTTTTCTTCTCCAGCAATTGCTCTTGATCCCAGATGTGTCCAGCTCAGTCAGATGGCCACACATCCACCAGCCTCCCAGCACTAAGGACATGAATTTGGCCTCAGCACTACACCTTTGTTTTCCATCGTTGTGTCAAACCCACGTGACCTCGGCAGGTCACGAAGGGTACCTGAGACTCCTGCAAGGTTTCCATCTCCCTCATCAAGATGCACTAAATATATTTGGAAACCCAGCCTTTAACCTGCCTGTGCCACAACTCTTGTTCCTCTTCACTGCCTCTTTTCTGTCTAGTCTGGTGTAAATGCAATCTCTCCACGGCAGCTGCTGTCTCTCGAGGTATGTGCTCACGGCAGGGTAGGACCCCACTGTTATTCACGAGTCCCTGTACTGTGAATAAGAAAAACTAAATCCCCCACTATCTCATCATTTACTTTATCTTGGACAGGCTGGAGGATCAATGGGCTAAGGCCAACACTACAAGGTTCAATGAGGCCAAGTGCCAGGTCTTGCACTTGGGTCACAACAATCCTGTGCAGCGCTACAGAGCGTCTGGAAAGTGGTCCAGCGGAAAAGGACATGGGGGTTCTGGTCAACAGATCTGGAGCACAAGTCTGATGAGGAGCAGCTGAGGGAGCTTGGGGGGGTTCAGCCTAGAGAAAAGGAGGCTCAGGGGGAACTTCTTTCTCTCTACAGTTGCCTGAAAGGAGGTTGTAGCCAGGACAGCTTTGGCCTCTTCTCCCAAGCAACAAGAAACTGGATGAGAGGAAATGGCCTCAAGTTGCACCAGGGGAGGTTTAGGCTGGATTTTAGGAAAATTTCTTCACCAAAAGGGTTGCCAAGCACTGGAACAGCGAAGTGGTGGAGTCATCATTCCTGGAGGGCTTTGAAAGACCTATAGACTTGTCATCTGGGGACATGGTTTAGTGGTGGCCTTGGCAGTGCTGGGTTAATGGTTGGACTCAATAATCTTAAGGGTCTTTTCCAATCTAAATGATTCTATGATCTCATTCAGTCTTTTCCCAGCTTAATTTTTATATACCTGCAATACTTAGGTCATCTACTATTTCTGTGGGCTAATGCATTGTCATACTTCCCATTTCAATAACCCCTGAGTGTGATTTATTAAAATGACAGACCACGCTACAGTTTGCAATGCAGGGCTAATTCGTTCCCACTTTTTAATACAGTTCCTCACACCATTTCCAGCATTCAAGAGAATAAGTATTTATTTTAATCACCATGTGCTGCATATGTAATTTTTTCCTAGGTGAAATTTCCTTTTAATGGAGGCTGGGTCATGGGAGAGCAATTATATAAGTTATGTGCACGTTACAGATTAATTTAAAATCAGCTTTCAGGTCAATCTTTTTTAATTATCTATTTTATCAACTGTTTTTGACTAGTAATTTAAATAATTGTGTTTGCCTAATACCTGGAAGTGTAATTGCTTTTAGATGGCCTTTATTCTGATCTCAGTGTCAGTGCATACTGCGCATGTTTGCATCTGTCTACACAGTGACAGATTTGTGGTGACAGCTTGTATAACTTATTTATAAAATGACAAATTATTTTAGAATTTCTTTAAGTTCACAGACTGCAAATATGGAGAAACACCTGCTTGCTGCAGAAAGCTGAAGAGGATCTGCTAAGTCAAAGGGAAACTACATGAATTGGTGAAGAGCTCAAGTGCAACAAAACCCCATGGGCCATCCTTATGCTGGTCCAGGTTGCAGGGAGGGCTCCATGGATGTGATATTTTAGCTACAAAGTCCCTGTTGCTGAAGCCAAATATCACCAGGAAGATTCCCAAAGATTTCCAAAGATTTCAGGGCGTGGAAGCCTCACCTGGAGTCCGAGGGTAGCAACAGGCACCTCCAGGGGTGGTTCAGAGCAGGAGCAGAGTGGAAGTGCTTTGCGTGGCATCTGGCAAACCCCTTGGCAGAGTCCAGCAGCTCCCTGTGCCCAAAGTAGCCATCTGCTTTCCCATGTCCTTCTCTGTCCTGCAAGGAAAATACCTCTCTGTCCTCCACTTAGAGCTCACTTGAGCAAATTCTGCAGCAAGTGGCCCAGTGCTGTTTGGATCCCAACACTAAACATGGCAAGGCTGTCCCTGTAATTGCAGCAGGATTGTCACTCCGAAGCCACTTTGTTAACATAAAAGGATTAGCTCATCAGCAGGTGGCATCACTGGTAATGGAGTCTGGGATGCCCAGCTGATGTGCTATAGAAAGAGTAACGAGAGCCTCTGATAGAATTTAGTCCTCACTCCCAGCAGTAGGAGCAGGAATAAACAAGTGAATTGCCTTGCAGGAGCCGTAAGTGGGCAGAGCAAAACCACAGCCACAGATTGTGCTGCACAACCAGGTACCAGGTACAGAGCGCACACAGCCTGCTGTGCATCCCCACAGCACAACAACAGCAGTGCTCAGTGGATGTGTACTGGGAGAACAGGCAACGAAAATAACCCAGTACACCCCAGCTGATGGGGGGGTTCTGCATCTAAAAATAAATTGTCACGTGTGCCTGAATGAAGCCTACCTAGACACATCCTTCTAATAAATAGATAAACCATTATGCACCTCTCTCAGAAAGCTACTCTCACAGTCCATTTCATACATAATAAAGATACTTATCAGCATCACTCAGAGAAAAGATATTGGTTTAAATTTAGCTCCTGATGCCCTACTCATAGAAACACCCATTTATCAGCTACTTAATGGCCTCTTGCTTGAAGGGCAGCTTCTTTTCTAATCTGATGTTTGGTTTCATATTGTCTAGGTCAGTTCTTGGCTTCATTAAGCAGCCCTGTGTAAGTTAGGATTTTTGGCCCATAATATTCTAAAGTGTATTCAGGCCACCAGCGGACATCAGAGTTTCAGCTCTGTGCCAGCTCTGATGGCTGTTGTGTACTGGTCAGCCTGCTGGGTACGTGGCAAATGCCCACTTTGGTGTTAGGCCAAGTCTGGCCTGGGCCTGAATGTTTAAGGCTTCAACACTCATAATAAAGCAATATAGCAGGATATCAATTACTATGAAATTAGCTGCAGAATTGCTGCTGGATGCAAATGGACACAGCATTGCCATTTATTTTCCTACCGAGAAAGACTTAATTTTGTTTTTGAAAGTGACTAAGACATTGGCATAGTGCTTTGTGTTTTTCAAATTGTCTCTATTTGAAAAATGAACTGTCCCTCAAGGTAAATTAAATGAACCTTTTTCTTTGGTCTTTCAATCCTCCTGCTGGAAGCCTGGTGCTGTTCAGCTGGAACTGCGTGTAAGCCAGAGATAGACAGGTTGCTCCTTTGAGCATTGATTTCCCAAGGAGCATATAGACACAAAAAAACCCGTAGCAGGAATAAAACAAAACAATTCAGCCTATCTGCATTGTCAGAAGAAATGCCAGAATTTACTATGCACGTGAAGGAACACGACTCGGTCAGACCATGTGAGGATGCACTCGAGTATCACAATTTCAGGAATAAGAAAAGAGAAGGGAATAAATGAACTTACAGAAAGGGTAGTGGCAGGGAGACCCAAACCCTAGAGATCACCCCTACACCTGGTATCATGCCCTTAGGAAGTTTCTGCCTCGGTTTAGACACATTCATCCTGCTTGCAGCACCAATGTCATTGAACATCGTAGTGTTTCTGAGTATCTTGTTCCTATTAGACTTCTTTGAAAATAGTGTGGAGTGTTTCTCCAACACAAAACCTTTCTCCTGGCTTTATCTGTCTCAGTGAAAAAGAGTGCAAAGCACACATGGCACATGCAGCCTCCTCCCAGCCCAGAACCAGAACTGTTCAGTGGACTCACCTTCACACACTTCGTCCTCAGTCCTTGAACAGAAGGGTTGCTGCCATCACTTCTGCTCTGGAGACACTCACCTTGTCCTCTGCTTCCGTGAGGTTTTATATTCTGTCTCTTTGGTAATGTTTTCAACCTACAAATGCATTTTCTGCTTGTTCCCATTGGTATCTTGTTTATCTCTGAGTGTGAACACGTCTGTGCAAGCAGTCGTGCTTTTTCCATGTATTTATGTATGTGACTGTATGTTTGCATTTCACTTGTAGTTGTTTCCTTCTGGCTGCACTGAAAAGCTGTAAATATTCCAATTTCTTCTGACACATACAAGCAGTTATGATTACAGCCGTGCAAGCCTGGTGATAACAGCTGACACATCCACTTCTGATCACAACTTCTGTGGGCAGCCTGCCTCTCAGGCTGTATTTGGTAAGGAAAAATTAAAGTTCTTCACAAAAGGGAAAACTGTGTCAGCTTGCACTCACCTAGGGATATGCTGAGCTCTGAGACAGCTAGAGCTTAATGCTAGGATTGAAGCTGCACAGTGTTAAGCTGAATGTTACAAACACATTTTTAGGTGTATTAGGATCAGAGGGTTATACGAATCTTGAAAGAAGTTCCAGAATTCTGCCTATATAGTAGAATGATATAATTAAAGTGAAGGTACGTTGAAATGGCATAAAAAGTATATACTTACATGGAAAAGATTTCTTGTGCAATCATTCTCTATCTCCATATAAACAGATACTTATAGCACATAATCCTGAAATGGTGCAAATCTGAGGAGCACCAAAGACCTCAGACTGTTTTGAAGTTCAGCTGCATCAATATTACAGTTACCAAAAGCAGCGCTGTGATTAGAGACAGGTCATTTGTGTACTATACATGAATGTACTGTGGTGTACACAGTCTAACCCGTTTAATTTAAAAAAAAAAATAAAAAAATCTTAAAACAAACAAACAAACAAACAAAAAACAAAACCAAAACTCAGAAGCTGATATTGGAAATTTGACACCTGAACTGGGAGGATATACTGTGACAGTGAAACTCCAGTGCTGAAGGAATGGATGGATAGATTAAAAGAACAGATAACACAGACAATGGAGATTTCAAAGCCAATGATTTCTCTGACATTAAAAGGATTTCCCCTTGCCCAGCCAGTTGCACTGCCAGGACTGCAGATGGGAAGCTGTTCCCTACCTACTCTTGCATTTCAACCGGGCTTAATTTAACTTCACTTCAGCCACTGGACCTGAAACTGTCTCAGGCACTTGAGAGGTTCTGCAAGATAAAACAGATTTTCTTATCTATTTGCTTTAGTGTTCATCATGTAAAATCAGGAAAATACCTGACTGAAATCATGCTTTGCTGGCTGAGAATAATCACATTTTTTGAAGTTCCCTGTACTTACTGCCCAACACAACATCAAAATGCATGACAGTGAGTTGGCTCCTCCATCAGCAAAGAAATGCACACTTCGCTGCAGGTGTCAAGGGCCTGAGGTCAGGATAAAGCACTCCAGAGGGGCCCAATTATTATAGAAAGATCTTGGACAGCTAGCTCAGGGCTGTTCCAACAGGTAGGCTGAGATGCCAGTAGGTCTGTCTCACCCCAAGCTGTTTGTCTTGTGTCATCTGAAAGAATATGTTGAAGCAACAGAAATCCCTTTCCACGTGCAAAGATGTGGATACAGGAGCCAGCCGGGAATGGGCCATCCAGGACCAGCAAATGAACAGAGCCAGCAAGGGGTCAGGAGCTGGTTTTGCCCACAGAGCTCCCCTATGACTTTTAAAAACCGTTGCCCTTGAAGCTCATGGGGAAACAGAACCCCAGTTTCCAGAACTGTTTGCTGGGATCAGACTCCTGGGTTTTGTTCCAGCAGATACATCACAAGTCTGCCCTTCCTGCAGGACCTCAAGTCATGTCAAAAGCTTCCCTGTGGCATGCACCAAACCTCCTGGGTGAGCAAGAGTCTGTCCAGGCCCAGACAGAGCCGTAATGATTTATTGGGTCAACACAGCACAGGGTCCTGTGTGTTCCCGTCCCAGTCCACAGCCACTAATTGTGCCGGAACAGCTCCGGGGGCCCTGCAGACTGAACGCAATTCCAGGGAACTGTTAGAGCTCTTTCTTGGAAGGAACCATTAAGACTGCAGAGCGAGCGTGCAGGATGAGGTGCCACTTGTACAAACTGTGCCACAACCAGCGCAGAGGGACTTGCAGTCTCTGCGGCAAAAACAGCATGTGAGGAAGCACACAGTGAACAGCTCTTCTGAAATGTTTCCAGGCCTGCTGGTTTCTGTGCAGTGCTTGAGTAGTAACAGAGTACATGCAGAAGTCCCACTGCAAGACTTTTTGGCAAAGTGAGTTGGTTTGAATGGAATGGAGCTGAGTAATCAACCCTGTTCTACCACTGTGCTGTTCAGAGCCATGTACTCCATCTCCACAGAGTTACAACAAATAGCTACCACCCCTCTGGGATTCAATATTCAAACACAAATAAATCATATGAGATGAATTTTTTTTTTTAACTGTATCAGAAAGCACTGGCACCGCTTAATCTTTTGCTGATTGAATTTAGTGTTTAGCTTTTAAAATGGGGGGCAGGCTCAAGTTCTTGAATTCCAGGAGCATAAACAGCAGGGAAGTGCTTGCAGCAGCTTTGCTGACTGCACGGGTTGGGGGTTGCTATGATGCAGGAACAAAAACAGCTTTTCAAACTTTCTGTAAGTTCATTTTTATAAATATGATAACAGGTTTATAGTATGTTTATGAACACTTGTGGCTAATTTTCACAGGCTGCCTTCAGACAGATGCTGGGCCACCTTTGAAGAGACATGAAGGAGGTTCATATGGAAGAGCTGCACAACAGCTGGTTGTTCCGTATAAGATGCTGAAGGTGATGTTTCTTGCATAACAAATTGCCTGTAAGAAACTGAGATGAGGCCCTTAGATTGCTTCTGAGGTTCCAAATGGAACATGGCTAAAATCATGCAGTGTTAGCTTTGTCATGTTGGACATGGTTTTTATTCTATCTCTGCATACACTTACAATCCATTCATTTCATTTTCACAAACAGCATAACCTTGAACAAGAAGCAGGCTGTAGGATCACAGTAGAAACAATATACATTATAAATACAATCCTCTATACAGAAAAAAAAAAAAAGACAAGATTAATTTTTACCTCTGCCTAAAACTTACCTGGCTGTCCTTTAATTGCTTTGCAGGACATGAAGATCCATAAAAGTTACCACATTTCTGAAGCTGGAGAAATGCAGAATGTGCACATAACTTTGTGAAGCACAGAAGAATCTGAGTTCAGCTGATGCTGTTCCCATCCCTGCTGTAGTGCTGCAGTAGAATGAACAGTTCAAAGGTGTCAAAATCTGTAGTGAGATTAAAGACCAGGAGCAGTACATATAACTTGTAAAAAAAGAGGAAAACCAGACAAATCTGCTCCCTATCAACTGTTAGATCTGGTAGTTTTACAACCCTATTTTCTGTACAGTTTTAGCTCACAAGAACAACTTTATATTTCCTCTGGATTTTATATGAAAACATGGAAATTGTATAAACAGCCTCTCTGACTGTTTCAAAAGGAGCAGATTTCCCAGCACTGGAGGGCTGGGTACTCTTCAGGCTGGGCACCCATCATTACAGACGCTGGTATTTAAAAAATCAGACACCAAGAACTTTCAGTCTTGCTCAACAAGCGACAGACTCCTTTGTCTGAACCCTTAATCGCACCATTAGGCACAGAAGTCTGATAAAATGATGTGGGTTTGGACATTCCACTGGCAAGGGCATGGATACAGGGTATGGCATGGCTGGATGACACCAGCCTGCAGAGGCAGGGTAGGATTAGGGCAGATTTTGTTATTGCTTCATCCCTAGGACATTCTCTTTGCTAGCAAGGCTAGTGGGTAACACCTAATTGCTGATTTGGAGATGTACAGATGTTTTTCCACCTAAGGAAAGAAGGAAAGGCAGGAATAGTCAGTGCCAACTGGAAGCAGAGTTTACTGAGCTGAGATTATTGCCCGAGCCATGGCTGGAACAGAAGGGAGTTCCCCTGGGCAATGTCCTGCCACACTGTCTCTCTCCTGTACCCTCAGGTCACCTTTTCATTCTTTCCCCCCTCCAACCTGTGCTACCAATTCAAGTAAGACACAATTTAGCAAATGGCCATGATTGATCCACTGCACTTCGGGACAAGAGGTGTCAGGAGGTGGTGGTGACACCTGAGCATCGACAGCTGGTGCCTTGTGGGGCTCAGGACTGCAGAGCTGCCTCTCTTGTCTTTTGTTGAGTTCACAATTCAGAAGAGAATGATCTCTCCAGCTTTCTCTCACACACACCACTTCATGTGCCACAGCCCGTCACTGCTGTCACCTGCCAGGCAAAATTCATTCCCTTTCGCAAGAGCTAATCTCTTTATAGCAGCCTTTACACATAAATTAATGAAAGATCAGAATATAAAGATGTTCATTTTTGATTATTTGCCCATTTACAGGAAATTCAGTTAGTACTGTTTAGTTTTATCATCACTAGACAAAATAAGCATGGCAGGATATTTTAGCCTCTGGATTATGTAGATAACACACAGAAATGTCATTTACATTTTCATTCTTTTCACAGAGCAACAAACCCATGCTTGCAAGCAAATTAAAATTTGGAACTTAATTGGATTTTTATATTCTCTTTAAACAGGTAATATTGTTTTTCTTCTTTTTATTATTTTATCTGAACACTGGATTTCATTTTGAGAGTGTGCCACTGAAGGTGAGAGGCCCTCTGCGCTAAATGGTTCATTTAACACCATTAAAATCTACGTTTCTTCCACACATTTGAGGATCTAGATTGTTGAATGCCAGTATTTCAGTATCGTTAAACAACAGAAAGAGTATGGGAAATTATTTTTTTGGGTGTATACATGCGCATACTTCCGTGTATATATATATCCAAACAAACACATGCACATACATCATTTATTTGCTTGCATGTGCACAAATATACAAATGTTTTTCTATATATATGCATGCAAATGTAGAGAAAATGTTCCAATAATTTATCTCTGCATGCCCATAATTTGCCAACTTGACAAGCGATTTGAGGGAAAAGAACCCAACAAAACAAAACACATAATTTGTTTATTTCTGAAACCTACTATGCTATGAAAACAATTGAAATAATTCACTTTTTCCTTTTTTTTTTTTTTTTAAATTCCTCCTTATCATGAGCTTCACCAAGGTGGCACTGCCTGATCCTGTATTTAAACCTGATGGCGACCAGTCAAGTCCAGTCTCTGCAACTACAGATTGCAAAATCCAGGTCTCCAGCTGGGAGAAAATCTTATTAGGGCAGAATAAGAAACATCCTGGAGAGAACTTCACTAAGGTATTCACATTTTCATTGAAGAAGATACTGAGAACGGGACTCTGGCAGGAAATGGCATTTGTAAGGGGTGACCAGAGGGAAAAGTCACCTTGACTTCCATTCCAGGTTACACGGCCACTGCTGGCTCTCCATGCCAAGCAACCTGCACTTAAGAGCTCAAGTTCTGTTTTGTGGCACTAGAATGGAAGGTTTTGCTCCAAACAAGTAATTTGATTTCAGGAAAATATGTGCAATTAGGAAAAGGTAAAATGATGAGAAAAGCCCTGCTCGGGCAGCAGTTCTCTCTGCTCCCTGGGAGCACTCTCAGCACAGTGGGAGGCAGGGAGGCCATTCCTGTTGTGTCCCCAGGCAACATGGTCATGCTTTATCCAAGGGTGACAAAAGACTTCTTGCAAATATACATATTCCCAGTCATCTAATGAACACTTCGTGACCCTGAAGAATTCACTGAGGTGGAAACATGACTCGTTGCTAAACAAACAGACTCCAACTAATCCCAGCTCTTCCTTTACTCCGGTTACTTCTGGTCAGCGCATGTCAAGCATCACACCCACAACTGAAACCCTCGCCACTGCGAATCTGTGTGGGGTGAGGCAGGAGCAGGAAGGCATCGCCAACTGAGGGCCTAATTATAAAACTGCCGGTACCTCTGGGAAATAACTGACCGCAAATGTCAGCTCATCAGCAGGGCAGGAGCATTCTTGCTGAAGTATAAAATTCTCTACATTAAAACTCTGCACTTCACATTGTATCATTTCCAAGTGCGTGGCTTAAAAACTGATCATGCCAGACATCTTCCCATATCTTTTGTGTTTTCCCTTCATTGGTGATGCCACTTTCAACACCTGCCACAAGCACGTAGGTGTGTAAATTAAAAATGTACTTTGCCTCCTCTGCGTTGACCTTGCTCACAGATTATTGGCTGCACTTACATCTGAGGCAGAACCCCCACACATTCAGTGCAACAAATTCCTTGCATCATTTGAAGATCTGTCCCTCTTTTTATAAGTTGTGTTTATATAGGTTGCAACTTGAGTAAGGAGTTGGAAAAACTTTTCAAAAATTAACCCTTTTCACACAAACCCACACCTAAGTAATAGAGTAGTAAGTAAAGTCACAGATTGGTGTTACTTGTTCTTCAGTTTTTTTGTCTAGCTAGATCTCTGCATTCCCTGGGAGTTCAGGATCAAGCATATGAGTCTGTCAAAAAGCCTTTTTTTTTTTTTAATATAATAATTAAATGAACATACAATGGGAAAACCTGCTCCCACTGGGATATCAAGTCCAGCTTTATAGACATCAAAGGTTTGTCTAATTCAAATTACTTTGGCATAACTGTTAAGATTTGCTCTGCCATGCTTATTCATCTCAACTGTGTGGCATTTTTCTCTTCTGATTAGCCCAGAGATGAACCTGCCCAGCCTCACTCCCACATGGTTTCCAGCACAGCTCTGTGTGAGGTGGAAGACAACATAAACTGCTCCTCCCAGACTCTGTGCCAGCCTCACGCTCTGCTGAAACATCCAGAGAACATGGACATGAAAGAGGCCCATAGCAACAATCACAAAGAAAGTAATTTTTTAGTTTGAAAGAGTTTTCTAAGCATTTTTTCTACTCTCCCTCATTTTTTTTGTTGTCGTTGTTTTTAATTAAAAAAAATTTACTGTTTTAACAATAGTCGAAGCTCTCTAAAGTACAACCTCCTATGAAGTTAAAAAGTAGAACACAGCCGGGAAGAGAATTTTTCATTTGTGTCTCCTCTGTCTCCTACGAGCTGATATCCAAAGACACACTTCTACCAAAAGGTTTTTTGATGTACAGCTATTGTCTTGAGCAAATAAACCAAGGAAAGTACTGGGTTTTGGCATAAAATTCTGCCTCCTCTATTGGATGCCAGTACTTCCCCTTCCATAAGGAAGCACACATTGAAACAGAAGGATCCATTCCTCTCCTCCTAATTGCTATCCTTTAAAAACAAAGCAACCACAAGGCAGAAACCCTTGCTTTTTCTATCACTCTAGTAAGACTATTGCTGCCTTCCAAAGGGACAATAAATTCCTACTTGCCATGTGCTTACCTTCAGCTCCTGCTTGGGAGAGCGATCCTGGCACTCCTGCTGCAGCTCCAGCCATGTACCACACATCTGAGGAGGATGGAGAGGACACTGAGATCTCCAGGGGGCAGGTCTGGTGGAAATCCCCAGTGACCACAGTGCTGATTTGTGTCACCATTAAAAATCCCAACAGCAGAGATAGGAAGAATTCAAAGGTCTGTTTAACCTAAACAGAAACTACAGACATCTATTGCATTTATAGCTTTCCTTAAGTTTTTGGGGTTTTTTTGGGGGGGTTGTGTGTGTTTTGGTTTTTTTTAAATAAAGACTCTCTGAGTATACCCCATATCTGTTTTTCTGGCAGTGGTGTAGGCAGCTAAATCCAGCTCTCTTTATTCTCTGAAGTGACTGGATTGAGCTGCAGAGTGCTCAGCATCCCCAAACCCCATAATTCTATTACAGCAAGGGATACCCATCAGCTTCTGACTATTCACTTTAGCTAATTGTATTAATAAGACTAAGTGAAATTCAAATACCTTCTGAAAGGAAGAGGCATTTATCAGCAACCCTCTTTAGGGCTGGAGGATGGTATTATTTCTGTTTTCCAGCTGACAGGGAGGGCTGGCAAGGGACTTACACAAAGTCACACCAAAGTTTGTGGTTCTGGGCAGCCCCTCCCTGCCTTGCAGGGCTGGGGCAGATCTAACTCCAGATCACAAGGTAAATGTGGGCTTTGCAAGGAGCCAGTGGTGGGGTCAATCCTGCTAGGAGCTGTTCCTGCTCACTGAAAGGATTCATGGAGATGCAGAGCTGTGCAGAAGGCAGCTTGTCAACAGCACCAGCAGAGAGAAGAATTCACTGTGAAACTGCAGAGCTAAAACACTTCAAAATGTCAAGGCAGGATGACAACCCACAGCAGAGTTATCTCTGCGGAGTTAGGATGTTTCATGGAGAATGCATCCCACACAAGTCATCCTGGTGGTTCGACTGTAAACACGTTCCTGGCTGACACAGCCCAGGCATGGCATGGGCTGATTTTACACTGGAGGACCCGGGGCGATGCAGGTGTGAGTGGGTGAGGAACCAGGACATTATTCCTGCTTAGAAACGATGTGTGCTGTAATTCTGGACTCTCTGCGGCTCTCACAGGGGGTGTCTCAACCCCTGGATGCAACTGCTCTGGAATAAACTTCTGGAAAGCTCAGATAAATGCTTTTAAAAGAAATCAAGTTTCTGAAGCGGGATTGGCAATACTTGGGGAAAAAAACCCAAAAATTCTTTTCCTGCTTTATTTTAGAAAATTTTATGTTGTTGAAATAGTTCTCTTCTTGAGCATTTAATATTGATGCTTAGGGGAAAAGCAACAGCAGGAAAAGGGTGCCAAGAAACACCATATTTCAAATCACGGATCATAATCACTTGGGAAGAGGAAGCTGGTGCTGTCCTTTTCACTAAAGAGAGAATAGAGAAAAAAAGTTCCTCACTTTCTTCCACTAGCTATAAACTGATTTTATTTCATTTAATTATACTTTAGTCATTAAAAGAGATGTCAATGGAGCAACCATAAATCTAAGTCCTCAAAGACAGATAGTTAAGGAAGGTTTAAAATCACAGAGGTTTTTTGCATACAAATGTATTAAAGGACTTTAGTCATCTGTGTGACTTTATAGTTTTAAGGTTACTGTGGCACAAAGTTTATGGCCTTCATATTACCCTTAGACAAGTCCAGTATAGGCAAACACAGCTAAATATTCTAGAGTTCCCCAAGTTTATGTATTTTGCATCCTTCTTTATCCCCACCCCACATCCCCCAAACCAGAAAATTCCATGCAGTACCTGTAACAATCTCGACACCTTTGGCACTAAACCCCAGACACCTCAGAAATATGCTGCAGGAGACCTCAATGTTCCCTGCATTTATAGAAATGTGGCCAACAACGTTAATGAGTCATTAAAATCTGCCACCTATCCATTCCTGTTGCAGGGAGCTGTCAGAGGCACGACGGGCTGTGACTTTGCTCCTGCCTGCAGAGATCAGAGCGACGCCTCAAGTCTGAACCCGCTTCAAAACTTTCTGCCTGCTGAATAGATTAATTTGTAGCAGGATCTAAAAGTCATGGATTTTCCATACTTTATCTCTGGTCTGAAATATAAGCTCAATACCTCTAATGCTTCAGAGGCAGGAAAAGAGCGGGACGTGCCCTTTGAGGGGTTGGCGTCTGTTCTTCTCGCCGATCGCCGTTTGTTGTTTCGCCACCTCGCCGACCCCCCCCCCAGCATCTCAGCAGCATCCCTGGCAGCATGCTATGGGGAGATAATCCTAATTAGAGTTATCAAGCCCATCTTGATTTTGACACGATGCTGCACACTGCTGTGCAGGCTGTGGACGCTGCATCATCCCCCTTCTCCACCCCCCAAGATGTAGCGCCGCTACTAATGCTCAGCTCACATCGAGTTTTAAAGGAAAAGAGAAGGTCACCAGCTGCTTGCAGCAAATCTCCTGCTGATTCTGTGCCAAAGCACAACTGCTTTTCCCCAGAAGAAGCCCAGCTCTCTGGTAGATTTGCCAGCTTATACCTCTTCTCTTAAACTGGATCTCAATAAAGTAGTCACGTATCCTTAGTGTTTAGAAAACGAGTTCAATTTCTGTTGGACCAACTCTAAGAGCCTTCTCAGGAAGCAGTGAGTGACTCAAGATTAAGCCATAAAACACACTATACCCATGTATTAGAATACAGGAATTGACAGGTAACAATAAATACACTCACAAGTTTACAACAATAAATACGGCCTAAAGTGGAAGAAAAAGATTTTTTTTTCTCTATTCTCTGGACTTCTGAGATATAGCCTTGCTTTGAAAATGCTGGTTTAGAATTCATTAAGAAATAAGAGCTAACAATATCAAAATTTCTCCTATTTCTTCCTGGAAACCCAATCACAAGTACAGCATGATTTTAAAGCACAAGAGATTTTGATTTTTCCAGTAATTCTGCTATCTGGGTTTGCTGCTTTAATTAGCTATCAGCGGCACTTAATTTATTTCTAGTGCATTGTTGCCAGCTTTTTGCATATCTTTCCCAACCTGTGAAAAATCATGAAAATAGACCTACAAAAATTAATCTTCCTGTTCCCTGAGCAGAGATATTAAAATGGTAATTGCATTTTTTATACCTCTAAAACCTGATTTTACTTCCAGATACTTATCTGAAAGCCCAGTGAAATTGTGTGATAGCAGTTGTTGATGCTACTTACACTTTACTGGAAGTTATTGAGATCTGATAATAATCACTATATTGTAAAAGCTTCACACAGCGAGGCCGAAGTTTATTCGTGCCTTTGATTTCTATACTGAAGGGTGATTGTCTGGACAAATAAACTCAATTTATTAATCGCTAGCATCATATTACCTTTATTTATTCTAGCACAGAAAGAAATCTTGCCATTTCAAAGGTAGTATACTCAGCTGACAACAGAGCAATTTCTTGGAAACCCAAAGTTCAAATACAGGCTCCTTCCCCATGAGCAGGTAGGTCCTGTGGTCAGGTCCCTCTTTACTCCTTTTTTTTTCCACAGACCCGTGCACAGAAAGGCTGAGCAGGAATTATCAACAGCTTCTCTGGAGGCACCTCCCTTACTTGCGATCCAGACAGGCTCCTCAGGAAACACAAGGTGGTCTGATTATTCATTACAAAACCACAACCTATGCTGAAGTGGTGAAGCAGAGGTTTTGATTGAAAAGAAAGAGAGAAAACAGAGATCTGTTGGAAATACAGTATTTTTTTTTTTACTCTAGAAAATGGCATCAAAGATTGAAGGAAGTGAACATGTTACGCTGTTAAAAACTTGTCTAATATTTGGATTTATTTCAGTGTTGTTTGGCAAATTCTCACAATAGGCAGCTTCAAATGCCTCAAAGTAATTGCGAAAAAAAACCCCATTAAGAGGCCCTGATGAGGGAAACTATTAAAATTGAATATACAGTTTGGTCTGATGAATCTCCCTACTTCATTTTTGCAGCAAATTATATAGTTCCACGTTTTTTCCTTTCACCAGAAGTGTGAATTATAGTCCTATAAACTCACCCTTGCTGTCAATTAAATTGAATAAACATTGTGTGAGTGAATTAAGAAGAGATTCAAAACAATTCAATACCAGGGTTAGTTATTGAGGAGGCTTTTTAATGAACATAAATTGATGTAATTAAAATAAATTTGCTTTTCACGTTTCTCAAGTAGATGCCCTGTAGCCATTCCCATAGAATATTGGAGCAAAACAAACACTGGGCCAAAGCTGCTATTTTTCCTTAGATTAAATGTGAGCTTCCTGCTCTCTGGGATTTCAGAGACCAGAGTAAGGCTGAAGGATGTGGCCTACTTAAACAGTTGTTAAAGGAATGTAATAGAGAAGACAGAAATTCAGCTTTTTGTTAAATTCAGTTTTTCTCCTTAGCACCACCTCTTTTTTATAGACTGTTGGCAACTAGTTGGTCATTTCCATGAATTCTGGTTTTTGCAAGCTGTGATATGGTCATATGTCAGGACCACATTTAAAACCAACATCCAAGGTGAGAAAAGCATTTTTGCTCTTACAAGATCTCCTTCTCTCTCCTTCTTTTTGTCCCAAAAATAATAGGAATAAAATCCCCAACATTTTTGGCTCCTTAAGGATGGGACATACAAGTCACCTCCGGAGCAGCAGAAACCAGGTAGTCCTAAGAGTAAAGGATGCAGAGCAGGGAAAAGCAGAAATCTAGAAGAGCTCAGTTGGAATATATTAGATAATTTTAAACATATTAACAAAAAACTACCAAAATTCTCTTTTGAGTCCTACACTGTGATGGTGACAATCCCTGATGTGAAGGTGTGTGCAAGCCCAGAGGTCCCATCTGAAACTGCTCTGAGCTCCCCCCACAAGGACACTGTCACTAGCACACAGGTCCTGCTGCCAAAATAGAGGTTATTGGTCACCTCTGATTATACAGGCCAGTTCTCAAGTTTGCTCCACAAAGATCATTTTACTTTTGAGCACAGAAAAAAAATCCCACCTCTGACAGCACTCCATTCTTCCCCCCACCTTCACCTGGACTCATCCAGGTTCCTAAGCTGAAGGCCCATTGCCTCTGTTAGGTGTATTCTCCAAATCAGCTTCCATTTCAGGAGTTCTCCTTTCACATGGCAAAATTATTCTGGGTGGAAAAGAGAAAAAGGATATTTTTTGTGTGCAACAGCATCATTGACAATTAGTGCCTTTGGCATCCCCTCTACAGAGAGAGGAATTTCACTCGGTGGATAAATAAAGAGCTTAGGTCTCCAGGGCTGTCAGCCTTTAACAAACAATAAATGCATGCACCAGTGTAGAAGGGAATATAAATCAGAACAGCAATTTGAAGGGTCTTTCTTAATAACACAATGTATGTTTATCTCCAAGAAAAGAAGGCCCAGCAGCTAGGAAACACCACGAAATTCCCACACAACATGGCATTGTCTGTGGGTCTTAGAAAGGTAAAACATGCCTGAATAGATGTGAGTGTTCTTAACACTAGAGACCTGCATGCTTAGACAAAGGAAATCACAGCACACTCTTTCTCCCGAGGCACTACAGAGCTATTGTTCCTTATAATTGCAAGCATAAGATTTAGAAACATTTCCACCGCCTTGATGAGTTGGTTTGCAAACTGGCAGCAAACCAGCCACTGGCTTAGGCTGTGTGGCACAATATGTACAGCCCTTAAATCTCAATGCACATGTCTCTACACCCTTAAAAGATGGTGGCTTTGATAAAGGCAGATAGGTGGGAAGCACCATTCCATGATTTACAGAATGCTTTTAGGGTGAGGCAGTTCTGCTCTTTTCAGCGCATAATTTTTTTCCCTTCCCCCCCCCCCCAACTTTCTGTTGTCTGATTTTTCAAGGTTATTATCTCAATGCTTTTTCCTTGGTACCAGTTCCTCTGAACTTGAGTTCACAATGACTCACAGCAGGGAGCCACAGAGAGAGCTTCCACTAGAAACCTCCTCCCCGGAGGAGCTTCACAATGCTGCCTATTATTTAGCAACTCGAAATGCTGACTTCAATGGCACACATCTCTTAAACATCCCTTTCTTTCATTTGGTCACCCCAGGGACCCAAGCCACAGAGATGTATCTCCACTCTCTCTCTCCCACCCTGCCCACTGGCAAGGTGCATGAAAGTGGGGGGGCTGCCAATCTCCGGACTGCAGCTGTGACTGCCAACGCTGGTGTTTGGTGAGCTGAACTGCTGGGCTCCAAAGCTCAGTTCAGCCATGTATTCACCCACCCACTTTCAGTTTCAATAAAAGCCTTGAAAATAGTTAGAGAAAACAAGCCCATCTTAGGGGAGTACTGAATTTGGGGATGGTCATAGTCACCCCTCTACACCCATAATCAGAGGTGTAATGCACTGGAGAAGACACTCCAGGGGCTTTGACTGTGCTGCTGTGTGGGTTAAAAGCCTCTCTGATGATGTTTGGTAGAAGATCTCCTTAGTAGAAATATACCCTCCTTAGCAGAAGATCTCTCTCGTTGCAGTTTAAAGTCAGCCATTCCTCCTTGCACTCCCACACAGTGTTTACTCAGCAGAAGAGGACAGATTCTAGGGACATACAACCATAAAGTTCTGGAAGGAAATCAACTCCCCCCCGGCTCATTAGTGGTGACAAAAGAACAGCCCCTTCTGCCTCCACGTAGGCTGAGCCCTGCAAGTTGAAGACAGAGCAGGCTGACAACAGGATGTAGGGCCATTACGTGGTACTGGGTGGTCCTCAAACTAACCTACCAGTCATTTAAATCTATCTATTGTTCCTTCTAAATTTCTCTCTCCCAAAAACCACGGCAGGTGAAATCCAATACCGTGCACTGACTCACAAATAGCTATTCATTTTAAGAAATCTCTCACCTGAATCGTTTGTTAGAAGCTTCTAAGGAAAACACTGGGTAATAGAAAGTGTAGGTGAAATGACAAGTTGAACTGATTGCACACAATAAACAAAGCACCTGGGGCTTCAGTGTGCCACAGCTTTGTTTGGATGAACAGGATAATGATGTAAGCCTAGCAGTGGTTCAAGATTACAGGCTACTTCTCAGTTCTTCTATTAAATTCACCATGTGATGCTGAGCCTTAACTCCTTTTTTTTTTCCCTTGACACATTTGCTTCTGTGTCATTCATTTGCAAGAGAAGGACCTCAGAAGAAGGCCTGTCTTCTTCCATAGATTTCTCTTGCTTCTGTTCGGGCCCTAGTACCATAATCCCTTGATGACATACCTAGGAATTCCCTTGCTATGTATACAATTATTATTCATAGTAGTTATAAGAATAGAAATAATTATGTATTTTACAATCTCATGGCCCATATAGCACTTTGTTGCAGTTCAGACATTAGTCACATTAAGTCTAAGATCATAATGGTAGCATTCAACCCCTGCCATGACTAGACACAGGGTGCTGGTCGACTGCTTGCAGCAAAAATTGTTGTTTAAAAGGTACTGTAGAGATGGCAGCACTGCACTATTAAAAACATATTAAATTAATTGAATTCAAACAACCAGCCACAGGAACAGAAAGGATAAATTATGTCTCTCACAGGTCAGTATGTAACTGCCTTTGCAATTAGCATTCAAAGAGAAATCCTCCTCACGAAGTGCAGCACGCACACGCACAGCTGGGTCAGGCTCTTCTCTTGCTTTCTCTGTAAATGGGATGAGATAAGCTGAAGTGTAGAAATTGGGGAGTTTTCCTCTCCTGCCCACCCCCACTTTAGCAGTCTGTGAATAGCACAGATGAGTTTTTCACCACTTTCCAGCCTGGATTGCTCCCCACAGAGATAAACACCTGCAGGATGTGTCAGCTGGACACACACCTTTCCAGACTGACAGAGGGACATGAGTTATGTGCAGGCTGGAACAGATTTCCCTTCCCTTCCTTCCCCCATGCCACACACCAACCACGTTCACGTGGGCCCAGGAACACCACACATCCAGGAGCTCTGAGACAAGGGAGGGCTCAGCACATATGAATGAAACCCAGTAAGTGTCCAGCAGTTCGGCAAAACTCCAAGTCAAAACACAATCCTGTTGAAAAACCTATCCAAAAAAACTCCATGCAACTTCCTTGTGGAGAAGGTCAAGGTCTTATTGTGAAACTTCTGCTTCGTGCCACAGAGAAGTACAGATTATCTTTTCCTTCAGTATGAAATCTGCCTTTTTAATTTGATCACACAATAGTACAAAGTGAAGCTTTATGCAAAACAACAGAAATTTCAAGCCTGGCTGCATCACAGAGTAGAGCAACACGTGCCCTGGCACAGCACTGCCAGCAGTCTATTGGCAAAAGGCAGCTGGATTAGGAGTAAGTCAAATTAACAGAGGGTGGAGAAAGAATATACTCCCTTCCCCAAGGAGCCGTGTTCGAACGGCTTCAGAGCAAAGGGGATGAGCACAGCCACAAGCTGCTAAACTGTGCCCTGTTCTGGGCCAGCTGCAGTGTTATCCCCCATCCCCAACCTTCAGCTCTCTCGGGCACTGATCCAGTATCCTGTTCTGCTGCTGTGCAGTAAGGGAAAGGTTCGTTAGGCATTTCTGCCACCCCCCCGACAGACTCTTCTTGAAGCTGCACTACAGCCCTGAGCTGGCCTGACACCGCTCACGTCTCCTCTGCTCAGCATAATCCCTCAAGTAATTGCTGCATGGGAGAGGCACCTCTTCCCATGCATGAGGCACTGCTTGGAACATGAATATTTCATAAATGAATGCAGACTTTTCAAAAATTATTAACACATTTCTGCAATCCATGTTCAAGGATTGCTGTAAAAAAAGGCAGGGCTGCGCTTTCAGGATCTCGCTTTCCACTCTCAGACTGATCCTGACAGTATTTAAAACATGCAGCTACGGTCTTATTATGCAGTATTAATACAACAGATCTCAAGGATATTTATTGACTGCTGCTGCTAAGAAGCATTTTGAAATGGTTCCTTGACTCCCATTAGATCCTACACTAAGGTAACATTTCCAGGGAGTTTATTTGTATTTCAGAGAAGAACACACTGACCATGTTCATTCTTTCCAATATTTCTTCCAGACACAAGGGATTATTTACCCATGTTTGCATGCAAATATCTCATCTAATTCATTTTGTTCTTTTAAAATGCTGGTTAAATAAAGCTTTTCAAGGAAACAGAGTCTGTTTCAATTTATCTTAGTTGAAACTAGGACTATAAATCTCTTTAGTTTCCTTTATTGATCTTAGACAAAATTACAAATATAAATTACAGCTGCTGCAAATTAAATGTCTAATGACTGTGTTTGAAAGCAAATGCAATAGTGTCAATAACACATTAGATAAGACACAGTGGGAATAACATAAAGCTCCCATTCCCTTGTGAAAGGAAGAAGATTCTTGTGAAAACTCAAATTTAGGGGGTCCCTTTTCCAACAGCTAGATTCCCCTCATATCTCTGGTTAATTTATAAAATTAGCTACATCAGGTCTACAGGACTTGCAGATGTTTTAATGCATCCATCAAGAGAAACCAGCTTTTCAACTGGTTTGATAGACACCATAATTTCAGAGCCTAACAGCCACAAAGAGGGTTGTTCTTGGAAGTCTTTCTTACAGAGAAATGGTAGGCTTTGGCTAAAACTGTACGGAGAATCATAAAGTTTGTACACTGGACCAACAGAAGAATCCAGTACCAGCATGTGATGCCTAATCACTATATTCAAAGAGGCAGTACATGTTCTAATACAGCTCATGCTGAAATATATAGATTTACCTACAGATTAACTGTCCCACCAGTTCCTCTCAATTTTTATCTCACTAAAAACACTGGTCACAGGGTCATGCTTTACAAGGGCAAATATCAAGTGATGCTGCTTCAGGTATGATACATTTCTTATGAAGGAGCCTCTATTTCACAAAGCAGCATAATCATCAGTTTTCTACACTGCTGACACTTCGACCCTTAAGCACAAAGGTATCTGTTTACCAGGTCATGAAATTGCAAGTATAATATCAGCAACTGTGCTGTGCTTGATAAAACCGTAAAACATTTCATTTTGCTGCCTATTGAGCTTTAAAAAAACCCAACACTGGAGAGGAGACAACATTCTTGTTACCATCGAAGTATTTCAAAATGCCTACTTTCCTGCCTGTGATCTGTGGACACGCATTTTTCCTCCACTCCAGTTCTGCCACTCCTTCCTAGTACAGACAGCGCCGCAAATATCCAAGAAAACTGATTCTTCTTATGCTCTCTTAAGTTTTATATGATCACAAAGCCTCTCTCAGTAAGTGTGACTGTGTGTAGCCAAGGTATTAACATTCCTACAAATTTTATGAAATAGGCACCTTGGTAATTAGACAAATGAGCTCTCCATTTATCCAGAGATAAATGCAGGACATGGGCACTGGAAATCCTGCTGTCTTTGTGGCTCATAGAACTAATTACTTCTAAGCAGAATTCAGCTGGTTTGATGGACACCACTGATTCCAGGCCTCACAGCCATTAAAATGTTGCTTGTGAAAGTCCTGCCTGTAAATGTTCCATAAATGGTAGCTTTGGCTGAACTGCATTGACTGGGAAACCGGAAAGGCTCTGCACACTGGACCAAGCAGGAATCCAACACTGACAGGAGGTGCTGAGCAGAAGGGCAGATCTAACAGATCCTCCCAGCCTGTGAGCTGTCCCGTGGATGCAACTTGTCCTCCTGTGCTTACAACAGGCAGTAAACCTTGATTTTGTCTTCCCTCATCATGTAACAAAACAAGAAAACAGCTGGAGCAGCAATCTTAATTCTGATATCTCTGTGTTTTTGGAGGAAGAAGTTAGGTATTTTTTTCTTAAAACAAAAGCATTCAGAGAAGCTCCCCAGATCCTTGCAGCGATTCAGGTACCATTTGCTGTTTTAATGGCGAAATCAGTGGTCATTCCAGTCATATTCTAAAGTTCTTGTCAATCAGGCTGATAGATCTGCGGCTCTGAGGGGGAAGAACAGGGACTCCTGTGGAAGGGGTGGATGGCCTCTGATGTACCGATAGCATTGTAAAGTAGCCTCTCACACACTTTTTTGTCCTTCACTGAATATCAGCTGGTAGGATTTCATTCATGATTTACTTTGACCTTTAGCTGTGTTTGATATCAAAACTTGACACGTCACAAAGAAAAACTGAAGGAAACATCAGCCAGCAAGTTAAATATCTGCACAGGAAAGCTCAGTGAGCTGACAAAAATGATCCCCTTGCTGACAGCTGAGAAAGATCTCCCTGTTTCAACTTCAAGCTGCCCAAGGCAGGATCATCTTCTTCCTCAACACTGCTGTTTTATGCTGATTCCTTCTCAAAATCCCCAGGTCTTGTATTCAGCTCTTTTGGGCAATAGTGCTGCACGTACCTGGCTCTGGGAAGATTTTTCTCCTCACCATTAACATTAGTCAGCCCAAGCTACTCTGCCTGTATGCATTCATGCATGTACCAATTTCAGTGACTGTCTTCCACTGGAATATTCTGCAAAAATCATTTGCTGGATGCAAAAGCTCAGCTGAGAGAATTATCTACATCCAACGGTAAATGTTGTAATCTCAGTGTTAAATGGCAAAGAGGTAATTACGAAGATCAGGTTAAACACTTTTCACAATGCCTACAACCCATAGGGCTTGAAACGTTTGCTCTTAGAACTGTAACTCAGTAGCACAGGGTCTGGGTAATAGCGCACCAGAGTGGAAAGAACTGATCCCTCACCTGGGATCCCTGGCCCCTATTCTCCAGTTATTTGCAGAAGGGAAAAGCACAGTCTTTTTGTTCAAAATTCTTATGGAGATGTGAAGGCAAAAGAAACATGAAAATCTCTTTGATTACATTTAAATATTTCAGACAGGTGACCAGACTTGGGAAGTTTAATTACCTTAAGCCATGAGAGGGCAGAGAATGAGAGCAAGACAAAGAAAAGGAGAAAAATGAACTTTTTTCCAGGACAACGGAATGTTACTATTTATGAACCTGCAAGAGAATTAGAGCTGAAATAATTAGACAGAAAGAGAGATTTTAATTAATGATGGTAATTCTTATGAAAGGAACCAGATTGCCAGCCCTGGAAACTGCCAGTACATTTTATCCACAGTGTCCAGACAATCTCAGTGAGACTATTTCAAAGATCCCCAGCACAGGATATTGTCCCGAGCTGAGCAGTTCATTGTCTGATTGCTCACACATCTTGACTTTTGCTGCAGTTGAGCTCTGCAACATGAGTAGTTGTTCACTAAATCAATTCCATGCTACAAGCAAATCCTTTGACATGGACCGATTGATCTCTAATGGCTTGAATGAGCTTAGAGCAGTGACCAAGAATCACAAAACCTGCTCAAATAAATGTGGAGGCCCACAGGTTCAAATGACCATTGCACCAGAGTTTCAGCCTGAGGAAGTCACAGCAAACAGATCACCAGTTTCCTCCCATAACTAATCCCTAAAAATGCCAAACACCCCCCCCCAAACAAAAATGCAAACAACAACAACAACAAAATAATAAAAAGAAAAAAGGCATTTTTCACTCAGATCATTCCATTTTGTTCTGATCATTCTGTTTAGATGCATCAGTCCCTTCATCCCAGCTCTTGTGAGTGCCATAGCTGTGGGGGACACGAGGCATCACATTTTGCAAAGAGCAGCAGCTGCAGAATTTGTTTCCAAGCTGGAAGGTGAAGGGGAAGATTGGTTTTTTCAGTATTTGTTAATAAAATCCTGGAGTGATGAAACATTAGCAGAAGCCTTTCACCACCTCCCTTTGCATCCTGTTCTCCATGCTTTTGCAGCTGGATGGAGAATTCCACCTCCCAGAAGTGCTGAGCAGACTAAAAGATTTGGGGTACAAGTCCTCTGGTAGAAGGAAAACTAGCCTGGCTTGTCCCTGAAAATTTGATTTCTAATCCCCATTGGCCAACCAACAGAGCTGGCTTAAGCTAAACACCTCACTGCAGTTCTCATAACATCGCATGGCAAGGAAAGCAGTGGTTCCTGCTACTTGAGCCTAATGTGAAATAGATTAAGTCACATGTATCAAATTCACTTTAACATGAGTATTTCTATTACCTGGGTCATAGAGCCTGTGCAGTCACTCTCCAAAACCTGCAGTTATTAATTCAGCAATTATAGCTTTATGGTGGCAGGAAGTCCTTGGTGTTTGAGCTGGGACTGGAAAGCTGTAATTCTGAATGGGACATGACATGAATTACTGGATTGCTGTAATTTTTCAGCTTTTCATGCATTTTCAGTGCATATATTAAAAATACAGCAAGTAATTCACTTTTAATTATGCAAATTCAAAGACTGTAAGACAAGAGATGGATGAGTTTTTAAATGCCTGCTCTGCCTGGCCACCTGGGGTTAGCACAGAAAATCCACAACTAATCAGACAACCCGGCCCACCAGCTCCTGCTTGCCTGGATGTACAAAAAAATTACCTCTTTTTTAGTATTCTGCACCATTACAAGAGCACAGAGCAGAGGAAAGAAATTGCCAACCAGAGGGAAAACTGGGTAAAGGCAAACTTTCTCAACCTGCCTTCCCCACTTCTTCAGGTGTTCAAGGAAAGCTGCCCTCACACCTGACATCCACATAAGACTTCAGAGGCTTTCAGGTATCAATACACTTTCTAATTTGGCCATTCTCTTCCTGGTCTTAGGGCTTGGTTTTACTGGGACAGCATCCTCAGCCACTATTTATCAATGAAAGGAAAAACTTGCCCAATAGAGATATTTTACAAATAACTTTTAACTAGACCATTCAAATCAGGACCAAGGCATGCATCAGCTTTCATGTCCTGCAGCTCTACCCTTATCTCTGTTCCTCAGCAAAATCAGTGACCAGCTTTGACGTGCACATGTCCATTTTAAAGGAGGAATAAGGTTCTCAGAGACATTGTTGTTAAGCTGTAAGATAGCAAGAGCAAGTAATGATGGCTTGTTAAAAGTCTGGTAGCTGTATCTAATAGCTGCAGTGTGTTCGGTGTGGTAATTACAGAGGCGAGAGACTGCTGAACATGTGTAAAAAAGGAAATAATTGGAGTAGCAGTAATGCAAAAGCTTCTCCAGGCCTAGAGCAATTGTTATTTTGCCCTCCTACTGATGTGCTGCTTATCAAGGATACAGTAGTTAGAAACCAGCTCTCTTTAATGAGTGCTAAATTCAGGTGTTTTCTATCCCGAAACCCCAAGGCTTCATATCCTGTATGTCCACAGCTTAGAACACAAAGGTAAAATTACTCAAGCACCTTATTGCCTTGCCCTGAAAGATTACATCGGCCTCTTTTCCCTCTGGAAGCCTGGGAGAACTTTCAAGCAAGCACCTTAGCAATGCAAATCTCCAGCAACCTACCAAAAAGAGGGTGCGAGAGAAGGTGCTCACAAGACACTGCTGTGCTGAGTTCTCCACATTAATATTTACAAACCAGGTGGAAACTTTCCATTTTCTCTAATCCCTTCATCCTCTTTTCCCCACCCAGAGGTGTCTCACTGCTGGTTTCAGTCTTGCTTCTTTAAAGGTGATTTCTTGCCGCTTCCTCAGCAGCTATTCCATGTTCTAAAGTCTTTCAGTGCTTGCCTTGGTGCCTCTTGCATAGAGTTTCAAAAGCAGAAATCTTTCTGAAGGGCAGTGGGTGGTTCAAGTGGTTTTTTTCTGTCATGTCCTTGGCGTTGCTATTTCAGATCTCACTCAGGTATGGTATCTGCCCTGCAGCCCTGGAATTCAGCCTTATTCTCCAGCTTTTTGAAACTCATAGTTCCATTTTGGCACTCCTGCTGATCACAGCCTTTATAAATCTAGCCAGAATAGAGCATTACCTTCACCTGACAGCTTCTGCAGAAACCTTAGTCATGCATGAGTCATTTGTGGTCTCAGCCACTTCTTTTAAAATTCTGTTAAATTCCTGCTCTTCACAGAGTGAAGCACAGAATTAATTAGCTCGCTTTCCTGTTTAGCTGCTTTACTTTTACAAGGATGTGTTTTGTTGGTCAGGGGAAAGTCACCATTTCACTCACTCACCAACACATATCGCCAGAGTGTTCCCTAATTCCATCACAAACCAGTCTCACATTGGAACACTTTTGGCTAACCTGTCACAACACCTGAAGACACTGTGCCTCTATGAACTCACCACCAAAGTAGCCACAGTCCACAGAGCTACAGAACTGGAACACTGTCTTCCTGTTGCAGTAGGAAAAGTAGCTCTTGTTTGCTGTGAACTTCTCTATTTGCCAGTCTCACTAAAGGAAAAGCTGATTCTTATTTATAATCAGAAGGAAATGCAGACCACAAAACAAGATGTTGACAGTGTGATTAAGGATTTATTTTAAACCACAGAATAAAGCCCAAACAATATCTTGAGTTGATGGAGATTAAAGACTTCCATGAATTCTTCCATTCTCATCTGATCTCATCACTATGTAGCAACGTTTCTTACGACTCTTAAAATTAATTCTGCAATACATTTCTGCTGCCAGTTCTACCAGTCAAAGACTGTGTAAAGATCAGCTTATAACAAGAATCAGTTTAACCTCTCTTACTTTCTTAATGCCAGTGGTATCATAGACATCATTTGTAAACTTGCATGTTAAGTAAAGCAGTTAATTGTGCTGCTGTACTGGGTTTAGACATAAAAGGCAGAATTAATAACAGGTTTAAAGAAAAGGCTTAGAATAGGAATTCTGAATGCAGAAAAAGAGTTAAGTTAAAGCTGACTTGTAAATAGAAAGCATGGTTACTATTTGGTAAAAGATAAGACTAAGAACATTTGTTACTGATCTGAATGACTTATGCCTATGATAGAAAGCAAATAACCATCTTGATAACACAAGGTGATATAGGATGGCCCCGCACTGCCTGGACACTGCCTGGGTACGGGGCCAGGGGGTTGAGTGAAATAATAGGATCCAGGTCAGTAACAGTTTCCAGTGGAGGGATTTATAGGTCCAATAAGGCACACAGCATTTTTTGCAGAGGGCTGGAGGGGTCTACCATTCATTTCTGAAGAGAAGACAACATCAACAGCAATACACACCAAAAGAAAACAAAAATAAAACAACAACAACAAACTAACCAAAAACCAAACCAAAACCAAATAAAAACATTTCAAGCCTATTTGCATTTTTAGGTACCTGAATACCTCTTTTTACACCTACTTAGAGCAAGCAGGAGTGTAGGTTATCAAGGAAAGATTAAAGGCTTTCAACTCACAATTCATTTCTCAGCAATTATGTTCTTTCCCTTACCCAGGACAGGCTGTAAAATGACTGTATTGTCCTCAAAGACTAAATCAAAGTAAGCAAAAAGGTAAGGAAATGTTTTCTACATGCCTGCTGCCATTTTAAAAAAAACCCTATTGAACAAAAATGAAAGGTATCCATAGGTACAGAAACAACTTGATTTTTTTTAGTTTTAATGATCCAAGGCATTGTTTAAACAGCAATGTTATTACAGATTTACTTAGCTGATTCTTTTCCAAGTACGCCAGAACCCTGATCCTTCTGACAATGAACTCTACAGAAAGCAGCATTAGGGAAGTTACTGTGAAACCAAAGTGTGTTTGTGCAGCAATAAAAAAGAAAGAATTGGGACAATAATGAGCAACCAAATAGTAACACAGTTAAGGGTGCTGCTTTGCAGGAAACAAGTGACTATTCTGAACTCTGAAGTGCCAGTGTAATGAATCACAAGAGCCTAACTGGAATGAGAGCAAACATATAAATTCTTCTTACTTCAGTATGTACAAATACCAAAGCAATTTGGGGTTGTTAACCTCCACAGCTTGAGGACAATATGTTCATCATTATTGCATAGCACTTCCCTCTTCAGAAATTCTCTGTCGATTGGCTTTGATGTTTCACTGAAGCATAATGCATGTCTGAGAGGATGCTCAGTATCAGACAACACTGGGTAGCTCATCAAAAGTGGGCAATTTTTAAAAAAAGTAACTGGAAGAGGAGGCAAACTGATACTGTATTTTATTGCTGACAGTGCAGGTTATGAAGAGACCCTAAAAAAATTAATTTTTGCTTTTACATGGATTTCATAGCTCCTCCTTTTCTAAAGAGCTTAACAGTTCTAAGTTTCCTCCTTCATCTGCACTGCAGTTTCATCTCTACATCCCTCACCTCCACAGCTACACCTAAAATGCATCTATTTCCACCGTCTCTGCTCTGTTCCAAGTCACAACAAGGACCACAACAAAGTCTTCTGTCAAAGTCTCACCACTGCCATCAACTGAATCTGACCAGAAGATCATTCAAAGAGCAGGGTGCAGGTGGCAAGTGTTTGTTCTGTGAGGTTGGCTGGGCACACACCACTCCAAGAACATTCCTTCTGGAAAATGCTTTCTCAGTTTACTGAAAGTTTGATATATTACAGCCTGGGTATGGAAATGCAAGTAGCAAAAAGTACCTTTCTTTCTAGACCTGTTAATAATCAATGAAGAGCCAGGAAACAAGGGAAATGCTTAGAATTCTTCAACAGGCAATTGAGTCCCATAAGAAATACCCCAACACATAAACAGCCACTTGTTTAGTTAGAGGAGGAGAAAATACCATAAAGCTTAAGAAGCATTTTGTTCAGGAAACCACATCTTTCCCCATTTTCCAGCTGACACATTGCATTGCAAGTCTGTCACAGCACATTACCTTGGTGATGTGATGTAATGCAACATTGCTGATGCAACCCAATCTGATGTGTCTAATGTGATACATCAGGTACAATATTTGGGAAGATTCTTCTGAAAACAGCATCCACAGAAGAGCTTCTTTCCCCTTTTTTGTCAATTAAAAAAAAAAAAAAAAAGCCTTCCCAAAGAATTGCATCACTTGCAGATAATTGCTTTTTCACAGGTAATTAGCGAATGCAATTAGTTGTGGGAAAGGTTTGCTTCTCAGCAACTCACACAAAAAAATGGGAAAACATGATCATAGCTGACATTCCACCGGAGCAGGATAACTCACCTGAGTAGGTGTTATTTATAGGACTAGGTTGTGCCACCATCAGGCTGATATTTTTTTCCCCCCACTGACAAGTGAGAATTGAGATTTTGGAGCTCTGTGCTCTGCTGATTTTCATTTAGTGCCCTGAACTGGAGTCATGCTCTGAGGGAAAATAACAGTAAAATCACCCCTTTGTCCAGAGATGCATCAAAAGTCATAAAAAATAGGAAATATCTATCAACCTTGTTCATAAACAGACTGATAAGATAAATTTGCTAATGTCTGCAGTAGAAAAATATCACCAAAAGTGGAATCAAGCATAGATACATCTCTCAGCAGACACCATGGGAAACCATAGTGAATTCAGAGTGATTTACTCCAGTGTAAGCACTGAGCACAGCAGGCAAATTCAGGACTACCTGAAATCCTGCTCCCCTTGTGCCTCCAAACCCAGCATCAGCTACGGAAAGCTGCTGGATGTTTGCACGCAGGCAGAACAAGATCCAAGTGATGATAATTAGGTGAATGGTAAGAATCAATGGACATAGACTTTAACTAATCCACCAAAGTGGTGAGGATGTTTGTCAGCAGAGGAGACTGCAGTGAATCAAAAGGTGCTGGTGATACCACAGCTCATACTGAGAACCTGGCAGCAGAAACCTTAAGCAAGCCCAAACCTCTTTGCTGTATCACTTGACCAAGCCAGGATAAATGAGAGACGAAATCCTCACAGGTTTTTAAAATTGATTTAAAGGAGGTCTTCAAAGGAGGAGGCAGCATCAGCTCTAAATTTTTTCTTTCCGTTTACTGCCTGTCCCCTGCCCTGCCGCAGCCACACCTTGCTCCAGGTGCCTTGGGAGTGCGACTTGCTGAGACCAGGGAGAGAGCAGCAGAGGACTGGCACAGAGACAAAAAGACAGGCCATTTCACTCTCTGCTTAGACTGATTTTTCAAGTGTAAAATGTAATTCAAATCTCCATAAAAAGCTATTTGCTCCCTAGTCTCCAGATTCTTATACCCAGTTTCAACCGTGAAATCCAATTGGGGAAAAAAAAAAAAAAAAAAAAAAGAAGCCTTATGCTCAAGGTCTGAAAATTGTGCAAGAGCCTTTCAGTCTCAGGCTCAGCTGTATCTTAAATGGCATCTGACCAGTTGTGTTTCTCTTCTCTGAAGGTATGGCATAGTGCCTTGTCTCCAAACGCCAGACTTTCAAAGCCCAGCACACACACACACACCCCCCCTCAAAGTGCAGATATTTTTTGGATATTTGTACATCCATGGAGCTATTCTAACAAAAGGATCAAAGCCAAGCTTTCAGAATTTTGCAAGCATGACTCCAAGTGCACATGGCAACTGTACAAATTAATCTCTGAGATGTAGAGTCCATGCAGTCCCTTGGGGCTTCTGCTTAGCTCTGGCCACTGATGGTATCACAAGCCCCTCTCTACAGCTGCCAACCCAAAAGGGGTATTATTTCAGAGGAGCAAAAATATTTCTTACCCTTCCTAATCCACTACTGCTTTCCTTGCTGATCCAGAGTAGCTGATAGCAAGAGTCCTGAAAGATTTATGTCATGATTTGGACTTTTTTTTTTTTTTCCCCGTTTAATCTTCAGCACATGTGAAGTTTTTTTCTCTTTTATAGAGGCTTATATTTAAAATGACCTTAAATCACTGAAGGATTAGCAACGGGCAAAGAGATTTTGAAAGGTTTGAAATTTGGCCTCGCTTCAGAAAAATTTTCCAAATCTCTTGAATATGAAAATTTATCAAAACAATTTAGAACACAGATTGCAATTTCTGACACCAGTTTCCAGTGAGCTATTTCCAGTGAGCCTTTCTCACATTTTAATATTTTCTAAATCAGGAACTGTTAGTGGAGTGAAAGTACAATAATTTTTGAGTATTCCAGTCCAGAAGTAAGTAAAACATTCCATTTTCACAATTTCTAACCATTCAACTAACATCTTTATGAGAAAACATACAGTAACAATTTCTATTTCCTCCTCTGTCTTGCTCCATTGCCCTAAGCCCCACAGGCATGGGATTAGGTGCAAAAAAAAAAACTTTTCTTAAATACAAAAGAAGCATCTAACTTCTATGATTGTGATGTAAAGCTTGAAAATAGGACCTATGTATATCCTGACGTTTCAGAAATGAGACTCGTTATCCATTATATCATTAGCTACATTTCATCATTTCTTTTCAAAAAGATGTTAGATGTTCTGGGAGGCTTGAAATCCTTCTGAAGAGCTAAGAAGTGATTTATGTGTTACACATGTGAATTGCTCCATCCACCCAAGGTGCTGCTCTGCATCACCTGTCAGCTCACACGTACCCACTGTTATATCAATGCACCAGGAAGAACTTAAAAGAACTTTTCCCACCCGAAACCTCCCTTTGGATTTTTCCAAATTTTCTTGCCTGACTTCTGATATTATCTAGTGTGACAGCATGGTGCTCATGAAAAAAAAGCAACCACCCCACATCAAAAACTTTCAGCTGTCCCTTGCATCAATCATTTTTTTGCTTTTTGCTTTTGTTCAATGCAAGCCACATGTACACGTCAGTGAAATCAGCTGCTCCCTTTAAAAAGCACGGTGTGGCTGCATTTATTTCTCTAAAGAACAAAGTTCACCCGATATTCTACTTTCTGTTGGAAGAAAAGTTGACATGGCCATCTGCCTTCTAATTAAGGAGATTATTGTATCTCAGAGACCGGGAAAGCTCATCTGTATCAATTCATGTATCACATCTGTGGCTGGAGGAGGGAAAAAAAATCTCTGTGCTGCTCAGGGGTTTTGTTTAGCAGAAGTTCACTGACATGGGACTTAGTTATCTGCTTCAATATCAGGTAACAGCACCACCTTCTGCCAACAAGTTACCATCTCCTTAGCAAACTATTGGGTCCATTTTCTCTCTATGATTCCAGTAGCTCTCAAACATTTCTGATGTAGACAGCAAACTTCAGACTGACATCCTTAAGGCTGTTTTAAAACACCTCAAGCTATCCAGAGGAGACAGAGATGAAGTTATTGAAATTTGCTTACAAAAATATAATAAATCTAAATGCTCTAAAGCTAAATGTGGTCTGGTTCAGCAAAACACTTAAATACATGCTTAACTGTACAGTGTTTGAATAAAGGCTCAAACCATTTTTGCTGAAGCAGGTCTTGAAATGCCACTGGAAGATTACCAGTTCAGTTCCCTGAGCGCTTCCTTGGCATTTTCAACGAGATTTAGGAGGCCAGGCAGGACCACAGCACCTGGCCCAGTCTGAAAATAACATTTGGTTCCTGAGTCATTTGGCGTTTTGGGGCATTTGTGCTGTGTCAAAGGAGAAATGACAGAAACAATGGGAGGGGAAAATGGAGCTCCCAGCAAGAGAGTCTCAGAAGAGACAAGTCTCTCCTAACCAGCTGTCAATTCACCTTATCCCTCCTCTAGCCCTGGGGTAGAACCCCCCAGGCTGCTGCCAGAATCCTGCAGGGACACACACACCAAGAGCCATCCTACAAGAGAGCTGGAGAGGGACTTCTGACAAGGGCATGGAGGAAAAAGACAGTGGAGAACGGATTTATACTCAGACAGGGTAGATTTAGACTAGATATTAGAAGGAAATTCTTTCTCTGCAGGTGATGAGACACTGGCACAGGTTGCCCAGGGAAGCTGTGGATGACCTATCCCTGAAAGGGTGTCCAAAGCCAGGTTGGATGGGGCTCTGAGCAAACTGGGATAGTGGAAGGTGACCCTGCCCCTGGCAGGGGGTTGAAATGAGATGTTCTTTAAGGTCCCTTCCAACCCAAACTATTTTATCATTCTGTATGGGTACAGATATATAGGCAAATACAGAAAGCTTGTGTATCCACCTGATATATCAGTAAGAATACACATCAATCTCTCCATCAGAGCAGCCTTACCCTAAAGTGAACCAGAGCGCACTGCCAAGTCAGCAAACTGTCTCTGACCCTTCTTTGGCCTCATCAGAGTTCACAAACCCCAGCCTGGGGCAATGGCTGAGGCAAATAAAGGGTGAAAGGGCAGTGGGTAAGGCTGAAAAAAGCCCTCCTATCCACAGACCACAGCGAGTAGCAAAACATCTTCCAGCTCTGATTTCACTTCCCATAACAGGAATGGCAAACACACACCTGGCTCTGCTGGTGATGGACTTTGGGAAACAAACACTGTTGGGAAGCCTTGGACCAATTCCACTTTTCAACATCACAGCAGTGCATAATGCTACAACTATCCAGTGTAAAATACGTCTTCACCATTTTCATTGAAATAATCAGCTTTTCCCAGTGCTATTAGGGGAAGCACAGGGAACAATAAGCACCAGGCAGGCTCCTGCACCTGCCAGCCAAGCACATGGGCTTACTGTGAGATGGGAAGCACTGCACTAAGCAAAGCCACTACCATCTGCCGTGTGCTGTTCTCACATCCTCTCTCCCAAGGGAAAAAGTGAGAGGGCTTGGTTATGGATTATGTTCATCTATGGTTGTTTGTCATGTGAGCTGGAAAGTTTCTTTCCACCCATTCTTGCATCATACTTGTAACTGCTGACTGCACAGACAGACACCATTTGGGAATGCACACAGGGCCTGGCAGCAGGGAGAAGGCTGGTGGGGGGAAATGCAGCACGTTTCTGGGCAAACTGCTGTAAGTACTCCTGAAAGCCAATTCTGTGTTTCTCGTAATGCTGAGGAGTTTTTTAATTGGATTCTGGTGGTTTCCCTAATGTTCAGCAGCAATGCCTGAACACTTCGCAATGCTAAGCTGGGTGACAGAACTGGGTAATGAGACTTCAAACGCAAAATGGGGGCATTAGTTCCTGGGAAGGTAATTGAACAGCTTCTGACTGAGCCTTTCAAGGAAACTCACTTCCCTTTTGCTTAATGTTTTACATGTTCTTTTCCATGTTTCCTCTGGAGCCTCATGCTCCTGTGAGTTATAATCTAGGATGCTGAGGGGGTTCCACATCTGGTGTAAAACTACTGGCACTTGCACGCAGTGAGGATATGTGGAGTCGAGGAGATGTACACCAGTCCCCAGAGCAGATGCTCCAAATCTCCTGCACCTCTTCAGAATACTCCCATCTACTTTTCAGGGAAAATACCTCATTCCAAAGCGTGTGCAGGAAGTCAGAAGGGGGTCTTTTAATAGCAGAAAACCAGCAGAGAGGAAGCAACCTCCTATCTCAACTTCATATGCATAAAAACTATTTATATGCCTTATCTACATTCTCTTTGTACTTTACAGACAATGAATGCCCATCCTCCAGCTCAAGTTAGATGTCCAATTTTTAGACTGCTGAGTTTCAGAGAGGTGAATCTTACACAATGTATGTAGGTACTTTTACGAGTGATATGCTGTGACTTAATCACAGAAAACAGCACACCTAGCTGTCACTGGAGCCAAGGGGTCTGCGAGAGATGCTGTCAGCAGACACAGAGATAAAGAATAAGGCACTGATGAGCCCATCAATAAACCAGTAATTAGGGCTGTTTGGCAGGTTGGGGGTGTTTTGGTTTTGGTATTTTACTTGCGGTGTGTTTTTTTTCCTCTGGATTTGAAAGAAGTTTGCTTATCCAAGTTTTAGGACCATTTAAATGAATCTCAGTTCTGTTCAAATCAATGAAAGCCTTGGTGAGACAGCTGTAATTTTATGTGCATGTGTTTTAGTAAATTAGAGGGTTTAGCCTTAAGGATTCTCTTTAGTGTAATCTACTAAAAAGATAAGTAGAGCCAGATGTAGTGTCTTATAAACTGCTGGACAGTTGCAACTGGAATGACAGCATTGAAAGCAACTTTATAGCACAGGCAGCAGACTTTCTGACACAAATTAAAAAGCAATATTTTGCATAAACAGTTGTAAATATTTTATATTTACAATTCAAGAAGGAAGGGTGCAAGTAGATTAAAAAAAAAAAAAAGCCTAAGTAATTGGTAACGGTTTTATCTTGTTCTGTTGGTGTATATCCATGGAGAAATACAATCTGTATTACAAACCATTTAACTAAATTAAATTCTAGTTAGCATCTGGGATCCCATCAATAAGAGTCTATATTTCTGAGGAGCCACAGACTGGTGGCAGTAATAGACACATAAAGATTTTAATAGGTAAGTAAATTTGTTGTTGCATTTCTCCTGCTACCAGAGCACAGTTTAGTGGAGTAATTAGTGGTTAGATATCTGACTATAATTAAGAAAATTCTCTAATTATTGAAAATTCTCAAGGAAGAACATTCATCCCATCAGTAATATTTACTTATTTGGAGGCACATTCACTCCGCACCAGAAATAGTTGTCACCTGGTTCCTCGCTCCATATAAATCTTCAATAAGAGATTTTCATCACCATTAGAAAGTGATTTTCAGGGTCACCATCAATGTGTGATCATTTCTTATGTCCTTAGCCACAGAAATTGGGAGGGGGAAAAAAAAGGAGGAATAAAAATCAATGCAGTTTAGCTATAAATCCCCAAGAGCTGGGCTGTGACATAGTGGGTTTATCTGTTAGTCCCATCTCCTTATTTATAAATCTCCTGACTCTCCTGAGTCCTCATGAGGGCCGTGCACAGAATAAGTGACTGCAATAAATCTGAAGAGATAAGCATTTACCCCAGCCTAACCAGACTTTTTATGTTCAGGTTTTATACGACTGGGTAACTGCAAGTGTGACTATCTTGTGATTAGCACCATTTCCCAGATGCACACACCCACACAAGGCTGAGCTCAGCAAGGAGCTGAACATGTGGACCTAAGGCTTGTACATGTCTGCTCATCTTTAATGGATTAGGTGAGGCTGGATCCAAAGCTGGAGCCTCGCCAGCGCTTGAAATTGAACCCAGATCTCTTGACATCAAATCCAGTGCCTTATTCATGCAAACCCATTTACTTCTGCTCTCCAGTTTGCCACTTCTGAACAGTCTGGGGACCAAATTCCCGTTGAAGTCAGTGGAAGTTAAACATGACCATGGACTGATGACATTGCAATTGTATTTTGGAAACTATCAAGCAAAATAAGTCTGGTAGTGTGTAACATTTCAATTCCAATGGCTGTACCTCAAGCTTTCTCATCACCACTGTGTCTGTAACTTTCAAAATGCTAACTTGCCAAGTTCAACAAGAAATCTGTAAAAATACTAAGCCAATTTCTTTCTGATTATAAATAATCACCAGCAACAAACATTTCTCATGGTGGAAAAACGGACTGCAAAGTCAGTGTAAAGATACAGAGCAAAGAGCTGATTCCTCCCCGTCAGAGCATGCAGTGTCAGAGAGCAGGTGATGGGGACAGACTGGAGAGAAGAGGAAGATAACAAACCAAACTACAGCACTGAATCCAGGGGATGTGCAGCTTACAAGAGATTGATTTTGTCAATAAGGCACTAAGCTATAATTTGGAACACCCTGGAAAGAAGAGATTTCCAATGGAAAAAAAAAAAACAACAACACACCACCTTTTCTGCTCATAGCCAGATGGTGAGAGCCACAAGATTTCACATTTTTGGCTGTCAGAAAACAGAGCTAATGGTATGGTACCTGTTTCATAGGTAAAGAACTCAGACTAACTCAAACAGCAGAGATTAAACACACAGCCTGGGCTCAACAGCAGCTCTAGATCTGCAGCAACATGCATTCTTCCCACATAGACTGACATCTGGCAAACACCTGAATGGAAGAACTACCAGCAGTTCTACATTTGCTGAAATGCTTATCTCGTCCTGTTTTTTATTTTTTCACTTCTAATTTTTTTCCCTGACTCGGCAATAAGATTACATCTTTATTGCCCTCTCATTGATTTGTTCCTCAGAAGCAAATGACAGCATTTCCCAGAAAGAAATAAATAACCAAATAAAATAAAGCTGAGAGGCAATCTGCATGTAAATCAGCATTAGTCATTGACATTTGAGATTTGACAATAAGCCATCCCAGTCCCAGCTGTCCCCACAAAAGCTGATCTCCTTTGTAAGACAGAGAACACTGCAAGCAAACGGAACCAAGGATGAATATAGATAAGATGTACACTCTTTTCTGGAAGTTTTCCCTAAAAACTCCTCCAATCCTGAGCACTTAGGAACACTTTTACCTACTGCTGCTGTTGGTGGGAGTTTTGTCTTTGGTAGTTTCCTTCCAAGGATGCAGTTCCCTTCAATTCACCCTGAAGCTGTTTCTGATGTATTTGCTCACAGTTGCAGCACAAAATGCTGCTTCTTAAACCAGGGAGTATGTTCATTATTACATTGTCTGCACTATGTAATAAAATCTATTAAGTTACACCAGGTCTTCTTACTGTTTTTCAAACAATTTTTTCACTGTCAATATTCTAGCACCCCTCAGACAACACTGCTTTTACTAAACATCGAGAGATTTGGGTTTACAACACAAATATTACCAGAGACTGTGCACAGTTCTGACCAGCATTAGAAATATTTTATTTGGCCAAATCAAATTGCTTAGCTGTAGCTCTTACCACTATTTCTACTGAAAACTCAGCTACAGGGATGCTTCTGTGCTGCTCTGAGCACTCTCATCTCCACTGCTGCAAGGAAAGGAGGGGATAGCAGAGGGCTGTGTGTCCGGGGAGGGACGTGTTTTGCCATGTTCAATGGCAATTACACAAAGCCAAGGCAGGATTTCTATTGCTGCCAAAGCCCTAAAAACCTGCAGCCAGTGAATGGCCCAAAAGACAGTGGGAGATGCTGCACTGTATGACAACCAAGCCTTTCCCAACATTTCCCTAAATCTATTGCACAACGGAGAACATCATGTAACTATTACCCCCAAAAGCAATTTATTCAAGTGTGCCAGCAATTAAACACAGCTAAACGTGCGTAAGTGCAGCTTGTAATTCCCTTTTAATATTACTCTTCTCCAGAAGATGTGGCCCTGATCCCACTACAAGTGTTTGTGGAGTGAGATATTTACTGGAAGTGTTATCCTGGTTTCATCTGTAACCTTTCCCTTTTGATGCCTCCTTTTAGTCAGTGAAACTGAAGCATTTGTGTGGCCTTCCATGTAAAGAAAGGTCAGAAATGCCAGTACAAGAGCCTGACTGACAGGGGCAGCTTCCAGGGAAGTCTTTCTAGATCTGGAGTCGGTTCTTTTTACTTATGCTTTTGGGTTTGTTTTTTTTTATTAAGAATGCAGAAAACCACAGAAAGTAAATCCCTACTCTTGAACACTTTAATTTTAATTACGGATAAAATACTTCCAAATTCCCAAAGCTCTAATTATGTGCATAAGTTTCAGCATAATGCAGGCTTGGTGTTGCTAAACAGAGCAATGAGGTTATGGAAGAATGAAAATATTGATTTTCTTTGACAAAGACAAGAAGGACTCAGCCTTGGGTTCTTGCAGTGATGTTATCAGCTTAACCGAGTCCAATTAGCTTCATTCATTGTGAAGTCTAAATATAAATACAAGAAAAGTCTGATCAAGAACCAAGAGCACAACTAAAGGCTTAGAAACACTGACCTGTATTAATTTCCCCTACCCTTCTTCTTGCGCTTGTTTGCACTTGGGCAACCAGAGATCAAAGTCCTTTGACCCACTAATAGTAATACACTCCAAAAAGCTGGAAGAATCCACCCTCACAAAAGGTATGTGAAACATCTTCTACCTGGTACTAAGGAACCTGATGGAACCTGCACCAGTTCTGGGTTGGATGAGCTTGTGCTATTTCCTAGAAGGAGATTGTTCAGGATACAAATGAATGTCTTACCTTCCCTGTGATGACCCAGCTGGTGTAAAAGTTCCCAGGATAGAATTTACTGCTTTTTCTTTTCTCCACTTCTTTTCCAAAATCCTGCTGGCACTGTGTACTCTATAATGCTTTCTCTAGCAAAACTTCTATATCAAAAAGTCAGTTACCGCTGCACATGAAGCATTAATACTTCAACATGCCAAATAAATCATAGAACAGGATGGAGTATCCTGAAAAAAAAAGTGCCATTCTTCCTGTTTTTTTCTGCAATTGTAGCTATACTGTCATATCAAATCAGTTCACCAACTCCAGGGCATGCAAAGAGAAACCCAACAAAGAAACTGTTTTCTCAAGGGGTGAGAAAAAGAGAAATGAGGGTATCTGTGCAGCGGGCAAGGAAAATCACTCCAGTTAAAGAGCGAGCAGCTATCTTGTCCTCCCAGGACAGGGGTGCATCAGAGAGCATCACAGACCACTTCCTTGCCCACACTGCCATGGTTCTTTTGAAGAAAAGACAAGGAGCTGTGGCCTTCTCCTTCCCTATCCTGCAGTGTAACCCCCGACCAAAACCAAGAAGAGCCCATCCGTCCATGCGAACCCGCCAAGCTGAAAGCACTTGTGGTACCTCTTATCTTGTTCTTTCCACAAGAAAAGAACCACACAATCTGTACATGATCCCTGCCCTACCTAAAGCAATCTATTCTGCTTGTCAACGAATTTGCACATTTTACATTTTGAAAGCACAGTTCTGCCAACATTTCCATGGTGCTTTGCTCCTTCTTCCTTTTCAGTTTTATTCGTGAGCAGTTCCCACCAGTCACCATTTTTTAAAAGAGGATTTTACAACACAGCATTGTTAATTTTAGCCTTCATGTGTTATGTTGCTATGTCTGATATAAGCAGTGCTGCTGGAAAAATAGAGAAAATCAGAGGAAAAAGCATCTTCTTAGACAAACTAAGCAAATTTCTTCTGGGTTCTTTGGCTACCAAGTCTCTAGCTCCTGTGTGAAACAACTTAAAGAAATAATACTACACTTTACCAGTCACACAGACTACTACCAATCATTTTGCCTTCTGTCATAAGATACCCACTATGGTGGAAATTGTTTCACCTGTATCCCAGATCACAGAATACTCAGAAGCCTGTAATCCTTTACTTCATTTTACACTACTCAGGGAGATGTTCATCACCAACCATAAATCCATGACTTTGTCATAGGGAACCCTGAGGGAATCTTTTAACAAAGTCTTGCTGGTGTTAGCAACTGATAAATTGCCATATGTTAGAATAATTCCCTCTCCACTTCATTTCCTCCTGGGGCATTTCTAAAGCAGCCATACCTGGGGGCTGCATAATTGCCTGATAATTATTAGATTAATGGTCCTCCAATTTGTAGGTGCTACTCTGGCCTCTGCTGTAACATCTCCTACAGCAAGATCCCAGTTAACTCACTGGCTCAGCCTGCTGTCATTCTGCAGTGATAGCACCATGATGGCAAAGGGTTGAAATGTATTTAGTGAAATATCCAGGACCTGGAATAGAAACAGAACTCAGGATGTTCCTTGAGCATTTGGCTGGGAGGCCACTGCACAGGATCACCGTGAGGACGGGTGTCCTTTACAGCACCTGGCTGCACAGGGGCTGAGAAATGAACTTCACCAACCCTAAGTACAGAAGCACTGCCAAAGAGACTTGTTTGAGGTCTGATTCTCTTCGCCTTGCTTTACTGCTGGTTTTGCTCCTGTTTTTAACCCAGAAGAAGTACAGCCGTACCGGCTGCCTGATTTGATGCGAAAGAATGCAAAATTCAGGCTCCAAATGAACCTTACTTCCGTTTATGGTCATGCATATTACTTGTATGCCGCTTGATTTTTTTTATTTCTTTTTCAAAGCCAAGACAAAAGCCTCTCATTTCAGCACCTTGTTCACTTGTTTTTTCAGCCATCTGGGCGTTGCATTTTGCAGGGTCCCAATTTAGCTGTTCTTTATTCTCACTAAACTAAGCAACTAACAAGGGAATGACATCACACTGATTTCTGGTGCTAAAAAGAAAAGCATTAAGAACAAAACATAACTTGCACTGAATAATCTCCAAATGCTTCTGGCTCTCTCCACTCAGTTGTCTGCATGAAACCCTGCTTGTCTCTTCTGAACTACTGCGGGACTTTGTACATGAAAAATCAAAAGGACATAGTTCTGCAGCTGTCAAATGCAAACTTCAGTGATAGCCAGCTATAAGCTGTCTGAATCAAACAGAAGCTTCCTGGCTTATATCCACAAGTTTAACTTTCCCTAACTCTGCTGACATAAGGATAACTTTGTCTTTTGGGGCATTATCTGGATGCCCCCAAGTCCAGTCAACGAGCCTTTCCACTTCAAAGGAGAACCTTCACATGAGAAAATTAACAAATAAGTTGGGAGGTGGAACAAGTTACTTCTGTTGTTTACTCTTTGTCCCAAGTGAGCTCCTTGTACAAAACACCTTCCACCCGCCTAAGAAGGCTGTTCGTTGTCCAGCTGAGCAGCAGCTGAGGCAGCAGCACAGTTGCTTCTTTTGCACTAATGAGTGAAAAACGAAGGAAAAAAGAAACTGGCTTCTGACTGGAAGGTGAGTCAGAAAAAGGACGTGCAGAAGGGTGAACACAGCTCCCACAACAGCTATCCCGTGCCAAGCCCCAGAAGGAGCAAAACAGCTGCAAGCAAAGCCAAGCAATGAGCCAGGTTTTGATGAAGCGTCTGTTGGAGATTTTTTTTTAAAATTCATTTCAGAACTTGTCATCTGGGTTATGAAGCTGAAACTGAAAGGAACCTTTTACGTTTTTTCTAATAGTAACAGCTGCTTTTGCTAGCAAACACCTGCACTACCTAGAGATTTCTGGTTACCTCTGTGGCTGCTGATACCAGAAGTAAGAATAAATAGTTTGGTAGATTTCCAGTAGGAATTAATTAGTTTCACTTTAAAAAATAAAGACCAGCACTTTGGCTCAGAAATGTTTGAACCTTTGCCTGTGTTCTGTTAGTTCCTTTTTGCCTGCCTTTGGCTGGTCAGGCCAGCCTCACCGTGCTCTGAGGATCGTTTCTACACGCAGAGCGAAAATCCCTGGCCGCAACTTTCAACATTTGCTCCTGCATCCCTTTACGGATCTCCAACTGCGAGCCACACATTTACATCCAACCTAATGCTTATCTCAGCTCTCTTCAGGTGCCAGTTTCCTTCCTGCCCTTGCAGCCCTCCTGGAGGAGGTGCTCACCTGTTACTAGTGAGAGCTGTAACAGATGGACAGAATAGCTGGAGACGGACACGCTGTGCATGTGTAACCATCCTCTCTGCCCCCCTCTGTGTCCCTGTGGCCCTGGCTGGGGGACACCTGTGTTTTCCTGGCAGCTCAGAGGATTGCACCGTGGGGAGATGGGCAGCAGACCTCAGAGCGGAGGGGGAGAAAGCAAAGGAAGTGCAATGACCAGAGATGGGGGGTTGAAAAGGCCCTGCATTGACAGATGGATGTGATAGCTGAACTACCCCTCAGGACTTTGGAATATCGTTAAAGAGTAGGAAATAGACAACGGGAACAAAAGATTTTGCATCCCTTTGTTTTAATTTCAGGATTTTTTAATACCATGAGTAAATGAGAAGACATTGACCCCTGTGATCCAAAGCCCATTTCTGCAAGAAAACTGAAAGGGAAACTGCCACAGAGCAGTTAGTGGGTTTTAACAGTACACAGGAGAGAAGTCAGATTACTTTAGATGGGTCATGACCCAGTCCAAATGCTGCCAGAACCATCCCAGCCTCAGAATACATCTGCCCAAGCAGTCTTTGCTTCTATGTTGTTTGGTTGCACACAGTAAAACAGGTGCCAGCCGTGCCCTTGCAGCTGCTTTTCATCTGTAGTGTTTCTTATTATATTAACAGTACAATATACACCAATTCTGCACTGTTTCAGCTGGACTCCTTTGTAGAGTCTGATTTTGGTCAGCTAAAAGTGTAGGGCTGGCTGCCTACCTTTGAAAGCCACCAGGAAACAGCACTGGCATTGAGGGGAAGAGCTCATACTGCGTGTGTCAGTTCTTCCCCTACAGAACACCTTGTTTTGCCAACCAGATGAGTACAAGGACAGAGTACCTCTGAAATACTCAAACGCCAAAACCAACGAAGTAATTAACTAGGCTGAATTTTCCCTTGTTTGCTAAAAGCAGCTGTTTAATTATTATTGTACACCTCATCCTGGTAGGTGGATGTTGGGTATCAGGTACATTCTACTGAGCTCGTTCTAAGTCCTTTCAAAATGCTTTTTGAAAGATGATGGCAGAAAATCCACCAACCAATTCCCAGTTTGGAATACTTTCCACACAATGATTGTGTGTTATTCCAGTCTTTTCCTTCTGGTTTGCAACATTTCTTTAAGAGGCTTTGATTCAGACAATGCCCATTACTGCTGCCTGCTGACATAGACCCAGAAAGTGAAGGAGATTATATTGTATAAGCCTGAACATGAATGGCACTGGGTAGTTAGAGCAGCTGTTGGCAACAGTTCAGATACAGGGCAAAAAAAATGCTGCTAATATCCACTGGACATAAATTACCAGTTTAAAACTAGCACCAGTTCATAGATTTAAATGGATTTTTAATGGACTCCGGCCTCACGATTAAAGCAATAAGAGGATATGATTCCTCTATCCCCAATGGCATCGTAAGGGCTTCATTGACATGTGCCTTAGTGATTTATGGTTGACTGCCTTAATCGGAGCTCCAAGCACTGTGGGAAAATGCCCAGGCAGCAAAAGACAGATCATGCAAAAGCCCTTGCTAATTTGGCTTTCTGAGCAGTGTTCACAGGTATCAGACTGACCCTGCTCCAGAGGCTGCAGCAAGGTCACCAGGGCCTTTGGCTGGTTGCAGCAAAGTCAAATTATTTCTATGTATATCCACCACCCATCAGTTTTAACATCAACATTTCAATCACTTTCTAAGCTGCCTTTTCTTTGGATTTCTGTTTGCTCTGTAAGCCTATACACTTGAATACGGTATTACAACCTTTAGCACTTTTCTAAGGAACAAATACTTGATGTACCAAACCAGGAAGGCAAAGGGGCCAGATCACAGACACTCTGTGTGTCCGTGGCCATTGTGACTGTGCACAGGGGACATGAACACAAGTGACAGTGCAAACACTGCTGCAATTGCACAAAAAGCCCGACAGCCTCACACTCTCTTAGGCACATATTTCTCTACTTGCTCTATGCAGTAGGTTTTTTACGTGGCATTTACTGCCATGGGGTTGAAAGGAAAAGGAAACAATATCAGCAATGGCCTCAATTGTAACAGCTGGGGTTACTGAGAGACAGCAGGGCTCAGAGGGGGGAAAGCTGCAGATGAATCCACATAACCCTATAAACCACATGGAGAATGTGAGTAAACCACGTATGTTGAAAGGAGAGTCATCGCTGTGGGCAGTTCCTCGATTTTATCCACTCACTCATTCCATGAGTCTATTAAATGGTTAAATGGAAATACTGCAAATACAGTTTTCCAGGTGTTTATCCTTGCTTTTGATGTTACAAGCATTATGGCACAATCATTTTGAAGCGTTGTGATTTCTTTCAAAAATCAAAATGATTCCCACAGTGAATCTTTTTTTCCCCTCCGGAGGCAGTATGTCTTATCACAGCTTTGTCCCTCATTGGTAAGTCAAACTGTATCTTAGATGTCAACTCCTGTCACACTTATCTATGATTTCATGCATGTAGCAACGCTGGATTTTAGCTCACAAGCTTTGAGGCTGCCCCTATCTTTTTAGGTTGTGACTATGGTAACTGTTCCATAAGTTGCTTCCAAATAACCATAAAATGAAGGAGATAGTACAGGAGATATCTCATTAATACCCCTTAATTAATTTTATAATCACCCTGCAAATTAGCCTACAAAAATCAGGATTGCTACCATTTTCACTTAGGTGGAAGTTTCTAAAGCAAAGGAAGTCAAAATAAAGTCTACAGTTGATTTCAAAAGTATCATGAAGACAGAAGTGATAAGGGTGGAACAGCTCCAGTTTTATTAGAAAGCTCTTGACTGGCTGTGTCAGAGCAGACTATTTTGTTTCTTTCACACAAAAGCATGCTGGGATTAGGGATTCACAATTCGTGATTCTTACTTTTTTCCCCTCCTTTTATTTCTAAGTAGGCCAGGCTCTGAGATGGCACCAACCACCACTGTGGTCTCAGACTAAACAGAAACTCTAATTAATCTGATAAAACTCGACCAAAAGACTTTTGTTTAGTGTTTTGCCAACAGATCATGTAAATTAAAGCACAGCTGTATAAACTTTCTCCAAATGTGCAAAATCCTAGATTTGTATAAAAAAGAATCAGTAGGTAATTGGTACCAAACTAATCAAGAATATTAAAACCAGTTTATGAACCAGTGCTACCCCTCCTCAGAGTCCCAGTACATTAGCAGTACATTTTAGAGGTGCTCCAGCCCTGAGCTACCTGCTGGCAGAAGACAGAGCAGTACGATGCTCCGACATCCTGGCTCCCCGTGGAGTGAGATGTGGCTTATTTCAGATAATACCTACAAAAGCACAAGCCCTGACAAAGCTACGTATTTCCTCACTTTTTCAGGCTTTAATGGTGTGTTATTATCTGTGCTGCTTAAAAGATCTCCTTAACACATCTTTTTTTAGCTAAAATGTTACACGCAGGCACCTGACAGAGGCTTGGTTTTACGATTTCTCTCAGGCTCCTTTAACTGCCTGAGCCGCTGAGGGATTGCCTTGTTACCAGTGAGTCTGGTATCCTTATCTTCCCCCGAGGTCATAATTTTAAAATTAGTTTGTTTTCTTTTATCTCAGCCATAAAGTATCCAACAAACAATATTCTGACTGAAATTTGAGGGCTTTGTATGTTTTAGTGGAGTCATGAGATCTTGCTGTTCCTGACAGTGGGTGTCTGGAAGGACCAGGCTGCTCGCTCATTGTCAACTTTCCTCCTGTGAGAAAAATGCAGATTAAAACACTATGATCTTCCAAGGACTTCCAAAGTCTCTGTCATCAGTAATTAGCAGGAACGCTGAGAACTTATGAGAGCTTAGTTGCATCCTTTTCTCAGAACGGCAACATTGTGAAAACGTGCACAAGTAAAGGTTGAGAGCCAGGGCAGAGCCACCCACCCAGACCTGAATGTCTCCTGCAATCCACTCTGCAGCACCTCCAAGCACAGAGCACGGATTTGTCAGCTTGGATTCCTCTCTGATGGGAAAATAGATGCGAAACACGAGAAAAACCACCCACTTTGTTTTAGCTAATGGCAGTATCCTTTGTAAGCAAGCAAGAAGCTCGGATTGAAAGGCTGATTGACAAGTGGCTGATCATCCTCCCTTCATCAGTGCAAGGGAGCACATGAGTTAATATTTCAGGCATGATCTGAGGTGCCAGTGGGTAGGCGAGGTGCTGGGATTGACACTAATGCTATTCTGACAGGCTGTGACTTTCTAAGTGCATAACTGCAGGGTTAGGCTAAGCTACGATCTGAGATCGACAGTAATGGCACTGCTAGAGATCACGAGAGAAATCTGGAACTAGTTGGCTAAAACTCTGCTCCTTTCCATAGGCACTTAACCTAATACACCTTTCAGCTGCTGGCAGGTTCCTGTGTCACAGGAGGAGAGGGATGAGGAATGAGGATTTTGGAACTTGCCAACTCGAATGGGTCTGTTATCAAGGGAATATGCTTTAAAAATTGCAACTGCACCAATAAATAATCTCTGCTTGGAATCATCTGATACACAAAAAAAAGACTGAAACCCTCTTAGAAGTTCCATACTACAAAAACACGGGATTGAAAAAGTAGTCAGAGGTCCCCACCAAGTTTATCCTTCCTTAGAAAGATTAGGAAAGTCAGATTTCCTTTTTTTTTTTGGTCCCAGGTTAATTATAATTTAATTCACCCAAAAACTCTTAGAGCACCTCTAATCATCTAACTAGTGATCCTCTAACTATCAGGGCTAGAGAAAACAGTCTGAAAATTTGAGCTGAAAATTCTTCTTTTGACTTCAGTAGTGAATAGTTCATTCTAGCAGTAAATTTAAAATCAGAGTGCATCAGTAAGGACCTACAAAAAGACGCAGCCAAGTGGCCAAGCAGTTGCTCAGCCCTGCTGAAGGCTGAGAGTCTCCTTACTCACATCTGATTTCTAAACACTCATCTTTTACAATGTGAATCACTGCAAAGCACACCAGCTGGTCCCAGCTGGTCCCACCCAGCTTTGCACAAGCAGTGTGAAAATACAGCACCCCACAATTCCCCCTTCCAAACATCACAACAGCCTGAAATCAGCCTTCAGTACAACTGAAAACTTCAGCCACTAAAGTCTGCTCTTTATTACTTCCTGGCAATGTCCACTTACTCAGTTCTGCCTCCAGTGCTGCTGTCAGGAGCTGTGGCCCTCAGACAGACAGACAGACAGACAGAGCCAACTAGATCTGCTTTCACCACACAGCAGGTCTCTGTTCTTGCACAAACTGCTGATACTGAGTGTGCAAGACTTCTCTTGCAAAAGTACAAACTCAGGAGTGCTTTCCTGCCTTTTCACAGGCTTGAAAAATGTATTGAACAATCCCAGAGAGGTCAAAGCAGAATATCTTCAACATACACATTCCTGCAGGTGGTGTTAAACCCTTTTGAGGGACCAGGTAAATGGGAATCTGGTAAAAGGCATCTGGTCCTGAAAGTGGAATGAGATGCAATCTGCTGAGGTACAGGAGTAGTTCAAAAGTAGTAAAACCACTAAATAGAGCATGAATCAATTTAGTATCTTTACTTTGAGTACTACAAATCAGAGGTACTAAACTGAAGTCACCAGTGACACAGCACGTTTTTCTTGTCATACAAGACAAGCCAAGCCCTGAGGTAAAAGCTGAAGGATTATCCAGAGACAGACTCAGAGAAGCACAATAGGACCACAGCCTTAAGTATATTTCAGAGCAACATAATGAGTGTTTTCCAGAAAAATAACACTTTATGAATATGAATCATGTTTGCCATCCAGCCTTGAGGGGAGTTTCTGAAACAAACCGGCTCATTGCGCTGAGTAGAAATTTCCTGGCTGACCTGGACACTCCAAACTCTGATTCAGTGGCAAATGGCACAATATTTCGTACCACTTCTGACTCAGATATATTCATGGAGACTAAATGTAAATTAATAGTCAGAAACACTTTCCCCCTGTGTAAGTGAAACTGCACTTGTGAGGAATCTCATTTTACTGACTCTAAGACATAAGATCAGTTCTCCAAGCTGCTGCTGTGGGTCTGCTCCCACAAGGTTTCATGGATTTCTGAGACAGGAGTTATATGAGCCACAAAGAACAGAGGTTCCAGATTCTGCCACAGTCTCTTGAGCGTACTGAAGAAAATCAGTTAATCTTTCAGAGAGTCAGGTCACCATCAATAAAGATACTATTCTTTTGCCTATTTTTACTATAGATGTTTTGTGTTACTCAAATAAATGTGGATCTACTAATTAGGTATTTAGATCCAGCATTAATATCAGACCTAAATTTGTTACCGAAATCACGAGAAACCGGAATAGTCCCTAAGTATTCCAGCAGAGTGTAGTACCTAACTAGCAGAGCAGCAGGGACAGTAATTAAAATAAGAAAATGAAACATGAATTTCATAAGCCAATTTAAATGCAAACTCTTCAAATGTGGTGCACAGAAGCATCCTATGAGGGTCCGGGAGGTTGGCAAAGCGGATTAGTAAATGCATTCAACTGCACTGCCATGACCAGAGCATCTCATCTGCTGTGGAAATGCAAAGCCATCTGGAGTGACAAACTGGAGAGAGTAAAGGTCCCCCAGGCCTCTGCCAAGTCTCTATAAAGTGCAATGAAAATGATAAAACAGAATATGAATCATTTAAGAGCAAAACTATATTAAGAAATGAATAAGCATCCACTCACATTTAAACTGAGGGAATGAGACTAACATGGTTAATGATTTAGTACAGGTCAGGTTAGACCAAGAAGTGGGTCTGGTTTTTCTACCTTTTAAGTACAACCTCTGAAGGGCAGAAAAGTACGAATTCAGGCTACTTCCTAACTCTGTCTCAGCGGTTTACTGAGACACAGGTTTCCAGCCATGTCAATATGATCCAGAAAATAAAGGGTGAGATTTTGAGATTTTTTCTAAAACATTTACAAATATTAGCATTCAGAAATATTTGGACTTTTTGTAAAAATCAGGCTGTATCTCATCTGGACAATTAACTGACACGATTATTCCAAAGTAAATCCATGGAGAAATGAAATTTCCTTTATTTTTGGGTAGATATCTTTGTTCATGAAGACACCGAAAGAGTAAAGGTGATGGGCTCTGGAACAGCATGGCCACAACACTGGGGTAACATGGAAATGACTTGTTTCCTGCTGCAGGTCATATGAGGGAGGCTTAAATTCCTCAGGCACTTCTGACTGTTTCTTACAAATGCCCCAAGAACCATCCCCAGGACTTGGAGATAATTATCAGAGCCTTAACTGCTTAAGCAGTCATTGCAGACAAGACCACTTGGTTACTGAAATGCTCAGCCATAAGTTACTACATCAAACCTAATTTGTGGAAGCAAAGGACACAGCTGGGGACACCCAGAGCTGTTGGTAGATCGCACGGACAAGCTTCATCTTCTCTGCCTCCAGATGCAACTGCTACACAACCAGTCTCTACTGATGCCTTTGGAAGGATTTTGCAGCAACAAGACTTTTATCACGTGAAAGTTGCAGGTTCTCCTTCTCAAATGAAGGCACAGCAGAAAGGCTGTACCCAGAAAACAAATTGCAAAGAAACATTATCGGAGCTTCCAACAGATGCAAGAAGTGTGTCACACTGTTCTGGGTGAAACGTCCCAGTAACATGGAGGAATGGACGAAACCAGACTGTGGGCCCAGCTGGGACTGCTTCCCCAGGCAAAAGGGTCGTGGGGAGGGGAAGGCTAAGGAGTGAGGCATAGTCTGTATTAAAAAGAAGCAATTTGCAATAATCAGCAGGTGTGCAGCACTGGAAGGAAAAGTCTCGGTATGCAGAATATGGAAGCACAGGAAAAACGGACTGCTGGACGCAGTGGGAGCTTAGAGCTGTGGCAAAGACTTGCAGCCATGAGGTCCAACAGCCCAGCCCTGGGCTGCAGGGAACTGGGCAGGCAGGCAGCAAGAAAGCACAAGAGACAGGCAGAAACAAAGCACACTCTCTTTTCTTCACGCCACAGGCCACAGAGATTCGATTTCTCCTGGTAGCCTTAATACAACGGATGTTACAGAGAAATCCCTGACTCCAGAATTTCGCACAGTGAATCACTGAATTTGTTCTTGGTGTGCATCTAAAATTCGTTTGGTGAAAAGAGACGGGGAAGGAGACACATTGAAAATGAGTATGTCTGATATATCCCTCACGCTCATAAGCCACGCAGCAGCCTAAGGCTCTGTCTGACAGCAGCAGCCGCTCGGTAGGCTCAGTATTTATGCTGGATCAGTCAACGACAGCAAGTTCAAAACAAAAGACTTTTAGTCCTTGAAAACCAGCACCATACTTACAAGTGGTGGTGATGATGATGATGATGATAGTAACTAATTTTCTGGGGTTTTGTTTTGATTTTTTAAACTTTGGCTTGAGATCTGTCAGTATCTTGGGGGATGGTTTTCAGCTTTTTAAGCTCATAAGTACATACTTATGTTTGTATTTCATTGCTAAAATGTTCATTTGGGGGGTTTAAAAGTGCTCCTGACACAGAAATTGAAATTGGCTTTTGACGCAATCAAAGCACTTCATCCCTTGGGATTTTTTAATAAAAAGAAATGTAATCGAAATTGATTTTCCAAATATTGGGGGAAAATGGTTTTGTAATTGAAAAAGTCTTTTTGTCAAAAATATTTTGAGCAGTTCCAAACCTCCTCTTTGTTTTCAGGTGTTCCTTCTTTCATGAAATAGAAAAGTGTGTCATCAATAACAAAGCATAAACAAATATTCAGAGGACCAGCTCTTTCACAAGGACACTTTTTGAAAGTACATTGCCTGCTGTCCTTCTGGACTTCTAACACATGTGAAAACACAGCCTTTCCCAGCTAAGAACACACCTCAGGCCTGTAGAAAAACTGACTAAAGAGACTTTTCTGCCCAGTGAATTCAACTCATGGAGGAAACGGATAAGCAGCATAACGATGTTAATCAGAAGAGCTTTCCTCATGCATATGGGAGTCTCTTACAATATTTCAGAATAATTTTGACGTAAAACACCCAAAATGTGCTCTTAGAATAGTAATATTTTAACAGCTCTTCAAATTCAAGTTTAATTTGGCCAGAACACAGAAGCCACTGCTTTCTCTCCGGCTGGAGCACTGGTTCCTGTCTCCCCACAAATCACTGTCACTCAGAGTCATGAGGAAAGAAAAGAGTTTTCTCCCTTTCTACAGAACTTTTTTTTTCCTTTTTTTAAGTCAACAGGTCATTTCTCATCTCTTGACACCTGTGTTGCAGAGCCACTGAGCCTCCTTGGCAGCTGGAGTCCAAAACCACAAAGATGAGGATCCTTGGCAGAAACACCGGACACAGGATCCCTCATTTCTTGGGCTTGTAAATGAGAAGGCTCAAAGAGTCAGGCATGAAGCACTGCTGAAGGTGAACGCTGGCTGCCTTATTACTGCTCCCTTTCTCCTTTAGCATTTCTAGCAGTAAAAGTAAAAATATAACTAGGTAAGGTGTTTCTTTCTACAAAGCATTTGGGAGAACAATATGGCCCTAAGGCTCTTCATCAAATAAACAGTGTTAACCTGCCTTTACACAAGGGATAAGTGAGCTGCAGAGAGGAGAATGATTCACCTCCTTTTACTGAGGAATCCCAAATCCTGATCTGTAGCATTCCCTAGAAACAGAGAATTGAAAGGGAAAATTTTAAGGATACTTCATGTAGACACTTAACTACATGATAAGAGTATAGGGAGGAAGACAGCCTTATCTTTTCAGGAAGTCACTTTTCAACAAATTGATTTCTTTTTCCTCATTCTATCCTTTCATCTCACAATCACAGAAATGATCTCTCAGGGACTGAAGTTATCTGGGTCTGGGAGAAAGTGCTCTCCATTCAACTCTCTTGTGAGCTTTGCTCCTTTGAAATTCAAGCAAAGCAAAAAATACATCTAAGCCATTTTTAATTTCTTTTTAAGGCTTGTACAGAAACACACAGTTACACCATGCTCCAAGTTCAGCTTCACTCCTGACGAGAGCGCTAAGGAAGATAGAAGCTGACTCATCAGGTCCCAAATCTAGGGATGATGAGGAAATATTAAAAATCTGAAATTCAGTTGGGGAGGGATTTCAGACTTTTTTCTCTCTCTTCCGACAGGGAATCTAAGAAATCTGCACTGAAAAACACCTCATCTAGGATTGTATCAACTCAGCAAAACTGCATGAGACCACAGAACTTTTTTGCTGATTATTCAGTAAAAGTGTCCCTTCTCCTGGCTTCCCGAAGGTAATCAGTAAACAGAGTAGTGATTTTTAAATGTATTTTTCTGCTTGGCTGCTGAACCACATGCACTCTCTCCCTGCTGAAAGTCTTCCTGGAGAGTTGCAGGAGTACATTTTTAGAGCTCTCCTTCCCCAAGCGGCTGCTGTTCATGCTCAGAGCACTGGGCAGCCTGGTGAAAAATATCCACCTGCTCCTCAGCAATTCCTGGAGAACTTCTTCTCTTTCTCTTTACCAGTAGTCAGATCTTCAGATGACATAAGTGAGCACTGAAAACAATGGCAGAGTTGTATAAATTTATAAAAGCTGAGGATCTTGCTCCCGGTTTTTTTTGTACATTCATTGAGATTCTGGGATATCACCTCTTATTGTTTTAAACTCCCACTCCAAATTAGAGCTGATCCTCAAGGGAAGCTACAACCTGGGATATCACAAGACATGCTCTTCTCTAAAGTGCAGGGTTCCTCTCTGAAAATAGAAAGTCCCTTCTATATCACTTAAGACAGACTTAGCTTTTTTCACAGCTATGAAACACTGGGACATGGACATAGTTGAGAGAAGTGCTGTGCAGCTAGAGAATAAGCAAACTGCAGTTCTGAGGGTCTAAATCTCACCAACAAAATAGCACAGTTACACACAAATTAATAATCCAACAAACATTAGTCAGTGAATGGGAATCAGGAAAAATTTATTTTATACTGCTGCAAGTGCTTGCAGCCAGTTAAAATTATATGTGTGAAATATGGGTGATTACAGAACAGTATTTGTCGATAGAAGTCACATTTTAGCACTTGAATGCCAGGCCTCAACGTCACAGAACACAAAGTAGACTTTTAATTGGCAGTTAAAATTACAAAGCTACTGTTTCTCATTTAACAGCGGTATTTCTGTATTCTGAACCAGGGGCTGCTACCAGGTTGTAATATCTTGTTTGGGAATAGCGTCTAAAGACTACTATGCTTTCTCTAGGTACTACTGTGTCTTGGAGACAAGTCATAAGCTGCTAAAATGTGATAGTCGGGATTCTACATTACTTTGGAACAGTCTCTCCCAGTGGGAGGCTAGTCTGTGGTAAAAAAACAAAAAAGAGCCGGCACAGTACGTACTTACATATGAGCCAGCTTGCTTTGGCCACACAAGGTGGAATTCAGTTTAACATTTCTACAGCAAGAGTACAAATCCCTAAAGGAAGATTCTGAAAAAGCTGACTGCTTTCTACTCTTCAGTGCATCGACAAAAAGCAGTCACCATGAAACTTCTGTGATCTGCCTAGAGCATCCCATACGCTGCTTTCAGCACCCAGGAGATCTGTCAACAGCTTATGTCAGGTATCTGCCATGCAGAATCCAATGCAAATCATGTAAATCTTGTAAAAGTTAGTTTCAGCTATGCTCTACATTTGAGGGGAATCTTAAACCTGTAGACATACGTGAATTTTAGGAGATTAAAGTTTTTAGGAGGGTGCAATCACCTTCCACTTGGCATATGTGTGTTGATGCAAGTCACCTCTGGGAGATATTTCTAAAGGAAATTCTCATGTCCATCTTCACTTTGGATATATTGCCATAAATCTGAGTGACGGTAATCTGACTACACCACTGAGATTCAGTCCCTCTGCCAGGAATGGCTCATGGAGCCCTTTCCTCTTCTCACTGCATTCTCCCAGCGACAGAGGAGCTTGTCTTGCCCGTCTCCAAAACGAAATATTGAAGGACCTGTATTTTGAACTTCCACTTGTATTTCTACTCATTCAGAGTTGTAGGAAGTGGCTTAAGTGCCCAAAACAGGGCCTTTTACCCTCTGCATAAACCCTGTTGACGCACAGCATGCTATAATAGCAGACACTTGAGATAACTGAAAAAGGAACAGGGAGGTGCAGGCAGTGCTTCCCAGCTCCCTCCAAGCTGCTGCTGACTTTCTACCTTGTAGCCTCAAGGGAGATGTGACAAAGGTCTTCAAGGTAGTTAAGAAAAGGAACTGACAAGAAATACCAAGTTTGAATAGCAACAATAGATTTAAGTTGGATAGTAAGAAGATCTTTCTAATATTAAGACTAATGAAGTCTGGAAATAGGTTACTTACAGAAACTCGGGGCTCTACGTCCCTGAAGGTTTTTAAGAACTGGCTGGAAACTCCCTGCCGTGCACCACTGAGCTGTAGTTGAGTCTGCCTTGAGGCAGAGACAGGAGCTATGTAACCTCTCAGTGGTCCCTCCTGCCTTATTATCCACTGAAGAGGAAACGTAATTATAACCTCCAAATACAGCACTTCAGCTGCAACCCCCAACTTTAACGTGTATTCTTTTGTGTGGTTGTTCCCTCAAGAACAACCATGTTGTATCTGCTGTCTTCCCAGTAGAGCACTGAGGGCTCCTCAGGCAGTGGAAAGACTCAAAACCATCCCAGCTGATCTTTGAACAAAAAAAAGGAACGGTGAATGCTGGCAAGACCTTCCTTCCTGGTATGCATTCCCATGAAGTCCCCAGAGGCTCACTCAGCTTTCCTAGTTAAATGACTCTCTCCCTGCTGTACCCTGGAGTAATTATATGTGACCTTTGCTACAACAGTGCTTTTCCTAATATGCAGAAGTTTGGAAGAACAATTGCTACTATCAGAAACTTGGGAGAACAATTTGACGTCAACGCCAGCTGCTAGCTTAGGAAAAAATATTATGCTATTAAATAGCATCTTTGGCTACTTATTTACACCATTTCAAAAAGTAACAGGTCTGAGTCGTAGCACTGTTTCATCCAGTCATGCTTTATCAAAGAAGAACCACTTTCAGAACACCTGAAGTACTCCCTCTTTTGTATGTGTTTGTATAATTTGTGTACAAATTTGTTAGTCACTGCACTTGGTTTTATTTTCCAAAAACAGCTTGCCATGAAACGTACTCAGCCAAGGAAATTCACACTGGAAGATGAGCATCTGAATGCTTAAAGCCAGCAGCTCTCTGGCAATTCCATATTCTTCTGTGACATTTGAATATGAATCATTTTGGTGTTGTATCAAGTACTTAATGTTTTTTTAATGCTGGGTTTCTCATCTGAATTTCACTGGGACTTATTAAACTCGGGGTTTTTCTTTCCCTATCATGATTACAGTAACTGTGTATAATTATGTGCATAGGGTAAATATGCTAATTGCATAATTGCAACATTCAAATAAATCCTGACAAGCAGAGAATGTTCTTAGGGCAGGCAGGACACAGAGTGACAGGTATAACAGAACTAGAAGCACTCCTCTTATTTCCATTATTAATATTTAGAGGTAAACCAGAATATAACTTATCTGCTGCCATAAGAATGCAAGTTAATAAAGCATCTGTAATAGCTGTAGAATAGGTCTGTCCGGTGGTACCACCTGGAGGCTGGAAGCAGGGCAACTCAAAGCTTAAGCTGGGTCTACTTACTGAACTTCTCAAATCTGCAGAAGACTGCTCGGAAATGCAAAATATTATTAGTAATTACCTTATTTTGTGGGAAAGACCTATCAGGAAAAATGAAGTGAAGCTTGTACTCAAGTACTGAGAGGGACATAAAACTCTCTACATTATGCTGCTTTATTTTTTTGAAGAGAGAAACAGGCAAAGAAACCAAAGTAAAGGTGCACATTTAATTTCTGCCAATGAATTGATGTGTGATGTTGGATTAATTACTTCATGTCCTTTATGTCTTTTACTCCCTCTGCACTTAGATTGACATCTGTCATCATGCATTTGAACATCAGCCAATGTTCAGTTGGGATGTTGTAGTCACCTGGGAGTCCCAGTGCTGTCGTGAGTTTCATTCTCACAGCATTAGAACACAGAAGTTGGGATTTGTCTGATAAAAGTAGACATGACCTTCTGGAGAGGCAATGCAGGAGGGAAGAGAAGAAAGGGAAAAGGGATTTACATTCGTCTTTAAAAAAAATGACAGGATTCAATTGGGATGAGTTTCCTGCTGATTGAAAAAAAAAAAGGAAAATGAAAAAAAAAAAAAAAAAGAAAAAAAATCCCAAGGCTTTAGAAATGAGTGAATGGAAATGATGCTGTCAACAACTGCAGTACTATTGGGAGCTCTCAGAACACTATTCAAAAACCAAAAACATTCACATTTCAGCCCAGTATTAAAATCATGATGATGCCCATGAAAGCATTTATTTTTCAGGCTATGGGAGACAGGTTGAGATAAAGTGCAACTCAGCATCCTGACCCGTTATTAGCACTGTGGATTTGTGTCAATTCTGACACAAGCCAAGATCACTGGACTTGACCTCGGTGGGATTACTGGCAATAGTCCTTAACGTAAAAAGTTCATCCACGCCTATTTTGCATGCAGAACAGATAACACCAGGCTTACTTCACCCTTCTGTGCCTGTGATGAGTAGCAGACCCTATGGCATATGTGACTCCTTTATACAGATGAGATGTACAGGTTCAGTCACATATGCAAAAATCTTGCAGCTCACTAAGAAGGGCGGCAATTTTTCTCAAAGAAAAGCCAAGAAGAGGCACATGAGGTGTAGGGCTTGGCACAGCAAAGTTCCACTGACACACAGCAGTTTGTGAAGAACCTAATGTTACCTCTAGGAACTTGGTTATTGGTGACTTTTCATCTTCAGGCACTCGGCTTTGAACATCTCTGATTGAACACCGAAGTCACAAGTCCTCAAGATCTCTATGAATCAGATCTAAGCCCTCCTAAACCAGCTGTATCCAGCTAGAGCCTGTCAGACCATTGGCTCCCACTGTCGCCAGTTTGCAGATACAGATCCCCCAGTTAGTGCTGGTGCACTACAGAGCTGCATCACTAAAGATCTGAACCCATTTCCAAATTACCACTTACACTGGGTCACACACAAACCAACTTCTGTGCTCTGCCAATTTCCCAGAGACCTGAAGTACTACACGTCAGAAATCAGTCATTAGAGTCCCAGGGACGAAAGCCAAATTTTCTTATTGAAAACACATCCTATGTATTAAACCACCCATCCCTCTGTGTGAACTGGCCTATTTTCCTACCACTGGGCTTACAAAGGCCCCAAGAGAAAGCAGAGAGTGAAATTGCCTGATGACCTCTTCTGCTGACAGCCCCTGTTGCTCATCTCAACTGCGTTTGATAGAACACAGCACATTCTTTTAAATATTTTATCCACTCAGTGATCGTGGGTGAAGGAAAGGACTAACGAGAAATGACAAGTGAAATAACTACATTTCCGGGCCTGACAACACTCTTTATTTTTAATTCTACCAGGGTTGGGGATCGACATTAAGGTACAACTTTGACAAGAGATTAAATAAGTGAGTTTAGGAGTTGAATTACATTTATAGCCTCCCTGATCTGTGAGCTCATTTGGAAACAGGAGGAAGTAAAAGAAAACAGGCCAAGAAATCTGGGGTTTCCTTACATTGCCCCAAAAGCTCTTTTTTTGTGTGAATTTTCCCTGGTAAAAACGTACTCATTTCTTCACAGTGAAACTTGATCCAACCACAAATAAACACACTATAATGATGATAGGAAAAGGTGTCTAAGCAGATTAAATAAGATAAAGTGAAATCTCCAAATATTTCTAAGAACAGTTTTGTACTCAGTGTCTGAAACACCTAAAGGCAGTAGTTTTAGAAGAGTCTGATGGATGTTTCTATAGAAAATAATTGTAAAATATTAGTACCATACTGTACCTATATTAATATTATAAGTTACCTGTAATATTTTCTACTTCTATTATTTCTTTAGTCTCTTATCTTAGACAGACTGAAATACCTGAATAACAAATGAAAGATGGGGGGGGGGGGCCGGGGGAGGGACGGTGTGAAAGATTAAGTGGGGTGGAGGAGAAGAAAAATTTTCCTCCCCTCCCAAGAAAAAAATGTGAGAGATCTTTCAGGTTCCCATGGGTAAAAAGCAATTTTATCACAAAAATGATTCAGTGTTAATGAAGTATTTTTAATTTCTGCTTGTACAAGACAAATATCCAGGTGACATTGAGCATTCTCTCACAGACCCTTCACTGGGAGCCTGGTCAAAGCTGTGGCTGGTGCTGAGTAACAAATGATTATTATATTTTAAGCTGTGTTTGGGAAGGTTGAAAGTTTGATTTCACTGCGCTTTAGAAGAAACATGTAAAAAAAATAAATAAATGAAAGCATGAAGATTTCTTACATCGCCAGTGGGTCAGATGAGACTTATTGCTCTGCCCTCTGCAATGGGTTATCTGTGTGAGGAATTGCAGAGGTGAAAACGGTGGCAGGCGAAGCATCCACCCCAAATTCCCAGATTCTTTCTCTCTGCAACGGAGTCTTTCACAAAGGCACAGAGATCCTCGTGCTTTGCAGATGTTCCAAATCTGAGATTCTTATACTAAGAGCGTGTTCCTTGAAACCAATTGTCAGTCAGAGGCCTCAGCAGCGCTCGCTGAGAATGTCAGTCTGACACAGAATTACACCCTGCGGGAAGCGGCGCTGGTATAAACAGCCCCCTGGCACACACACACAGCCAGAGCCTGCCGAGTTACAACAGTTCAGACAAAAAAAACACTGGAAAAGAAACAGACAAAAAAAAAATTAAACAAAAAAGAAAATATTTCTGGACTAGGAAGCCAACCCATTACTGTAACAAGAAAAAAGCTTGAGCAGCTCCAGGCAGTGAGCGCCTGCTCTGGGGGCACTTGCACTGCACTTGCAGTGACACAGCCTGTGCTTGGCTCTAATTCCAGCAATCCAGCCCCTTCTCCCTCATCGCTGTCCCCCACAAAGAGATGAGATTATGATCATTAAATTGATGCTATAAAATGCAAGTGTGATATGATCAGAAATTAGGACATTGCTTCCTTGGTGCCCATGCTGGGAACAAACTCCTGCTACCTCCAGTGAAGCCTGAAAGCTACCTAACGACCTGACAAAGCACATCATTAGCTACATTTCACCTAGGTCTTAAAATATTTTCATTGCAAATGACTCTCCCATTAGATGAATGCCCCTTGCAGAAAGTAATTACCCTTTCTTTGAACTTGCATTTCACAAATTTGAAACAACGAAAAAAAATGACAGAGAAGAACAAGCACATACTTTTTACGACTTTTCTCCTTTCCTTCTGCAGGTACCACATCAGTAATAGAGTGAAGGCCAGGTGAACAGCCCGAATTTTCAGAATGAGAGTTCAAGGAGACTGCAAGAGATGTCATGACCAAGAGGTAGCTCTCACCAGCCGTTTCTTTACAACAGCTCTCTGACATATGTGAACTGACAGGACGGTCCAAGTGAGCTGCCAGGGCAGTTGGGTCCTCGCTTGCAGCCCAAAGCTCTGAGGGCACATGCCAAGAGACACAGCCCAGGACTGCTGGCTGTGTGTCAATGCTCTCCCCATGCAAAACAGCAAAGGCAGATTCTCACAATTCCTTTAAAATATGCACCCTGACTGAAGGCTGAATTTTCTAAAAGGTTTGCTTGTTTCGTGTCCCAGCTAAGCTGAGTGTGAAAGCTGACAGGAGACGAAGCCACAGGATCTGGGCTGACATTTACAAGTTCTTAAGGCTCTCAGAAACAAACATCGACTTGTAACTCTGCATCAGCACATTATTCTTTTTTTTTTTTTTTCTGTATGTGCATCTGCTGAGACACACAGGCTAAAATTAGAGCAAGCACTCTTTCGTGTACTCATACATACATGTGTGTATATATATGCGTCAGAGACATATTTCAAATGGAAAGGAAGAAAATGAAACTGGCAATTATTAACAGTATCTTAATTCTTTGTTTTAAATTAATTTTGTGATGATTCACTTTGGGTTTGACCCTCAGTAACAAGCCTATCTGTCTGAAGAAGATAAATCCAGATGCTAATATCAGGACAACAATACAAGATCATGCTATTAAAAAAAAAAAAAAAAAAAGAACACTATTTTCTACACTAAGTCAATATATCTCTTCTGTGAAAGAAATAAAGTGTATATCTGTGTCTGTATAGGATTTTTCTAGGTTTGGGAGAAAGCTATTACAGAGGATGAATCAAAAACAAAGCAACATTTATCGGTGCTTTCTATAAGGGAAGAGAAGTGAGAATAAAATTTGCTCTATCATAAAATATTTACATGGAGTTTTTTCTGTAAATCACAGTAGAGAGAAAATAATAGGACAGAAAAGGAAGATGATTTTCAAACCAGGATTTTGAAAGTGATTTTCTTCAGTAAAGTTAGAAAGAGGGGGGAAAAAAAAAAAAAAAGAGAGAGAAAGACTGAGACTCCACGCATCATTTGAGTATGTTTTGCTCCATGCATGTTAATGAGTCCTCACTGCACACCCAGCCCTACTCCCTTCCCATCAGAAATTGTAGCTGACATCAGGCATCTCCAGAGGTACAGCACAGTGTTTTCCAACCCAGCTTCCCATAGTCTTAAATACCCCCGGGGCCCCCTGGTGACCAGCCCTTGGCAGGGGCTTGAACTCTTGGCTGATTCTCACCCCACTGTTCCCCCGGCGTGCAGAGAAACTCGGGGTGGGGGAAATCCAGCCCTGGCACACACAGGCACAGCCCAGTCCTGGGGCTCTCTGAGCACCTCCCGTGAGAAACTCGTCACCTCCAGCACGTACAGCACCAAATCAGCAGCTCAAATCCTCACTCCATCAGCAGCAGCCTCCTCCACCTCCTGGCACCCAACCCAGCACGTCTGGTGTCATCCTCACACATCCATCCACGCACAGTGACATGTGCCACAGCACATCCAGCTCCCTCCTCACTCCTGGCAGCTACACAGACTCTCCCGTGCTGGGGACAAGTAGCTCCAGCTCAGCCCCAGGGGCAGCTGAGGCAGGTCAGGGAAGCACCAGGCTGGTGGAAACACCAGCTCAGAGGCCCCAGAGAGTCCCCAGCACCTCAGGAAAAACTTATTGGCACCTCCTGTGTCATACAAAGCTATCACTTATACCATTACAGCAATAAACAGTTTTGGGGGTTTTTTTTAATCGATTTCCATGTGTTTGAAGGTAAGCACAGGTATCACTGCAGGCAGGATCACAGCATTCATTCAGAATTAAACCCCTTTGGATTTTAAACAGCTGCAGCTTTCACTATGAGCATTTCTACCATCTCTACTAATTGCACCCAGTGGAATTTTCTGAAAGTACAGCTTTATTTTGGAGGGGAGAAAAAACATATTACATAGGCTTTTTAGACACCGGAATTTAAACCAAACAAACAAGCAAACAAACAAAGAATCCCCCCATAGTTTTACTTCGAAAACTCCAGAAGTTTTTCTTCTTACCCACTTCCAACAGATTTTTGTCCACTCCAACTCTAAATTCTGCTCAGTGCTGCTATTTTCAGGGGAAAAAAAAGCTGCCATATATCTGATGTAATTCAGATATTGCACTGCAAAAAGTGTCTTTAAAGTGCAGATTTGGGCAAAGAACATCCTGCAGAGATTTGATGAGAAGCTTTTATACTTAAGCGATAGCCTTTGTGTTGTGTACAAGGAGAAGGAAATAGCTATTCAGACAGAAAACCAATGATCTATTATTGCAGAGAATGAAAACTCTGAATATAACAAAGATGATCAGCAGCACAAAAAGCACAGTAGATCACCGTCACCTCTCCTCTGCCAGGTACCAGGTACTGAACACTTCTGGCTCACCAACAATTACAGTTTGCCCTCTCTGATGGATATTTACTTTTTCTCATCCCTTAAGTTCTGCTTTCCAGCTCTGTCCGAAGATGACAAGACTTTGCAGGGGACAAGCAAAAATGGAAATAATGACTAACATAAGGACTAGAGCACTGTTTGTTTGTAGAGACTGAGTATTTTCCAAGACTTGTACTTCATTAGAGTTGGAAGTGTGTCTCTGGAAAGGTGCATGTGTTCTCTCCTCTCTATTATCTGTCACATCACATTTCTGCCCAACATAATGCAGCAAACCTTGGGAGTGATTTGTGGAATATATTAACATAGTTTAACGCAATGTGCATAAGATTTACATGCTAGTGCTGTAAGGGAAGGTGAGAGGTCAGAATAAAATGGATGATTAGAAAAAAAGTTGATTAATTTCTGTAGCACTATTTCAAAAAGATGTATTGGAACAGAAAACTTGACTCACTCCTTCTGAATATCTTAATTATGCAAAATGGAAGGAGCGGTGCAGGAGCTGTGATCCTCCCTGCATGACCAGACATTGCTCAGGCAAAGTTAGCGCAGCAATCAGTGAGTTTTGTAATGTGGGGCTACATTTCAGCTCTCAGCCCACACACCCTCGCTGGGTCCTCCAACCCAGCTGTCTCACGTTCCTTTGTTCGAGTCTCGTGAAATCAAAGCTCAGCGTGTGCTGAGGTGTTTTCCTCTCCAGGGATGGAATTACGTGTTCGAATAAATCTTTTTTTCTTAGACTGGACCCCAGGGAAGGGCACAGTGGCTTTTACTCGAGCGAATGTAAAGGCTGAAAAATGTCCAGGTATCTGTAGAGGATGAGGCACAAGAAGATTCTCAGTCCCAATGAGGCTGATGGGATTTTTTTCAGCCATCACTTCCAGTGGGGCCAAAATTATCCTCCAGCACTGTCAGCTGCCTGGGGAGGGAACAGCACTGCCACAGCTCCCAGGCCTGGCTGGGATCTCCTGGCTTTGCTGCAATAAGAAAGAACAGTAACCCATAAGGGTAAACATCAATTTGGCCTGAATCTCAGTCTCTCAGCTTCATGCTCATGATTCTGAATAAAACACCAGTCAGTCACCCCTTAAGCATCCATCAGGGCATTGCTGCCATTTTCCCAGTGGGTTGCTTCTTTCTGGTGGAACTAATTGACCTCTGACCTGTTTATTGCTTTAGTGCCACCAATTTATCATCAGTTTATTCATCAACATCTGGTGGTTGGAAAACTGTATTTTACACTATTATCTCTCAAATGGATAGCTAATGCTGCTTAATGGGGCAGTTATATGTTATTATAGATTCATTTTTTCTCATTTTGCTAATGAATGGAGAATCTTCATCAAATAAATATTTGCCAGTTGGCTTAATATCAAAGTCTCTAATTAAAAACAGAAAAATGCTCAATATATGGAGAGCTGAATGGTGGTGGCATGTGAGTTTTAAAGAGGTGTCATTTCAGCCACACTGTACTTGCACAGGGGCCAAATTGGCAATCAAGTGATCAGTGTGAGGAAGGTTGAGCTGTATTTACATATTGTCTCAGTAAAATGCTACTGATTTATTTCTCCGGTGCCAGATACACAATATGAGCATAGCTTAAATTGGCTTCTTTCCTGGCTTTCACAAAAGAAATGGAAAAATGAGGGAAAAATGGAAATAAACAATCTTGGACTCAGTCCTAAAAAAATCTGATTCCCTCCACCAGCCAGCACAATTGCATTTTGCAATGGGGACGGGCATGGATGGTGTGACCCGGCATGCAGAATTCATGAAACAGCTCTGCACAAACATGTGAATTTGGAGTAAACACATTTCAAGCTGACAAAGTGCAGCCCTGAATGGAGAGTAGGCTGCACTTCAGCATGTACGCCCCAGGGCCCAGTGCCTGCCTCACATCTGGGACAATTCAAGCCAAGGCTGTTATATGAGCTCCTCAGTCTTAAGGGCCAAAGAGTTTACACAGTTAAAAACTTACAGTTTTCCTATATACAAAGACGTGCACACAATACTGCTTGATTATTTTCTACACTAATACCCTCTGGTGTCAGCTGGTAGCAGTCAATGCGCAGAAACACTGCAGTTTTTCTTACACTAAAAGTCCTTTCTCAGGTCAAGAGCCTACACAGGGCTTAGGGAGGTGTCTTTACAAACAAAGCTGCTGTTTTCCAGAATGCAGATGTACGAGCACGTTTTGTTTACAAGACTGGAACTCACCAACAGTCCTGTATTCCACAAGCTTGCAAATAACTGGATGTTATCGTTGAATCAAACCTGACTACTCACAAGTCTAATTCACGTGGGAATTCAAGTGGGCTTTTGCCAAAGCACTGATATGAATGTGAGTGAAATCTAACCTGCATTTCTCCCACATTCCTTCTCCGGAAAGGTGCACAGAAAATGCTGAGAACGCTTTTTACTCCCTCATGTGATGTCTAACAAGAAGCTGTGGTTTAGATTTAAGAAGCCTTCAGCATTTAGCATAGTTTAGCCATGCCATGTTTTCATCACAATCCCCATTGTCTTGAAGGCAAAGCAGTAAAGGCGTAAGAAACACAAATTATTGAAATAGTGTTATCAAAATGTGAAAATATCTTTATTTTTCCAAAATCAAATAGAACAAACTCTAATCTAAAGCTACTGAAGCACACAGACTCTGTGCCAGCTATAACTTATCCATTGGCTTCATGGACCATTAAATAGCACAAATGGCACTATGAATTATTTCTGAAACGTCAATACGTTTCTAAAACTGTAGGCAAAATTCTCCTAATTTTTGGGTGCACACTCCCTGAATCTAGATCCTGGCTCGGCTCCCAAACACCCTCTTTTTCCATCTCACTTAGTGGATCAAAGCAGCTGGAGCAGACACAGCCCACACAGCCCCCACGATCTGAAGTGCAATTTTATTGCTACACTTTCAAAAAACTACCAAGGATGCTAAAAGCACAGGATGAGCACTCCTTAGAAAAGCATATAGTAAAAAGTAAACACCAAAGCTCAGGAAGTCATTATAAAAATGTTTCTTTTTATTTATATTTAGAGCTCTAATGCAATCACGAGTGAAGGAAATAAACCAAAGAAAACAGAGAAAGAAGAGGGGGGAAAAAGCTGTGTCAGGCAGATTTACGTGGGTTTGCTCTGCCACTCGTTTGTAGATCCATTGGCACACAGATGCTAAAAGTGCAGGAGAATTAGTGCTTCACTGATATAGTTTTTGTGAACCTAATGTAGAAAAGTCATGAACTCATCATTTCCTACGTCATAAAAAACCTAAGATATATGCCGGGTTTAATATCACACATAAAGGGCAGCTCCTCTTGAATTTTGTGATGGTTCAGAAACACCTGACTGCAATTTTTTACTCAGTGTGGAATTTGTAATGTCTTCTCACATGAGGCTTTCATTGCAAACTTTCTAAGAAACAGCTGTCAAACTCTGAAGTGAATCTCTATGCTGCCTCTTTTCCAGTGTAAAATAAGTTGGGTTTTGCAAGGAAAGTGACTAACTTGGCCCTTAAAAAAATCAAACCAAAACACACAACCCTTTTCTTTATGGTTACATAAAATACATGGTCCTGCAACAAGCTTGTAGGTTATTTATTGGTCCCTGGGTGGATACTAAAAACTCCTTAAATGTTGTCTGATGGAGTAGTGATTCTTTTCTGCCTTAGTGGTATAAACTGAATATATCTAAGAGCAGAATATACTGGCAGCAAAAAAAGGTTCTTTTTTTTGAGATCTATCAAAATAAAATATACTTGGGAGGCTTTCAACTTAAATTTAAGAAAATCTTTGGGAAATTGCCTTTCATTTCTAAGAGCACAATTTAAATTCAGTCTGAGGGTTTGCATGAGACACCTCAGGTGCTCTCTGTTCCAAATTCGCTTGATTAATGTTGCCTTAAAAGATTTGCTGAAGAATTGGGCAGATGTAATTAGAGGAGAGGCAGTTAATACTATACGTAGATCATCAAAGGATAAGCGTGCACTGAGGAGATAAAGAATCTCAGTACAATTGTAATAATCTCTTCAGATTAAAAAATGTAAATTACAATCATAATTAGGAGAAAGGAATGAAAGCCTGCTTGAGGATGTGATCCAGGTTCCCTTGGTACCTCATCAGGAGCACAGTTTGCTGGAGGGAGCCCGTGGGTCTGGCTGGAGTGGACTTGCACAACTGGCATCAAATTGTCTGGAATACACAGGGTACTGCCTAAATCCTGAATTCCTGTGTGGGTGAAACTCTGCATGAAGTTTCTACAGTGGGCATAAATCTGAGTTTTGACCATTGAAATTCTAATAGCTGGAGGTGACTCAGCCAAATCATAGCTCTCTTACACAAGTACTAACTACCTCTTTCAGGACTGGCACCACTGTGCTCTTGGAGCTGGAAATGCATATAGAAACATCAGAATGACTCAGGGCCAATAAGAGTACTTTTGTATTGAAATGTAATTTTTTTTAAGGTCCCTTTTGTTTAAATCTGCCAAAATTCACATTTTTTACTTTGAACATGAAACACTTTTTAATGTGGTTTTAGACTGGCCCTCATATCCCCTCTGAGGCTGGTAATTTATGTTAAATATGTGGTTAGAAAAACAGAGGCCACAGCCAGTAATAGAACAAACATCTTTTCAGCATAAAGATGAAAACAGCACTTTGATGGGACACAAATGGCTTCGTTACTGCATGGGCATACTTCCATATTTTTTTATTTTTCTTCCTTCCCACTAGGAAGAGCAGAAAAGGGGTAAAGAAAACAAATAAGGCTCATTAAAGCAGCATCACAATATTTTAATAATTACTGATCTGGTGTTATTCTAGTGGGTGTGAACTGCAGGCAAAGTGAGGTGCAGGATGGTCAGTATTAGAGTGCTTGTCATACAGGACACCACAATTCCTTGTTCTCCCCATGTGCTGCATTTATGGCTTTGTGAATGTGACATAGGACCAGGCTTCTAAAGATACCTTCAAGCCTGCTGAAATTTTCAGGAGGGTTTGAAACAGCAGGTGTGAGGCATTTGTGTAATCTTATTGCACAAACTCCTTCTGTAGTCAATACTGAGATATAGGTACTTCCAAAAGGGAATTGTCCCATCTGCCTTCAGACTGAAGGTTTGTTTGTTCAGGTTTTTTTTCTGGAAGAGCATTCCTTAAAGCAAATAGTTCTGCTGAACGACTCTCTCAGGCGGAGCATCAACATTCCAGCCACCTACACACAAATCCCAGCCCAACTGTGAAACAGCATCACGTGCCTCAGAAGACCAGCATAACCACAAATACTTCAAATATCACGAGGAGCTCAGTGATTGTGGACAGAGATTATGGGGTAGAGACTTGTGATAAAAGGAAGACGTTTGCAGTGGTCAATGCTGAATGTCACATCTGCCATTTGTCATGAACGGGCTACATGAATTTTAAAAAGACCTGCAGTCAGGTTATCAATACACAGACCAGTAAGCTGGAAGAACACTTGCATGTCCCAGAGGCACAGCACGGCAAGCCTCTGTACCTGGACGTGTGGCAGAACCAGTAGCAGACCTCCACCGCCCAAATACAGAGATCCCTTTGCCTCTTCCATTGGGGAATTTGAACTTTTACAAGGAAATACAACTCTGACCTTTCTGTCAGACAAGACCTGTTCTTGCTAAGAGAGCCCAGGCAGATTCATATCCTGACATTACCTTCAAATGCAGAGCAGTTCACAATTTTTCCGTCCACGTTTTGCACAGATCCAAGAGACATGTTATGTTCATTTGTTTTCACATCACTGACCTTTGCACTGACAACTCTACAACCCACAAAGCTACCCATCCATGCAGTCACTGCTGGAAAAAGGCTAACTGATGTTTACTAACAAAAGGCCATCACGTGTGAGTGGAGGCGCTTTCCCGTCTGCACTTGAACTCCAGTTTGGGGAGTTTGTCTTTAATTGAGACGTGTGACAGGAAAGGAACCCAGCGAGACTGAAAGCCACCCTAGTCTCTCTGCAGCATAGCTCTCTCTCACTGCAGCCTTCCAAATTCCTGCAGGATTTAGTTCCATGCCTAATTAGAGATGTAAAAAGGTAAGCTTAAGAAAAAGATCCAAGTGCACTCAGCAGTGTTTTCAGTTCAAGAACTCTCTGGCAGCCAGAGTCATCCCACCCCCAGATCACAATTTTCCTCCCCCCTTCCCAATCTTGAATCTTTAATTCCTCCATCTAAAACAGAAGAGCTAAAGGGTGTTACTGCCCATCTACTACAGCTCAGTGGGTTGGCTGCTTCGTAGGGAAAGGGGGACATCCTCAAATGGAACTGCCACTGTCCCTGCTGATTTGGCTCTAGGGAAAGCAGGACCACGTTAACAGGGAGAGGTAATAACTTCCATTGTCTTGATACACAAAAACAGACAAGTTTGCAAACACATTAGAGGCTCCAGCTATAACACTTTGGTCTAATAAAAGATATTATCAACCCCTACAAAACTTGGTTTCCTCCATCTCTTAGACCACCACTGTCCCCAAAACCCTATTACTTTTGCAACACCACAAAAAAAACAGCAGAGATCTGGGTTGGGTCATTCACCAGAGAAAACAGCTTTCTTTCCCAAGTAGCTACGACCAGCACAGGAAATAGGAACACCTCAGTAGGAGGGAGGGAGGAAAAGGAGGCAGCCCCAACACAGGTAACAGCTCGAACATGGGCTAGGCAGGACACCCAGTCGCAGTTTCACTTCAGAACATAACCTGGGTTTGAATTGCAAAGATACTTAGGTATCTGAAAGTACACTTGGCTGACTAATTTGATTTACAAAAGAAAATTAAGTGGATTAGGGGTTAGATTTTTTTATGGGATTTAATTTCCTACAGGGACAGAGAAGTACCCAGTGGGAGAGTATTACAACTCAGTGAGGATTATAACAAAGAGCTTATATTTGTTTTTCATATTCACATAATTTATAAGGGGTTGAAGGAATTTTGTACAAATAATCAAATTGTAGTACACCTAAAACCACTTGGTTTCTTTTGACATAGATCAACTGCATGAAGCTTCAGGCCACAGAAATTCAGAATGTCATGAGTACCAAAAAGAAAAAAGATTCAGGAAGAAGTTCCACTACAACAATTACCTGAACTATTGGGGGTTTTCTGCTGCAGTATTGATGTTTCACTGAAGACATTTACCCTCAAAATCTAAAAATACCCAAAATAATGACAATTAACTTTTTTCCTTCTTTTTATTATAAATATCTCAAAGGAACCTCATGTTTTGGTCCTTTTTCACCTCCCTTCCCCCAACTGATGACTATTTTACTGTATTCTTTCACAGTGAAGACAACCTATCTTGGTTCTCCAGTCCTTGTTACACTCTGAAAAAAAACCAAACCTGTACTGAAATTCAGTGGCCCAAGTATTACTTCACTTGATTTTGGAAGGAAGAACAACAAGCATTATCCTGCCTTTTTTCCTGAAATCCCAAATTCTCCATGTGTATGAACAATTGCCAGAAGTAAATTCTCCATATGACATTAATTTCTTATTTAGCTTTTCACAGATTTTCTGCAAAAAACATCCACCAATATATGAAATGGTAACATTTACCAAAATTGGCTCTCCTGCCAAAATCTTTAATAACAGAGCCTGAGGCAATCTTCTACAGATGTAGGAAAGTAAAACTCAAAATCAGGTTTAAAGATCTCTCACAGCTTCCTGATACTTCCACCTAAAACAAGATTATTACACTCTAACCCTTTATTTTTTTAATGAAATACAGATCAGTTGGGAGCTAGAGAGCAAACAGGGGCCTGAGCCAGGACTTTGCCCCATGGCTACTTAGAAGCTCTTCAGTCTGGTTAAAAACTTCCATTACCCTGGTTTTGTATGTGTGTTTCTTAAAAGCTGTAAAGTAACAGCACCGCTTTTTTAAGGATGCCATTTTCACTACGGAATGGCAAAAAATTCCTCCCCCGGGGTAGCTATGTTATCTCACTTGATTTAAAAACAATAAATTCAAAGGTAAACATAAAAGAATGGAGGAAGGTGTAAGAAATAGGTGGAAAGGCATTGAAGTTTGAGAAGTTCTGACAAATCATCTTGACATATAGTCCCAGTGGAGATGAGATATTGTTCTGTGTGTCTTATTTAGTTTTTTACACGGCAGAACAAAAAATGTACTCGAGGCAAAGTTGTAGAATATTGTTAAATTAGTGGGCTTATTTTATTAATACCCATGAGCATGCAATGATGAGAAAGAATTATTCTACTACACAGCCAGAGCAGGAAAACATGGTAGTACGTGTCCCAGCCCTGCAGTTTGTTACATGTACTTCAGGCATGTGAGTAATCACTCCATGGTTTAACACGATATCCTAAGGTACTAGTTCCACACTGGGAATTACATACATTGTTTTCCCTTCCTGTAATGGATAAATCTAGTGACCTATATTTACAGTACATTACATCAAGTCCAACAGACTACTCTCTCCATATTTCGGCCTTGGAGTGAAGCATTCAGCTATGTGTGCCTTGTGCCCTTATGAATCAGGCAAATTACTTGGTGTCAATTAAACATGTAAAAGACACTTTACCGAGTCATATTCTTGAAGAGAAACTGAACTTCACTGTCATTTATTCCTCAGGCAGTATTTGAAGTCAGCAGAAGAAACCTAATGTGCACAATTCTCTTGATACGAAGAGTGAAAATGAGATACATAGAAGTTTACTTAAGCAGATTCAAGTAACCCTGGAAACAGGTAACTAAAGCCAGACAAACCTCGCATGCTTCAGCTCACAGTGTGTTTGTAAACAAAATTCTGGTTTTCCCTTCACAGGGTTAGGACTCTTCCCTCAGGAGTCAAGTTAGATTGATTTAAGTCTCTGAATTAAAATTTCACAGGAAAGACAAGGAAAAGCTGTTGTGATGTGAAGCAGGACAGAGCAGATGTGAACAACAGCCCAGGTTTAACTGAGGGATGCAGGTGTGCGTGTCAGTTCACCTTGCACAGAGATTTTCCACCTGCCTTCAAAGGTTCTGCAAAGGGCACACATGCACAAAGAGAACAAGATCCTGTAATGTCATCCCCAGTCAGGCTTGATTTCTGCGCGTGGATGAGATTTGTTCATGGTTTGACTTTCATAGCTAAATCCAAGCTTAACTGCAAATCTATGTACGAGTTCAATATTGGCTGGTTTGTATTTTCTCAGTTTTTGATTTCGGCACAAAAGGCATCAAGAAAGAGCAAATATACTCTGTGCTTTAATTTATTCTCATTCTGTTACCAGAGGGAGAAGAAATCGCACAGTTAGACTGTATTAATCTGTTTTCCTACCAATGCCATTAGTAAAATGTCATTTTGATTTGAACCTGCTATGACCTACTTGAGAAAAAAGCTCCCATGCTGCACACACTGTATATCAGTGTGTATACACACATATATCAGAGGACTTTCCATTAGCTGTTGAGCTGCATAATGGTGTTTATATACTAGCATGGCTTAATTAGCTACATAATGAAAAGTGCAATGAAAATGCAAAAGGCTTAGGGAGGGCTGAGCTGCAAGAGGAAACTGGAATCTTGACACATCTTGGGAATACTGAAGTTTGTATAAAAAGGTCAAAGTCTCACCTCCCGTTGATAAATACACCCTTACATAAACAAATCTTATGTGTGGGGTCCTTATTAGTCAGACTGGTAAGTTCACTGAAGAAGACAAAGATGATGAATAGTTGCGGGAACAGCAGCAGTGCTCTGCAAGCCATGGGTCACATCTGCAGTTTAGCTTCCACTGCATAAAACTACCACCCTTTAGCCACTATGGTGGAAGAAAGTTTTCATAATAACACATTTAGTTGTTGCAGAAGGTAGCCCAAGACACAAAATATTGACTGTGAGGGAAAACAATACCATCTTTTAGTCTAAACTAGCAGCTTTCGGTGCTGAATGTGAGGGTAGAGTAGATCTCTTAGGAGTGAAGGTCCTGCCTCCCTAAAGCTGCAGTTCCTGGAAGAGATTATGCAGCCCAGAAACTAGTCCAGTAAAAAAAGATTGGTTTGTCTGGAAGTGCATTGACAGCAAGCTGAAAACAACCCGCATTTGTAGGGAAAAAAAAGGTTTAGGTCAGTAGCAAAATACTTTTCCATTACTCCTCAGAGCCTAGAAAACACCAACAGGCCACTCCTTTATGATAAGGCTCAAGAGGACTCCACAGAAATTAGGCTGTTTCTAAAATAATCTAGAAGTTTGACAATAACCTTATAAATGTTCATGTAAGCTTTTCAAGATCCTAATGAATAGCTCAGTGAGCTCTTCTGAGTTACTTTAAAAAAGCAAACAAATGAAAAAAGCAAAACACAAACCCCACCAAATGAACATGTACCAACACAGGCATAGCAACCCCATTTAAATCTGTTCCCCGTGTATGCCAGATGCAATTAGGAGCTGGCTCTCATCACATAGTGTGGATCCAGCTTTGCACTATTCCAAAACACAGAAGGTCCAATTCCAACCCAGGATTTCATTCTAGCCTACCCTAATGGCAACAAAAAGCTGCACAGTTGAGATCTGGATCACATTCAAAACTTTCCCAAAATGTATCTCCGTTCACATCCTGATTTTTGATTCCAGCTCATCTCTAATTATAATTATCACACAGAATGTCAGATCTCAGGTTATGCTCTTTAAATTTCTCCCTATAAACAATTAATTAGCTTGCTGCAGCCTTTCTATAAATAGCTTGTACGTATAAATTATTCTCATCTGCTCATACAAACAAAATCCAGGCTCTGATTTTTGCCTTCTGCTTTTCCCTGGCGGTCTGCAGCTGTCAAACGGCCGGACACACATGTGTGTGCTCTTCACATTCAGAGATAAAAATAAAATCATGAGGCTAATTGACAAAGTTTTTTGTATTGAATTAGTGCTTGGGAAATCAGGTTTTCCCCCAGAAAAATGCCCAAAAGCAGTATTTGTACCAACTCAGTAACTCCGGCGGAGAGCTGCCTCCCACACCAGCTGAGGTGCTGTTCACCAAACAGCGTGCATCCCAGGTTTGGAGGCATCGTGCTATTCTGGGATGGGATGCATATGGCTGCCCAAATTAATTTTGCTGACAGGTCTTCCAAACTCATTCTATAGGTGCTGACAGGGAAGATGAGGCCACAGCTCCAGCTGTGCTGCAGTCAGGGAGCCACCTCTTCTCTCCAGCAGTATCCCTTGCTTCCCTACCCAAGGTTTTCACCTCACCAGAGCTGCCCAAGTCCTCTGCCATGTCAGGGCGTATTCCTGGGACTTGGCTTACAGCTGAGCTGGATTTCTACAAAGACATCCTTTGCCATGTGCTAGTGGGAGGTGGGCTGGCACAGCCAGGCTGCAGTCGGAGCAATAATTGCAACCGTCAGGAAGATACAACAACATAAACAGGAATGTGAACGTACCAGGACCATTGCTCTTGGTCTGAGTGCACCTGCCTGTGAGATGTGCATACTAATCATCCTTGTCTCATCCCTGGGCTGAGACTGAGCAAGGAGTATTGGTAAAGCACTTTGGAATACTGTAAACCAGTGCAACCAAGCGTTATGATCACTTTGAAGCACTAATCTATATGTTTTTCCCCACAATCTAACATAAAATCATCACTGTGCCCAGCCAGAGAGAAGAAAGCAGGATTATTGGATATTGTGGTGTTTCACAGTGTAATGCTGCTATCATGGTGGGAACAGCGAGGCACTGAAGAGATTGCCCTTGTTTTATGGCCTTCAAGCTCAAAGAGGAATCACTCTGGTTCCCTTCCTCAGACCCAGCAGAGAGTCCAGGGTGAGCAGAACTTTCCAAAGCTTGCTGAGACAAGTAAAAGGGATTGAACTTTCTGAGGACAAGTGTGCCACAAAGAACAAGCAAGTACCTTCTGGAATCCAGCTTTGAAAATGGTAACAAGGACGGGTTAGTTACTAATATTGATTTATTAAATATATGTATTTGCATCACGTTTCAAGCAACTTTACTGTTTTTCAACCTTACTGTTCATCTCCTCACGTTTGAGGTGTCCCCTACACGTGAGTTTTCCTTCTGCTTTGTCAAATTAGTTCTCTTTTGACATTTTACATTTTTGTATTTCATGAAGGCCCTCAAAGCAATAATCCCTGTGAAATAAAAAATTCTATAATATGGAATGCCAACTTGTCTTGTTGACTCTTAGCCCCTTTTACTTCAGTTATTCATGTGGTTTAAAGACCCGTGCAATAAAATCTCAAAATCTCAATTTTTCTTCCTTTGTCTAATATTAAACTGTTTTAGTCAACAACTGACCTTGATTCATTCTAATTATCATTGTATCTGGTTACATTTGTTCTTGGAATTTACAGCTCTTCTTTCATCCATGTTTGGACCAATACTAATCTACTCTGTTTTTCATTTTCGAGGCATCCCACAGAGTTCAGAACTTTATTGATATTCTGGATTCATGCATTCTAATTTACTTGAGTTTCTCCTAACTATGACTGCAGACAAAGACTGCTTTGTTGTAGAAAAACATTAACTGGAAATGGAAAAGTGCTACTTTGTTAGACTGTATCAAGAATTCCTCTCCCTCTCTCTGCAAAGCCAAGTTTTTTAAAGAAATAATTTATTGTTATAGTCTATTTTTCATCAAAAATTCAACAGTAATCCACATGCAATTACTTTTTAACCTAAATCTCTCCATAGGTTCTTTTTTTCCTAAGATAAAGGTTTAGAGGGGAAAAAAATACTTTGCTTTGCTTTCTTCATTACAAGCAAAAATTCCCATCTATCTCTAACTGATGTTTAACTTCATACATCTCTTATCACCACCAGCCTCCAGGCAAATCCTGCTCCAGTTGAAGGTGAAGTGGGTTCTAGAGGTGTTGTGTTTTGTCACACCAGTGTGACACACTGATATGAGGATGTGCTGAGTGTGTGCACCAATCCAATGTGCTGCTTTTGCTCCATTACATCTCATTAACAGAACTAAAAAAGAGATTGTAAATGTAAAAGAAACATCCAGATAACGCATTTTGGGAACCAGTGGTTATCCATAACTTCTCTATTTATTCTGGGGTTTAAATCTTCAATTATTTTTTTTTTCTCCTAGTTCCTCACCTTACCAAAAGATATTATATGAATGCTCCTTGCAGTACGAAATATCTACTTGTCCTCTACTGTGAGGACATTGTCTTCTTACCTTTCCATACAGAGCTTAGCATTGCTGTGAGAGGCTAAAAGAGTAACATAATAAAAAGTGAAAATTAACTAGACTAGCACTACTGTTACTGGGTACCCCCACCCAGGATCTGTATTGCATTTTTTTTGCAACTACATAGTCGTTAATTTTTATTAATAAACTTGAGTTTAGAAATCACTCCGTTCATTCCTATTAAAATCCCTGATTTGTGAGGAGGTTTGTTTTCTCCATAGCAGTTTTTTCCTCTACTATATTCCTAAATGTCTTTCCAATGTTAAAATATTTTCTAGAAGAATGGTTTGACATTTTCTTTGCTAGGTACTAAATCAGGAGACCAAAACCCCAAAGAATTGTTTAATGGCTGTTTATGTCTGAGAGAAACCAGTGTTAAAGTGCAATTTTTCAAGTCAGCAACACGCTGACGCTCAGTAAGTGATACAGATTATTTTAGATAGAAGTAACTGAGCTGGGTAATTCATCTAACCTACCTGACCTGACAACTCCTTTCATTATTTTAGAACAGTAATTGAGATGCCAGAACGTGTGATGATGATGACATAAGATGACAATGTTGGTCCACTTCAACCAGTCTCCACGTCTACGTCAATGAGTGATAGAGGCTCACACCTCAGCCACAGACAAGGTCCTCCTCTGCCTTTTCCAGAGGACGAGACAGCTCCAGGGATAAATGTATGACTTAACTTTAACTCCTTTTCTTGCTGTCATAAGCAACGAAGTGCCTCAGGAACTTGGCTTTGAGCATGAAAATGAAACTATCTATTTAGCATTGCTGTTCTGGAGACCTCAAGTATCTCTGGAAGTTCACATTCACCTCTAGAGCATCACAGAGCTGTGGAAATGAGGGGAAAAAATCTAGAGCAAGACTTGCAACTAATATAAAGATATAATGGAGATAATGGGGATTAGCTACAGAATCCAGATGATCTGCCCCAGCTTGCTGTAAATTCTAAGCAGTGTCACAGAGGAAAAATACAGCCACAGATATCCAGAATAAGCCACAGTTAATGGTGAAAAGTTTATTTTAAAGATAAGAACTGACATCCAGTGTTTCTGTACCTACAAACACCTTTAATTAGAAAGCTTATTTCACTTATTGCATGTTCAGACAATTACCCACTGGCTTCAAGCTGGTTTCATTTTCCAATCTCATATTGCAGCAGGAGCTACACACAAAATGACAAAAAGTTATATCAGTGTGTTTTGCCAGAACAAGAATTGCACCTCTCCACAGCGAGGTGAGGCTTTGGAAATGCTTCCCTACAGAGGGGTTTGAGTGTTAGAGGGAAATAAAAAGGTACTGGCAGCAAACTCGGGCTGTTCTCTGTCACCAGAGGTCCAGGAGCCTGGACTGATGGGAAGAAGCAGAGTTCCAGCAAAGCCAAAAAAAATTCCCTGGTGATAAGAGCAGATGCTTCAATGGGCAGCAGCTCTGGGTTACTGCACCCTGGGACTGGCTGGAAGGCAGATAAGCACAAGTGTATTATTCTACATCCAGAGTTAGTGGGATGGAGCAACTCCTTTCAGTACCAGGGAAGTGGCATCAGGATTCATTAAATCAGTAAGATGATGTTGTGATTAATTTATCTGATTACATATCATACTGCCTTGCTTTTTACTCTCTGGCATGTAGGTTAATTTATATGAGGAACTCTCTACTCCATTTCCGTGGTGATATAAGTAAAAAAGGGAATTACATTTTACACGTATTGACTGCCTGCAGTTTTCTTTCAGCCCGTTACAAAGAAACCATTCCACTGGCCACAGAACTGCTGCTTGTTCCCGAACGCCCAACCCACCTACCACCACCTCCCTTTCAGACGGGTGACTTTGGCCAGCTTTCTATCCACGTCCTTTTAAAAGGCAGAAACATGTAGAGAGCAACTCATCTTCACTCCCTTCAGGCCCCAGTTCCAAAATTACATCATGATCATGACTATTTAGATCTGAACGAGGTAAAGGTGAACAGAGATACAAGCCAGCGAAATGTACATCCAAATAGATCAGGTCAATAGAAGGAGATTGCTCTTCTGAAGTCCCACCATAAAGCCATGTTGTTTAGAGGGGAAAAAAAAAGCCCCCCAAAAACTCCAAACCCCATACATACATCAGTTTACGCTTACAGGCCTCTAATGCATTAGGCTAAATGAGGGAAGAGGATATCTTTTTTTGTTATAATTTGGAGAGAGAATAAATTGAATCCTGCATTGTTCCTTGCTTTCTACCACATTGTTTCAATATTTGAAGCACCCGTTGCTGGAATAGTTCCCCAAAAAAGAACATTAAGTTCTTCAACTTTGACAGGTAAAGTCAGTGATTGGCATTTCAAAATAAAAAAGGCTGGAAAGAATATAAAGCCCAAACAATAAACCTTTCACTTAACACACAGCTTCACATTGGCTGTATTGTCACAAAGCTCTTCTTCTTCATCAGGGTGAAGCTGAGTACATTCACTGTCTCCTGAGAAGCTTTAGATAATAACATAGAGGAAAAGATGTGAACTTAATCTATTCCTCACTAGGGCAATTTTTAGCTCTAACTTCTCTCTGCCCAGAGGATAATGAGACCTTTGGAATTTTGAGCAAAAATCCCTCTTCCCCATCAATCCATTCTTGTCTTGATTACAGAGCAAAACACGTGTTGCTAGAATATGAAACAAGATGTTCATAAAACAGAAACAGGGACATGCAATTGTCTGGTATAATTTCTGAATTCCAGCAAATTAGAGTTAACCAGACAACAGCAATTCCGTCTGGGGAGAAATTTCAATGTAACCACAACAAAATGCAGAAAATACTTTCCAAATGTTTTCTGCCTTGCATTGGAACGATATTGCCATGAAAACAAAACCAAGAAAAAAATGTCCACTCTCTGGATAAAACTTGAGCTTTTCCATTTGGAAAGAGGATGCAAGAATGTTTTAGCTGTTGTGAAGCAATATGGAAAATTCAAGCCACTGTTTCTCATCCCAGAGCAGCATGGCAGTAAATCAGCTTCCCCAAGCCCTCTTTTACTCCTTCGATCCTCACCTCAGCAGATTATTGGAATAACTGTCTCCACAAAACACTAGAGTTTCCCAGGAAGCATATTTGGCAAATGGGACTTCTCTGGTTTAGCCAGTGCAAGTAAAAACCTGTTGTTCCACTCTTCCAGAAATTTAAGGAAACTGTTCTTATAAAAATTGAATAATGAATGTGAGTAAGCAGAGTTACCTGTGTGCAGAAGCAGCATCAGGCTAAATTCTTCCCTGTAACTGTTGCCATAATTCTGTCTTAAGTACAGATGACTGCATTGCTTTCAAAGAACTTGCCATAAATGCTATTTGCTGGAGGAGAAGATAAGTGCTAGCAGCTATAATTCAAAAGCTGCACACATTCCCTAGCAACACAATGAACGTGAGACAGACCTACACTTACAACAACAACAAAGAGCTGGGAAAGCTCAAATTGTTACTTCCTCCAAAAGTAGAAAGAAGGGGGAAAATATCTAATAGCTCTTCAGTGAAATGGGTTGAGGAACCACGTTAGGGAATGCTTTTGTTTTTTACTCTCTCGGTTAGGCTGTGAATAAGGGATTACACAGAAAAAGATTCCTGCAGCAGAGTCAGCATTGTAAGGAGACATTTAAACAGGGATGTGTGAGACATGAAGTCAGTCCAGCCTGGAGCATCACACCTTGGCAGATATGCAGACCAGTTTGGGAGGATGCCAGCAAGGAGCAGTCAGGATGAACTTGAGTGTGGAAATCTTGCCCCCTGAGGCAAGACAAAAAGAATTGAAAATTTGCTAAGTCTATAAAAAATGCAGTGGGAAAATCCTGGAAAAGACGACTTGAGTAAGACTTTTATCTTGATTCTGTCTGTCTGTGACCCAAGCCACTGCCTGAGTATACTCAGCAGTCTGGCACCTTTTATATAGATTTCCTGAATCATATTGCACTATAGCTACAAGAAATGGCAGAGGTTTGCATGCTAAATTTTACAGCTGCATTCAACAACCTACAATATACAGCAAATCAAAGATCCTTCATTGAATTGGCTCAGCCACAGTTAAGAGTGGAAGTACAAAAATTCACAAATGCAAGAAGTATGGAAAAACACAGGACCAAGCCAAAGGAATCTGAAATCTTGTGCAGAGGTTCCTTTCAAGTCACAAAATAAGTGCACTGGTCTGACAATTGCAGGAAACTTTGCTAAGGAATCATAGAACATGTCTATAGTTTTTTCTCCATATAATCTACTAAAATCCTTCTTGTGCTGAACTCTTAATGCCCAGTGTTAAATTCACCTGGGCAATAAATAACACTAAAATAACAGGTGAGCTGCTGTGGGCTTCCAGTTCACCATAATCATGCTCCTGACTCTTGAAATTATCAGCAGGGTTGGGAGGAGAGGAGAACACTGGGACAAAGATGTCAGACGGCATGCACAGATGTGACTAGAGCACAGAAGCTCTGCCAGAGCTGGACTGGAGGGAATATCAGCACCTCCTTTGCACAAACTTGCTTAGAAGAGCTTGGCAGTCTTCAACTACGATCCCTGCCTAATCTGCAGTGTTACTGAAATATCACCAGAGGATATTTCCGCTTTCCTTTCATTGCTGCCCTTTGTAGCACATCTCAGAAAGTGTAAATCATAAAACAGCATGGCAATCACATTTCCTCTCTGCCTCTGGAATGATTTCATCATATCTTTTTCTGTTGGGCCTGTGAAACAGCTGATGCTCTTCTCCTTTCTTCAGCCCCTTCATGGATTTTAGGTTACCTGTACTACTGATCTGTAAAAATAACACCCTGAAATTAGTGGGATTCACCAAGATCCCATCTTTCTTTTCCATGACGTATTTTACAGCGTTTATGATACAGAAGTATTATCTCTGAAAAGGGAGTGCCGTATTAAATGGAAGCCTATGGAACTTGGAGCGAAACACATTATTACTAGTAGATGAATCTATTACATCTTGTAACCCCCAAATACACTGCCTTACTTTTTGCTATAGTCATTTGCAATAAGACCATCAAAACCATCTTGATAACTGATGTGCAGACCTGTCCTACATGCAGGTCTTTAAACTTCACCATCATTTCCTCTACAGGGATTTAATTAGGAGATGTGCTCCAAGGCACTCCCACCACACTTCTGCATCTTCTAAGACTGACCTTTGATTTGTTGATTTTCGCTTGCTTAAACACATCCTGAAACATATTTTGCAAAATGAATTAATTTTCCATTGCACTGTGCCATTTATGTTAAAATGGGCCAGAGCTCTAACTCTCTTTGTAAAGACTGGCTTCTAAAAGAGAAACTTCTTAAAGTTTAAATCATTCAGTGTAATGTCTGTGAAACGTGCATAATGATTATTATTAGCAGTCATCGTCTAGGGAAAAATACTAAATACTTAAAACCACAAGAATTCACAGTAATTCAAAATATAATTTTCCTCCTGGAGAATCTAATTTTAGCTACTAAAAGACCATCATAGCATTAATCTAATGTTTGTGTCGCACATGACCTAAACTGTAGTTTAGAAAAACCCCAGGCAACAACTAAAAAGCTCAATTGCTCTCCTTAGATCAATATGGAAAAAAGCAAAATCTAATGGAAAAGAAAGCAAGGAGGGAGATACAGCTTGTTGTACCTTCTGCCTGCAAAACGAGCTCTGGGGGGTTCTGCACTCTAAAGATGGGCTTCAGAGCGTCCTCCTTCACCAATGGTGGAGGTTTTCCCATGTACTCAGCAACCTCAGGGTAGGTTTCTTACCCCCTGCAGTGTCCACATATTCCATACATCATGGTGGAGTGCAGTAGCTGGCTGAGAAAACACAAGCCATTCCCCTCTGTTCTTCTACCACGTTCCCTCCTCAGCCATTAAGGGGGCTGAGACATGGCCCATTACAGAGCGAACTTCACAAACCCCAACTAACACTTCAGAGAACTCAAAACTTCAGAAACATTTCCCTGGATTTGCATTAGCGCAATGTCAATAGAAGCTTTTATCTGCCACTCACACGCTCATCAGATATTATGACTTGAGGGAGATTTTAGGAGTTACATCTTCGTAAGCAAAATACCCACATTGCTTAGCAAGCACACTACTACTTTCCTTAATACAAAGTGACTCCTAAAAGTCATAGCTGGAGAGGCAGAGACAGTCTAGTGCCTAATTTTTTAGTATACACTGAAAGATTTCTTTTGGATTTGCATGAGTGTGCTTGCACAGAGAAACAAAACAAACACTTTCTCAGGCAAGGAAACCAACTGGGACTAATCTCCCAATGCCACTGGGAGGCCATGTGGAATAACAAGTCCCCATAATTACACACCCTGATTTCCTGAGCAGTGGGTGCTGCTCTGGTTGCAGACAGCAGGGCAGTTGAAATGTCCTGTATTAGAGATTTTAGTGGGTACCCAGAGCCCATCATTTGTAACTCAACACCTCTTTGCCTCCTGTGCTGTCCTGTGCGTGCAGGAGCAGAGAATCACACCCAACACACCTTCAGAGACTGACAACTTACAGCTCCCCTCTCACAGCTGCACTTCTCCACAGGCACACTGCAAGCTCATTTAGCTGAGCTTAAAACCCTCCAAACGTCATTTGGCATCTGCCAAATGGTTTTCTCTCCTTGCCCATGTCCTGTGGCCCTCAACACCCAGCCCCTGCCTCTGCCTGGATGGAGAGCTGTGAGGAGTCACCAAGAGTTCTACACAACCACAGCTTTTCTGGGCCTCTGGTGCTCTTTGCAAGAAGCAACTGGTTGATGAACAAAAGGCTGAGCCAGCAGGCAATGCCCAAGCTCAGTTAGTGCCTCTGTGCCCCTACCACACAATACCTGAAAGGTGATTCAGGATAGCTTGACCTCACTGAATAAGGAAGGGAGAAGAGCTATCCCAGGTAAGTAGCATGCAGATGGAGAGCTGAATTCAAGCTGTAAACATGCTGAAAAGTCTCAACTCTACTCAGCCTGTGAATATTTCAGCACATAGCCGTAGTTTCAATAGAAGTTTATAACAGTGGAGGAGTATCACTCTCGCACTTACCTTAGGCTAGCATTATTTCCATTATAAATGTATAACACATATAAGCAATTTTCTCTTTACCTTGTATCCACTTGAAAAATAAACCTGGCATTTTTGTTATTTTATGGATTTCTAAGAGCTAGAATGAGCAGTGTTTACACGAATGGAATATAAAATCAATTCTGTCTTGATTACATTTGACTTCAATGAGTACTAAGTGATGCTTCTTCCATTTAATCAGGGAATAGTGTTGTAGCTACATCATTTGCATTTTAATAAAAATTCTCTCAAAATCCAAAGAAAAAAGCAGCAGCACAACTAAGTGCCTATACATTAGGAAGTCATCTTCCATGATGAATTTAACTTGTTTAGATGTTATTTTGCTCTTAATTTTAAAACTCCTTTAATAAATAGAGCCGGGTTGAAAACCACCTAGGTTTATACATTCGTTCAAAACAATTTTAAAACCCAGCATACGCAAAAGTTTCCTGTATTCTGTGTGTTCACACACAACTATATATGTGTGTTTACACCTCTACAAGCACACACACATATATATACACATCTCAACATATTTTGCTGCAGGTAGCAGCAAATATCCCTGAAGGACTGAATAAAATCCCTTAAAACAGCATAATATTTTATTTGCTGCAAAAGTAATACAGAGCATCATTACCCTCTAACATTAATAAAGGATGAAGCATGAACTCATAGAAGGTAATGCCAAACTTATTTTACCTCATGACAAGCATAATATGATTTTTTTTCAGTGTCTAAAAATTTTAAAGTAGGCCAAAACTAATCCTAATATAATTCCATTAGTTTTAATGGAATTGTGCTAGTGACTAATTTAGAGCAACAACTAATTTATATCATTCTCTTTCTCATATGGTAGTTGCATTCCAAAGTCAAAAAAAACCAGCAGCGAGAGCACAAGAAGCAATGAGTTTCACAACGTGTCTCTCCTGAATTACCTTTTAAATGACCAAGTCATGTTAAACTGAAAACTGGAAAATTTGTATTGCACTGCCCTTTCGTAGCAATCTACAGGGTCACTAGCAAAGCATCCAGAATTTGTATCCTGATGATTACAATCCAGACTCTTCAAAAGAACAAAAATGGTGCTGATTTCTGGTTGAAAGCAAGGTCCACAGATACATAAAAACCACTGGGGAGCTGGGCAATGGATCTGGACACACAGGGAGGTTTGGAGGGCCATTTAAAGGCTTTGAGTGCCCATTTCCATTCCAATCAGCATTTAGTTCCCCTGAGTAGCTTTGAAAATTTCAGTGTAGGTGTGTACATAAGCTACATTATTACTGAATCCTAAAACAGTTCAAGGAACATTAAATTTTATGTGCCATGTTCTCAGCTGATGTTACTCAACAAAGCCCCACTGAGGTCATTAAAGTGCTGGTGGTGGCTATTGAAGGATCTGATGTGGAGCCATCACCTCTCACTCTATTTTTGTCCAGTTTGTACACTTTGGATCAATAGCTTCATTACCGATAGTGATCATTTGTAGATTCTTCACAATAAATGCAAATTAATTAGATGTTGCAAGGGTTCAATTGATTCACTTGCACGTCCCAGAATTACCGATCTGCCACTCCACTGTAGTGCTGCCAGCAGGAGTTGTGAACACTCAGCACGGTGGACTTTCTCCTGAACTGAGCTGCAAATACTGAAATTTCTTGAACTTCAGTGGAATGACAATGAAGAGCTTGAAAAGACCTCCTTTTTGGTTTGTATTTTCACAGATTGTTACCAGGTAAAGGATAACAACCCCACCAGTCTCACACCTCTGGCCCTTCACATTGGATAGAAACAAGCTGAAGAGCTGCCCCTTCACTCGTCTCCATGTCTTTGCTCCAAAACTGGGCTGCAAATACCCCTTCTTTACTGGGAGAAGAGCTGCGGTGTCCTCCTAACTTTTTCCCCGCTCCCAACAGATTTGGAGGCATGACTTTGGGAAGGCAGCACCCAACAGCACAACCATTTACTGCAGACAGCGAGGTGGAGAGATGGCGGCACTGCCTGTGAACTGCAGCTGCTCCTCCGCAGAAAGCGAAGGCAGAATAACCATCCTTGCTACATTTTGACCTCACTCCCCAGCCCAGCAGCACCTCTTGGCCCTGCCCTGTGCCTGCAGGGTACCTGTTCTGAGATCCACAAAGTGCACTAGAGGCAAGGAGAGAGTGTGTGTCTACAACAAGGTCTGCTGAAATGCACTTCAACTCCAAAGCAGTACCACACTGCAAAGGGAGGGAGTCAAAACAAGAGGTCAGGGATGGGAGTTTCTTCTCAGTTTTCTCTTCTTCTCAGCCTGACAGCTGTGATTGAGCGTCATTGCCACCAGTAAAACATGAACAACTTGTTACAGAAAACAAGCATTTTGCCTCTATAGAAATCTAAACAAGGTGTAACATTTTGTGGTACTAACACTTCCTCGTTGATAATGTCTTGGGAAAGCGTGATTGCTTTGAGAAGGTGTTCTTGGCATTAAAATTAGACAGGACCCTAATCACCATTGTTTAATTCAACTATTTTTGCATGAGCTTTGTTTCAGTGCTTAATGATTTCTGAATTTTTCTGAATATGACACCTGCTTAAAACAGCGACATTTAAGTTAATCAGCAAGTTCAAGCTCCAAACCTTGTCTTTTCAATTAAACACCATAGAAAGCCTGCAAAACGAACTAGTCATTTTAGCACTAAAAGGAATTTTGCGGCAACTAAAAGTGCAAAAAAATTAAGGCATAAGATAATTATCTAAATAATTTGCATAACCGCCAAATTTGACCAATACAAAAGATTCTGTCGCAACCTAATGTTAGGAAACAGAAGCTTCCTGATCTGAAGGCAGCTATCCCACCCCACAGCAGCTCAGGGTTTGTCCCTGTCAGTACTGCCCCTGATTTGTACACAGCCCTTCAGCCCACACTGATTTCAGATATACCACTTAGAGCTGACAGACATCTGGAAGTCATTTTACAGCAGTGATAATATGGGACCAATCACACCAATCTCCCCTGCTACAGTTGTTCCCTGTAAATTCAGGAAAGGGCATTAGGAGGAACCCGAGAAAGAAATGAAACGTGCATTTGTGTTGCGAGCACAGAACCCACAAGCTAAGTGGCTGTGACACAGATGTGTCCCCACACGCTGGATCACACAACATGCTCTGCTCATTGCCTATAGGCAGTGGTGTTCATCCTCTTTCCTTGCTGCTATAGCGTATGGAACAGATTTTATTTTCCTAATTTTTTTATTACCACTATTCCTTCCTCCCTTTGTTTCTCAGCATCTCCCACATAATAAAAGTTAAAACTTCGCTTTACTCCATTCATTTGATGCATCAAAGCTCATAAAGAATTCCAGACGGTCTTGCTGGGAAGAATGAAACAGTGATTGACTGTCACATTCCTAGAAATGTTGAGCAATGCTGCAGAGCATTTCTGAGCCATGGTCAGTCATATCCTTCACCTCAAAGAGCTGTGACACATCCTTGGAGTATCTACAAGAAAGCCTCTGGACAGGGATATCCCTGGAACCCCACAGTGCCGGAGCTTTACAAACCCATCACAGCACTCAAAATGACCAGAGCAGCTGCCACGAATGTCGGGGTCAGTCCTACCACAGGCAGGAATCCCACCACTGTTGTATTTTCACTGTCTTCTCTCTTTTTCTGCATCAATCCCACAGACAGTGCTTGAAAAAAACATGAAGCCGTTTTATCTACCATGGAGTTGTGCTCCCCTGAGCCTGCTGCTGATGTTAAAGACCCTTCTGGCTTCCTACCATTCCGCTTCTTCCTGCCCTACATGCAGCATTGCTATGGCAACATGTATCTGACGCTCCACAGCCTTCATTTGGATATATCATACCTTGTTTGTTTTTACACTTCTCCCTGAAGCATAGCAAGTTCTTATAAGTCATTTTGGATGCCATTCCTGAAAGAATGTACATCATGAGCAGAAGATATTGGAAGAAGCCCTGCAGATCTACACTTTCTCTGGTTTTTTTTTTCCCCAAAATAGGACTTGTCTCTGGCTATATCATCTTGGTGAACCACCTGCTCCCCCTTACAGTATCTCTCCAATGCACAAGTCCAGTCAGTCTGTCACTGAACAACACTCATAAAATCTGCACCCAAGAGCTGTCAGGTCTTGCAACGTTACATGAATTGTTTCTGCTTCTCTGTATACTTATACTCATGAAGTCCATAATAATGCCTGAAATAAATGCCCTCAACTGAGTTTTAATTTGTGCATTCAGAAGAAATGTTACTCAAATTAATAAGAGTAAAAGAACTTCCAGTTAAGGTCACTGATTCTTATGGGTTTTTTTTACTAGTGTTTTTAAAGCACTGTCTGATAACTGGATATTGATTTCAGTGCCCTACAAATTGACCTATCCAGTGGTTTTGCCTCTTTCTTGATTCTCCCACATTAAGGCATTGATGATGATAGTTTTAATTATTTTGGAACATTCTTATTTCAGAAGGAAGAAGAATCACAATCTTTACTGAGCCCTTTTTTCACCACAGACCAAATCAAAAGGATATAATTACTTCCATGCTGATCAACGCCATAATGGATTTTACTTTAGTTCCTACCGTGAAACCCTTCACTGTAATTAACAGCCCAGAAACTGATGGTATGAAAAATGTGATTCATTGCTGTACAATCAAATCACTACTTTATATCTGTCCCCACTTAACTTCATGGCAGTGCCATAATCTCAAGATGAGCCACAATCTCCTATATACAGAGAAGGGAACCAGCAGTGATGCAGCAGAGCTCCAGAAACTCAGGTGGAGGGAGGCTACTTCGTGCTTCAGGTGCTGTTATGTGCACCCAGACACACAGCAACTGTTCTCTCATTTTCCCCGTGTTTTCACCACTAAGAGCAAGACAGAGACATGATCCTAGTACATTGAAAAAGTCCAGGGGGTTGGGGATTGTGAAGAGGAATTTGGTCCCCTCACAAGGGCCTTATTAATGCACAGTAGAATTCCCTGCCTTTCACTTACACAACGCCAGCACTGAACAGGATTAAGATTGAAATATGAAGGGCTATTACCAAATAATGTGTCTGGAAAGTCTCAATTCCCTAACATCTGTCATCTTTCTGACTGCTACAGCTACACTGTATTTTTCCTATTTTGTTTCCCTTTTATGATTATATCCCCCAACACCTCCACTGTTTCGCCACTGAATATTAACTATAATGCGTGTCTGCCACCACCTCAAATACTTTTTCAGGAGTAGAGAACTGTGGGGCATGAAGGGACAAATAACCATTTGGTTCACTGCCTGTACTGAAGAGGGATAAATATCCTGGGTATTGAAGAATCCTGGGATATGGAGGGTTTTCAAGTCTTGCTGTTTACAATCCTGACTGTTTAAGGTGAGGACCCTGAGGATTCCCCTGCCAGGGTAGCTCTTCCCACCTGGCTCTCCCAGGAAAACTCAGTATCAGTTAAGCCCCTTCTGAGGGCACTGCATTCATACTCATTAAATCCTGATATTAACGGACTTCTGGCCAGAAAAACGTAGTGAGGTCAAAAAAATGAGCCCATGAAGAGAATCAGAGGGATGTGAAGGTGAGCAAAATTAGAGTAAGAGCTACAGATCATCTTGGAAATGAGCAGAATGGGGTACACTCCCTATAGCACTCCCTGTACAGTATGGGAAGCCCAAGGAAGTTATAATGGTAGTAAGTCTTCCTACTGGACTCTCAGGAACTACTCTTAGTTTGACAGTCTTCACTTACTGCACAGAAACAGGCTTTAAACAAGTTTTTCCCTACTCCTCACTTCCATTCCACAACTCAGGCTACCTAAGCCAGGGTAACCCACCTTTTGTAGCCCTGGGAAGCAGCTCCTCCAGGCTCTGTAAAGGCCATCATCCAGTGTAGGTTTTCCTACAAGTAAATTGAGTACTTATCCAAATTCCCCAGAGAGGAGGGCTGTCAGATCAAGTCACAGGAGGAGGCACTGCTTTCCCCAGCTATTTGTGCTTCTGCAAGCTCTACACAGTGACAGGCTGAAAACAAAAAGTGTGACCTGTACAGACTGAGCAGGATGCTACCCCATATTAACCATGCCAGTTCCTATAGACTGGTAGGGACATAAGATAACCCTTTTACCTGCAGCACTAAGAAATAAAATGTGTTAATTCTCCTAAATTTTTGCTCTTTACCTCGCTCTTCACAAACTAATTATTTTCAATTATATGTTGTCTATATAAATAGATTAAAACTCCAACTTCCATTACAAATCCTGCTCTTGAAGGATATTTATAATTTCAATAATATAAGTCCATGATATAAGTCCCAGGTTCACTCTAATCCCTCTGACAAGCCTAATTTGGAGCAGTGGAGAGAAATGTTGTAAGGGTGATATGAAGCCAGCAGGCAGCAGAGGGACCTTTGCAGAGCCAGGTAATTGCAATGCTTGCCAGAACCACCCTGCTGCAGGGGTGGATGGCTCAGGAACATGCAATTAAACACACATTGTTAATCTTATTTCAACATTCTGGAGACAGCAGATTTTCTGTATGTTCACCCACACACACACACCTGTGCACTGCAAAGAGCTGGATGTGACAATAATGGGCTGTATGCCTGGAAGATACTTCTGCACGTTTTTAATTAGAAGCACTTAAAAAGACCCTCTGTAACAGATAGGGCTCACCTCAGTATGTTCAGGACATGGGGCTGGGAATCACAGAACACAAATTCTGAGTCTGCCTCTGCCATATGACATCTCTGTCCCTGATCTTTAAAGAAGGGATAACTTTGCTCAGGTAGAGATCGTGTAGTTCAGGGCAGACAGCTTTAGGCATCGACACAGTCACAGCCTCCACAGGTTCCCCAGACACTCAGAGAAAAGCCAGACCCTCTAGAGGATAATTCAAAGGAAGAGTCTGAGCTGTAATTCCACCTTCAAGGTCCCTTTTTTGCAGCTACCAAGAGCTTAGGGGACCAGCATCCTGAGGCAGGATGGTGTCGCAGCTGAGGCACTACAAATATCCTCCGGCAGAACTAACTTCCTTTCTCACCTGTAGATGTCAGATGCTGCTTTAAAAAAAACTCCAACAAACAGAAACAAACAAAACTCCACAGTTATTAAGGTAATCTCTGCTCTGTCTGGAGTTACTGATACGTTCAAGTACCTGCCAAACTCTTCAGCAGCCATATTTTTGAGCAGTGCACTTGGACAGGCAATGAATCAGTACCATGTTGCCAGCTTAACTGTACCTAGGATGAACTAATTTCATATGTTTTTGTCCAAATTTGTTTACTTGTCCCTTGCCTAAGCTCGTTGCATCATCATATTGCAAAATACTGGGATGACACAGGGCAATACATAACTAAAAACACAGAAAAAACCCCTTCATATATCTCAGCAAACATATCTACCAGAGGAAATCCAATTTCAAACCAGCGTGAATCTGAAGCAAGGTTTACTAATTCCCACTGGAATTTTACTTCCAGACTGGAAATAGGAACAAACATCAAACAGATTAAAAAATTTCCTGGCAGTGGGAGAGGTTTTATCACTGGTTCATTTTGTTCCAGGAAAGAGCTACAAACCTGTTTGATGGCAAAGAACAAAAAGTTCATCAAGGGTAGTCTCTGGAGGGCAAGACATTGTAGGGACAGCGCACAGCAAGGTTCTGAAAAATGCTTTTATGCAGCCACAGTATTTTGTTCACAAAGAAAAAATGCTAAAGAAAATGAAACCATTAAAAGAGTCCTGATTAAGTGAATAGATGGCCCCAGACAGGCTTGCATTATAAACATTAATTGCACATTAGCTCAAGTAATTAAAAAATAAATACTGTACACAGCAGGAAGCGCCTTCTTAAAGCAACTTCTGCCTTGGGAAATGAGCAGTTCTTTTTTAAAAACAAAACAAAACAAAAACCAAAAAACCAAAGCCACAAGCCCTGGAGTGCCAGTGAAATGCTTGTTTCATCAAGGGACACTGAGAACACCATGGAGCAGATTTTACTGCTGTGCCAACCGTACAGAGCCAAAGTGGCAGCAAACACCGGGAACCACTTAATGAAAGGATCTCTTCATTCCCTCTTACCGCCCAACCCCACTGGAAGCCTCGGATACCATGAATGAAACAACATGAAAACAACAAATAATTCAATTCTGGTCACTTCTGGGCTCTGGTAGAGGGTTGGACCAGAGGCTTTGAGGAGCCAGTGACAGGGGAAATGTTGCTCTTTTACGGGCACTGCATGACAGAAGCGATGGAAACCCTGGGGCAAAACCCAGTCTTGTGCAAGTGCCTCAACCCCTCAAAACAAGGGCAGTGCCAAATCTGCCAGGAGCTGCCTCGGGGCAGTGCTGCACCCAAACCCTCTGTCAGTTTCGCCCCAGATCCACACTGACCCGCCTAAAGACATGCCCCCAGCAGGACCCAGCCCTATCACCGCAGCTTTCACCAGCCAGCTCAGAGCTTGCTTGGAGCACTCTTCATGACAGGAGGGTGTTGGCATGCCCTTCTAGCTCCTTTTTAAGTGGTTTCCAAGGAACTGAGCAGGAATGGGAGATATTCAGGCTCTTGCAGCTCAGCTGAGGACAAGGCTGAAGGATTTTAATGACCTAGTCTGACTTTGGGAGATGGTCGTACTGCTGATTTGCACTGAGAAGCCGAAAGATGCAATAAAAATTATTGTACAAAATTATTGTACAAAAACCCCCACACAGCCTGCAGCACCTCACCAGAGCAAAGCCTAGCAGGCAGGAGCCAGGTTAGCACATGGAATGCCTGAATCCCAGGTCAGTGCTCAAGACACAGAGTAATTTTGCATCTAACAAGCATTACTACCCAGATTCGCACATGCTGACAGATGTATCTGCTTTGCAAACACCCATATTCAGGAATGAGAGATTGAAGATATTTTCATACGTGAATATTAGCTTTCTGTACTTATCTACACACTGACAAAGTGTTTGCTTTCTTAGGTAAAGAAGCACAGACACTTTCACCAGGACGACACTAAGTAGTTAATGCAATACTAGACAAAAATCAAGATGCCACATCAATTTATGTGAAAAGAGCTGTACTGATATATCTGGGTTCACATCCAAGCTCTGCCATAGACTAGCTACATAACCCCAGGCAAGGCAGCTCCTTTCTCTACTCCTCAGATCCAGGAAAAGTCATTTTTCTTCTGTCTTTTATCTGTTCTCCATTTAGCTCTTTGGGGAAGCCACTTTTGCAATCAGCCTTTGTGCAACACTGAACACATAAAAGATCCAGTCTCAATTTAAACACTACTGTAATGCAGATAATAAACAATCATCATTAAGCCATTAATTCACTCAACGGTCTTTTTCTCTCTTTATACAAACACACTTTCTGAGTTGAAAGACATTTCTTTCAGCAGGGAGGTAAATTTGTACTCTCTTGTAATCAGAAAGATCATGTGCCGGTGTACTCATAAAATTGAGTAATAATAATAAATGACTATTTGATAAATGTCTTGACAAGCATCACAAATCTTCCCTGCAAGTCATGCCACATTTTAACAGCCAGTTCTGTTCAGGGAACTTGAAGCAATTACAGAGCTAGCTTGGATGCCATTCAGGTTTCACTGATAATCAAATACTGGTATCTAAACACACTAACTGCAGGATCGCTTCCCTTGTGCACGTTATCAAATATGCATGAATCTCCTCTCTGTGGGAATAGCTGTTGTGGACAGGGCACCTTGTAACACTGCAATGCACCCAGTGGCAGCTATCAGAGGAATTGTTTCTTGCAGTGAAGAGAAATCTGATTATTCTGACTGAGAAAGGGTTCCTGAGATCATAATAACTGCTGATATTTTATTTTATTGCAATTTAAGGGGATTAGGGAAATCACATCTCCCAACAGAGACTGTATTTCTGGCTGGTGAGAATGTCATATTTACTTTGTGCTAAGCCTGAGGGAACATTTAAGAGCACTGGTGGGGAACGAACACAGCCCCAGAAGGCCCAGGGTGTTGGTTCACATTGCATGGATAAGCCACACAAAGCTGGTCCACCCTGCCCAGCCTTGGGAACTAGCACTCAACTCGACTGGCAGAGCAATATATCCTAATAAGAAACAGGTCATCAGGAGACAGAGGCAGCCATGCTTAGCACTGCAACTTCCATGGATACATCAATCCCCACACAGCATCCTCCTGAGATAGCTCAGTACACACAGGGCTATAATATGGGCAGCAGGTGCCAGGCTAACAGTACAGCCCAGAAAACCAGAGGCAGAAACTTTTCTTAAACTGTCTCACCAATTTAAACATCACTTATGGACATACAGCCTTCTGTTCTACTCTGCATTGGGCTGGTGGAACTATCACCTCATTATCCCTTGTACGTCTCCAATACAGCTACAGTGAGCAACATAAAGTGCATCACGAAGCTCAGCTTCCCTCCCCTTCCTCCCAGCTCTTAAACACACGCTCAGTGTTGTGTTCCTGGCATAATTTCCCCCTTATTGCGTTTGTCTCCACGTCACTGCCCTTTAAGAAATACTTTTTTATATCTCGCTATTTCGTCCTTGTTCAAAGCCAAGCTCTGCAAATTCCCTGCTGTCCTCCACAGTCACATGGACTCGTACACACACAAAACAAGCGTGGTTTACATCGTAGAATGAGAACAGAAAATAGCCACAATCTGTGTGCCTAGCCCAGCTCCCATAAACGTGAAAGTGAGAGGAATTCATTGCTTCTTACACCAGCTCCCCAAGTCTCTGCTGCAGCAGCTGCCCTGGCCCAGGTGACCGTGGTACCATCGGGCTCACAAAGCGTGTTCTCAGCAGCACGACACCGAGTTAACGCTCTGAGGAGAAGCTCTGGATGCTCCACACACAATAGAGAGCTCCACAATGAAAGCTCTCATGATTAATGGGTACTCTAACACAGTGGGAGTTAAAGACCTTTAGCAGTCTCTCTGCAGAGGAAGGAATGAAGCCAGAACAACGCAGTATTTCTAGTATCTGTATTATCTTTTTAGGTTTAGGTAAATATCTTAGATCCCAATGACATGTCTGCTTTAGGTTAGACAGGGGAGATATGGCAGAGGGGGAAGCAGGCCGACTTTCTTCTCAGCAGAAATTGTTCTTTGTTCGTGGTTATGTTTTTATTCCAATTCCATCCTTAGCAAATTCAGAGAAACTTGCATCTCAAGTGAATTCCTGTAATAAGATTTCAAGAACTGGCTGGTACTTAGGTTTCATTTACAAGCATTATAAAGCACAGAGATGATTATCAGTGTTATCTGTGTTACAGCTTTAGGGGGGCTCTTTTAATAAGTTTTGAAGAGGATGAAACCTCACGAAAGGGTAAGGATAGCAGTTATAGTAACAAGACACTGTGCCTTAGCTCACTGCATGTGGGTGCACCAGTAGAAGGCAGAAAGCACTGCTGTGGCCTCTGCTGAAACTGGAGGTGGGTATTTGGATGGCTGACAATCTGCGGACTGAAAGGGCTCTAGCTCAGCATCATAAGGAAAGGACAAGGCTTGTGGAAGAACATGGTAATTATTCATGAGATCAGATCACCTGTTTGCACCCACATCCTGCACCTTTCCCTGGGTGCCTCCCACTGTCAACTCTTCCCCTTACCACCAAGCAGCTTGTTTCCTGAACAATTGCAGAAGCAGTAGTGGGGTTCAAACAAATTCCCCCATGTGCACCACAATTACCCCAGCTTTCTCCAGCTCTACCCACCTGATTTGTCTATATTCTGAGAAAAGCTGACAAGGCAAGCAGCTGTGGGAAGAAACTAGTTTGTCCCACAGTATATCTGCCATGGAGTAGGAAACAGGCAAGTAAAGAGGCAAGGGAAGAACTGTTCTTCTTCTTCATTGCTGGCCATGTTTCCAGACAGATAACTCACTGCTTCCTCTGCTGCCATTCACTATATACTTATATTTATTCCTTTTGCTCCCATCACTTTATTCCACATTCGTGCTCAGTTTTGCTCAGGTCCCACCCAAAGCTCTCAGGAGATTTCAGACCCCAAGTTCAGCCTGTACAGGTTAAAGTTGACTTCTGTTAGACACTGAGCATTGACCCCTCCTGGTCTTCTGGAGGAAGCAGCAAAACAAGTGCCTGAATCAAAATCAAAGCCAAATTGAATTGAGATCTGGGCCTCTGGCCCACTCCCACCCAATGGAGGCAGCCTGTGCAAAGACAGTAACACCTCTCTTAGCCCTCATGCCAAGGGAAAAGAGTTAATGTCAGCTATTCAAAGATTATGACCATCCGTAACAGTGCACTTCTCAAAGACAAATAATGCTAACACTGCTGAAAGAGCATTGATTCCATAAAATGATCAGAAGGGAGTGCTTAATTATTTCCCGGGGAAAGAAAAAAACGTGGTAATACCACAGATCTCCATTATATAAGATCATTTTTAAGAATAAAAGCCTTCATGTCAGTTCTAGGTCTTCCTTCTTTCACAGCCCGATCCATATTCTTCAGTCAGTTCATTACAGCTTCTCATAAATCCCTTTTGAAATTTAATGCAAATTACCCTGTTTTATTAAGCATTTTAATTCTGCATTCTCCAAGGCAAGCATATGCATGAACTGCACTGAATGTCTCCTGGGTGACTGCAGTAATGACTTTAACACACACACCAGAGTGATAACCAGAGCAATAATTCTACTCTGTGTTTTGACCCCAAGTTACTCTTTTCCCATGCAAATCTTCATATTACTGTGTATGTCGATGTTAAATCTGCTTCCTTTGAATAAACACGGAAATTGTCAAGACATATGTTTTAAAGAGTAGAAAAGACTAATTATTGACGGGATGGGGGAATGTGTTTGAGAAGAAACATTCATTAGTGGGCCATCTTGATCCACACAACAATCCTGCAGAATCCAGCCTGCATCTAATCCCGAAGAGTTGCTCAGAGGTGCACATGGACGCTGACCACAGTTTCTTTCAGACAGGCAGAACTACTGCTCCACAAAGCAAAATACACAGGGTGGAGTTAGATTTCTCCATTCTCAGAGCAACTTAATTAAAAATCTTCAAGTATCCAAAGAACAAGAATTTCATTGTTTCAGGATCAGCACAGGAATTCAGCAGGGATGGTCAATTTACCACACAAAGGAGAAGAGATGCAGCTTGCAGGGTAGCTTTATCTGATTTTTGGAAAGTAGCAGCAGTTTGGAGGTCAAAAATATCTGGTTTGGGGGGGTGGTGGTGGAGGGAGGGGTGTGTGTGTTTTGGGAAAGGCGTTAAGGACTAGGGCAGCCAGCAGCTTGGGTTTAGCACAATATCATGCAAATGTAATAAAGTCTATGACTTGAACACATGGCTAAAAATAAAAATAGTCTCATTATAAAAACATGTCAGGTCAGCCCCTTTTCAAGTAATTACAAAAAAGATGCTCTCCCCAAAAAAAGGAGAGCAAATCACAGCACAAATCAATATGAGGAGCTCCTTGGACGCCAATACATAAAGCACAAAAGAACAAAAAAAGACTCCAATTTGTGATTTATGCAGAGAGAACTCATGCTGCCAGAGTTAAATTGCCCTTGCTATTGCTAAGAATCTATGGATGACAAAATCTTAACTCAGAAAAGATGCATCCAACACAGATAATTCTGTATTAGAGCTCATCTGTGTGATAAGGAGTAAATTGATCACAAAAAAAAAGGTATTATCCAAAGAAGTGATCATTACTTGATTGCATTTTTCAAGTGCAAACAGAAAAACTTTTTACTTTGCCAAAACTACTATTATACATGCTTGCTGCTCAGAAAAGGATCAATTTCATGAAGCTGGGAGAGGAGAAAAGGGAACAGAAGAGCCAAACCAGCTGGGAGAAAGAATTTTATAAGAAAAATGCTACAAGAATTGGGAACAGCTTAAGAACATTTTTCTGAATATCCAGAAAAACCACAACCTGAGTCAAAGAAAGCTAAAACCAAAGGTGGCTTAAGGGGAAGTGGAAGAAGGTATAAAACACACGTATAATAAAGGCCTGAAAGGCAAAGTTCTTAGTTTTAATGCAAATCAGAATACAAAAAATGCCAAAAATATAATGGAAAGCCATACACTTCTTGTTTTATCCATCTGTGTAAAAGAAACCACCAATCAACCAACAAAAAAAAAGTGAAGACATTTTTAGATATAACAGGAATAAAAGGAACTGCATAGTGATACTCTTCATACAGAGACTGAAGTGTCACAGTCAAAAGGAACACAGAAAAAGAAGATGTTTTCAGTAAACACATTGCCTCTATGTGAAGAAAATTAGGACAATGCCATCATGTGAGTCAGTGTCAGCAGTTACCAGCAACAATAACAGCTTTAAAAGCGTAGGTAATGTTTGGAAAAAGGTTTCTTTGGAAGTTTACATTACACAGGGAAGTCTTCCTAGACATGCCTCTAAGCAGTGTAAATTGATTTTCTAGGAGACATCTCCTCACTATCGGCCTATTGTTGGTTCTCCATCAGAGATGTGTTATGAAACCAAAAGTTTTCACATCATTTAAACAGAGCTGATTTCCTCTCTAATTCAGCAGATCCTCATATATTGCTGGTACACCCAGCTGCCTAACTTGGCAAGGCCTGTCTGTTGCTGCTTTCAGAAATAAAGACAGGCATGTGAAGAAGCACCAGACTAATACACAAAAGAACATCCTTCTGTCCTCAGTGTCATGGAATACCTTGAACAACATCTCCCTTCTCTTTGTACTTCTCCATCTAAAAAAATGACTTTACGAACTAGTTATGTGAGAACTTCCAATGAGAAAGGCTGAGCAGAGTCAATATTGGGGACCCAGGCACAAAGTTATAAGCTTTTCACAGCTTCTTTCTCTAGTTACCCCTGAATTTTTCAGGATTCCTTTCATGTTAAAGGATAAATGCATAAATAGAGGATTTGAGCTTTTCTTGTGTGCTCATTTAAAACTGGTTTCTGAAATTAGTGTGTTTTCTCCTGAAGGGTTCTGAAGAACCTGATGGCCTGAGCAGCTGCTGTTGTGATGATTTCAGAGCAGGAAGCCCACTGAGGATTTGATCAATACCTGGGATTGCATCAACTAAGAACTTATCTTCTGCAACAAACTCATGCAGCTCCCCAGGTGGAGTTAACTCAGTTTTGCAACTAAAACCGTATCTAGAAAATTTGACACTAATGGAATTATTCCACCATTCACTGGAGAGCCCCACTTCCCCTCCCCTCAGTGCTACCATTTTTCCGTCATTGCTAAATACAACCTGTCAAGAGTTGCATTTGATTGAGATGCGGAGGCATCAATAAAATAATTGCTGATGTCAGATAGCATTCTTTGCTTAGTGTTCATTCTCATGCATGACTTAATTAACAATGCCTTCACAGCAGAATAAATCAGCCCTTTTTTTATTTACCTGATGTCTTCAGACAATTTCATGACTGTGACGTGGGGGCTCCTTTGTTATTTCTACCAGAGCATTAGACAGGTGCAAGGCATGGACTCAGTCTGAGACCCCAAAATCCCTGCTGATAACACAGAGGAATGGAGAGGCAGATGGTGCTTGAGCCAGGCTGAACTTTGGGAGGCTTGAGAGATATGGCTTATGTGACAAAGGAATTAGAAACCAACTTATTAGAAGTGCCACAGCACAGAAAAAGAGAATAAAACCTAGTAAATTAGATAATGTAATAGCATTAGGGGCGTACAAAGACGAGTCAAGACTGACACATGAACTGCTACCCTATGACAAACTGTTGCATTTTTTTGAGCTCCATGCTTTTTAAAGGACACTTAGAAGAACTGGGTAAAGCTTCCCCTCAGCATAACTTCCACTTACAGCAACAGAAGAAGCCTGAGGTGGAACACAGAGGCAAAAAGAAGCCCCAATTCTATGCTCACCTCTGTTCCCACCAGAAGGACCATGGCAGATTTTCCTCTGCAAAGCACTTCAGCAATCAGACCATGGTCTCACTTAAGCCCCTGCAAACTCAAAATGACTCCTGTGATGTTAACAAAATCATTCCAGGTTTGTACTCCTGTATGTAAGATCCACTGCTGGGACCGTGTTAGCCTCACCCAGCAAAAGGACTTATTCAAAGGGGTGATATTGCAAGGCAGAGCTTTTTCCCAAATCGCCACACAAAGTGTCAAGACAAGATAAAGACACTTATGGTGAAAATTTGCTACTCAATTTCTTACTTCAAAATGCACCTTAAGCCAGTGGCTCTAGACAACAGAATAGATAATCAAAACACAACTAATTGCCTAAGCAGAGCATCTCACAAGTACGACAGAATGAAATCTGTGTGTCAGTAAAAACCCAGGTAGGAGCTGTTACAAGAGAAGAGCATTATTCCTTAAACACAACCTAGACAGTATTAAGAAGCGGTCACAGCAAGATTTCTCATTATTTACAAGAAAATAGAAGTGGTGTCATCGTTTCTCAGTGATAAATGAAGTACACAGAAGCAGAAAGACGAGACTAGATTCAGTGCTGAGCAGTATTAGTACTGCAGGGACATCATCTGACTGGTAAAATCTACATTTGAAAAACAAATATTACATTTTTGAAGCCCCTGTCTCATCTCATCCATACTTTCATCTCACATTGAAAAGGATCAAGATTTAAGCCACCGAGAGTGTACAGACATCTTTCCAATAAGCCTGAGTTCAAGAATCCTTGTGCAACTTCAAAAACACACTGAGAACCATCCTTATCTACTTCTTTCATGTCCCTCAGAAGCAGAGACTGCTCCGAACACCTTGCTCTTCCCTAAAGAGCTGTTTCCTAGACAGTTGAAAAATCACCCATGTTTTCCTTGTTTGTGCCATGCCTGCCTACTAAACCAACTTGGGCATGGCCCGTTTAATTTCTCCCCTTTGCCATAGAAACCTCTCAGTCGAGAGCAAACCCAGAGAAGAAGAGATTTTTCTCATCTACCAAAACTTCTTAAAATATTGCTATCTAAATAAATTAGAAAAGAGTTTCCCTTTTTGAGGGTCCAGTTCAAATCCAGCAATGAAATCCTGGGGCCCCATAGAAGCTGCTGGGAAGAATTGTAATTGAAGACATATTGATATCCAAGCAACCCAGTCCTCCTAAAAATAAGCCATGGGAGCGTTGTTAGTCTAATTTGGGTCTGTGACTAACACACATTACAGTCACTTCTCATGCTTCATAGAAGCTTCCAAGTCTACACATCATATAGGACAACAATAAAGTCTAAATAACTTTCTACAGACTCTTTTACCTACTTTAGAAAACCTGGACACCTGGCTGCACCATGTCAGTGTTCATTTTATTAAAAAATAAAAAAAGCAAGTGCTAAGGTTTATTGCTTATGGTAATGTTTAAAGGCAGCAAAATAAACTTCTTAAGTGTTTATGGCAGATACTCTTCAAGTCCCTTCCTTTTGTCTTGAGGGCTGCATTCCAGTCACATTTGTTAGGAAAACCTGTGATACAATGACACCCTCATCCATTTTATAACAGGTAATATTGGCCAGCATTCATGCTGGCTCTCCGTGAAACTCCTACAGCCTGCTTCCTATCTTACAGCAGCTGAAGGAATTCAGGAAAAACTTCCCAGGCATCAGTGAAACCATATCAATCCAAGAGAAACCAAAACCAGGACTGGTTTAGCTTCATCATGCCACTTACATCTTGTGCCATCCAACAGGCTCATTAAACATCAGTGAGTTTGCAGCCCATTAAAGTTAATGAAAAAAATACTTCAGGTTTCCAACAGATTTCTGGTCTCAATGTACTGCTTCTCTACAGAAAAATTCCTTTATTCCGGTCAGAGGAGCCACAGCCTTTGACTTAGAAACTCCCATCCTGCTCTATATGAGTTAAGCTGCTGAAGCCAATTAGGTTATGGCATCAGAGTTCATTTTAAGCATAACCATTTAAGTGGGTTATAGGTCTCTTGCTTGCTACAACCCAAAGTTTTACTTTTGGAAGGAACATTAATTCAAGCCCTGTACGTTCCCCTCTTTTTCAGTTTTAGAGGAAGCCTGAGGGTAGTGCTTTTACTTATTATGACAGGCAGAGTTCTCAGCATCTGTTTAAACAAAACAGAACAAAGGGATTATCTGTTGCCATGCAACCAATAAAAATGATACATTTTTAATAGCTGAGACCAGAAAAAGCAACCGCCATATGGGCTCAGAAATTTTCAAAGGAAAAAAAGGGTTAAAGCCTTGAGTCAAGTTAAACCACTTTTCAACAGAAGGGAGGGGGAACAAGTCTTTTATTACTATTTTAATATAAACTCAGCATGACTTTCACCAAATTCTCCCAGTAGGTACACAAACTGTTGTTCTTACACACATAGGCTGGATTTTGACTTCCCTGACCTTGCTGTGTTTGTTTATCCTGTTTCTTTCCATATCATCCAAACACTTGACCTTTCAATCTGTGGGATAGAAGCTAAAGTACACTCTGGACAGTCCAAGCCACCTACTGATGTCAACACCTGCAGGTCTTAGATTTCCATGTGTGCTGGCTCTCTCAGGCTTACCCAGGTAAGACTTGCAAAATCAGGAAGAGAGCTGGAGCAGGATCAGTGGAACTGCTTGTTTCCTTTCCATGAATCAATCTGATTATAAAGCTGGGGTACAGTGTCTAGAAAACTCCTAAAGGAACAATTTGAAACAGGATGACACACCTGGTATGGATTGTAAAGCTTTACTGATGGCTGTAAGAGCGATGCCCATCCATGGGAACTTGGGTTCTTTGGGTACAGGCAGCGTTATACAGCACAGGGAATGGCAGAGATTTGCAAGGCCACAAGACATAGTTTAAGGAAATGGTTAAAGCTAACATGCTCAAAGTCTCAGCCAGAGGTAACTGTCTTTGGTGCTCTTTTTGAATATTAACTCACCTGGAGAATCAGAAAAAAAAAACAAAACATTTTTATGAGATGAAACTGTTCCCAGGAGAAGGAGAAAAGAAGTGCTGAAGCCATGGCTGCAGAAATTACTCTCCAGAGGATTTCAGCAGAGATTTGAAGTGTTTGTAAAATTAAGTTGTTTAGAAAAGTAGAAGACCTCATACTGATATTTTGCCACCGTATGTTCTCTATAAGAGCTAAATTGCTGTCCCATCCAAGGCTGCAGCCAGTGGCAAGGATCTGACCCATCCCACACAATGTTCTCATCCCATATATATTTAAGTGTCTAGAGAATAACGCAAGGGAAAAAAAGTTTCATCACCCTTCTGATTTCTGTAAGCAGCTACTTTCAAGAATTTCATAGATATATTTCTACCTTTTAATATGTAATTTTAAATTACAGTCTCCACCTCAGCAGTGTACAAGGTCACAGAACTAACCAGTGAAGGAAGAACATCTCTGTCCTTCAAAATCATTCCAACCTCTAATCAACAGGCCTGGTTTTGCATTCAGTCAAATTGAAAATGAAGCTTCCATAATCTCTTCCTGGGTCTCAGTCAAAGCTGAATGGAGCTGTCAGGGGCTTTGCTTTAAGGTTAGCTTCCTTTGGATTAGATCCACACTGGCTGCCTTGAACATCATTTCTCCAGCCATCCAGCTCAGGTAACATCACTTAGGAAAAGCCCGGACACATCTCAAATCCCCCTCTTGGTTTTTATGACACCAGCAAGTGCTTGCCTGGAGCTGAAGCCAAAGAGCTTTAAGGCTAAGTCATCTTGGCATGTTTTTGTCTTCAGTGCCATAAAAGTTTTGTTTAGAAGCAGTTAACCACATAACAATAGAGGCTCATGTCTCTGCTGTTGTGTTCCTGTTGTTAACCATGCCCTCAGAGTGAGAGTGATGGATCAAGACAACACGAAAGAGGCTCTTTCATATGAAATAAAGACTGACATGGCACAAAACATTTAGATCCTAATATGCAATGGTACTGATTACAACCAAGCAAATGAGCAAGATGTATTCCTTCTTTTATCGTTTGTGTCACATATTAAAGAAGTGACTTGTTCTTATGAAAATGATTTATTTATTTTTTCAAATTGGCAATCAGCACCACCAAGCACGTTTTGGCAGCTATGGAAATCATGATACAATTAGGAAATATTGAAGGAACAAATGATTTCTCATTAATACATAACGATCATCATTAATACAAATGCAATTTAAAGTTAATTTAGAAGAATGGCTACATTAAGATAACTGTGTTTCTCCAATTAAAGCACACAAACATTCTCTACTGAACCCCCTCTGAGTTATTAAGTTGTTCTCTTTGGTGGAACTTCTGCAGAGTTCTGATTTCAAATTTTCCTCTCTTCACTCTGCAAATTACTGAATTTAGCAAAACTCCAAGAATGGCAGGGAAGACAGAAGCATCCTTGTGATGACTTGTTCTGTCACATTCATAGCTAGAAATGAAGTGAACGAAACAATCTGAATATCCTGGAGGTTATTCCAAACCCCCCAAAAAAAATCCAAAAACCAAAACTTTGTCAGGAGAGTCATTCTTCCACATAAAACGTGAATCAACCATAATTTTCACTGGCTTTAGCAGTTAGCTTCCTTTTGACATGACAGGGTTCACTGACTGCAGGGTAGAGGACGATAATGACCCTCAACAGAGCAGAAAAACTAGAGTAGGAGCAGTAGGATCTAAGCAACACTCAATCTACTTTAAAGAAAAAGACTGAAAATTATTTAAAGTTGATAGACAAGAAAAATGTTACTTTCTAATTGTCAGTGATTGCTATAAATTTTAATAGCAATTCTTTAGGCACAAAGAATATAATAACAGCTTAGCTAAAACCCACGGAATCCTGCTATTGGCAAAAACAGAGGCAGAAGACGCTACCCATGGCTTTGATCACAGGAACACCGGGAATACATCCCAAATCCTAGAACCAATGACCTTAAAGAACACAATCTAAAGGGCACTGGGTTTAGGAAAATCTTTCTGTTTACTTTTGCACAGTTCACATCAGGCCTCAAAGGGAGCTTGCATTTATCCCCTCCTGTTTTGCAAAGAGAATTGAAAAGGATTTGCTTGGTCAGATCACTTACTAGATCATTCCCAGTTGATCATAGTGGTTGCAGTAGTATGCCTTCAAACACCATGAAATAAATACGATGGTGTTTGGTGTTGATTTGGTTTTTAGGGAGGTTTTTGTGTGTGTATGACGTTGTGGGATTTTTGTGTTTAGGTGACACTTCTCAAAAAATCCTCTTGCATATATTTGGTAGACTTTTCTGTGCAATTTTTCATTTTCATGCAACTTTGTAGAACTTGTTAAACATTCCTTATTTAATTTTAAGTGCACTTTTCTCATCAACAGCTAGGAAAATGTTCTTCTGTAGAGGCAAAAAAAAAAATAAAAGTCATTCTATTTGATTTTGGTGTCTACTCATAGACCTCAGGATCATTGTAGTAGAGGCACTTGTACCAGCACAGGACTCAGCCCCATGTTCGTATGTAGATAAAACTTGAGGTTAAGCAGCCATTCAGGTGAAAAGAGTGCAAATGTTTCAGTTTGAACACCTGCCTCTTTGGAGACTTTTCAAAGCCTTTCTTCAATTTATTAGTGGCTGATTCCTGCCAGAGCTTGAAATGTTCTCTCCTGGCAGGCTCTGAGCTTTCTGGCCTGCACAGCACTGAGGTGCAGCACGGACTGAAGACCAATCAAGTTCTGCACTGTGGTTTTAGTGGCCTGTGAATATAAATGAGCAAACCCTGCTTTGGAGCTGTGTGTACATTTCTGCTCCGCAAACTTGCTGCTCCTGGGGGCACGAGGAGCAAATACACCAGAGACTTTGGTGCTAAAATTAGTTTGCATTGTATCAAATCACTTCAGTCTTCTCTTGTGGAAAATTACTGTATGCTTAGTATGTTTATAGAGAGGCTTTGCAATATTTTGATTTATGGACCCTAAAAAATCGTCCAGTGAAAGGGTGGAAGATTCACATCTGTTGAATCTTATTTTTCCTGAACTCCTTAGAAGCAACAGAGAAACCCCAAAAGATCTATAGATCACAGATCAAAAATTACTTGCTTGAACCCAAAGCAGTAAATTATCTGGGATTATTTTCTTTTTCCTCTTACTACACTCAAGTTTTCACACTCACTCACCAGAGTCAATAATATACTTATAAAACACAAATAAATGAAATGACAGCTGGCATCCAAATCAAATATTAAACAAAATATTCAGGTTTGTATGGCTCAAAAAAATTTTCTCACTCAAATGAAAAATCTTAATGTAAACCAGCAGTGCCCTTCCTGCCTCACCCCATTCTCAGTAGCCAAAGCACTAACCCAGGAAGCAGATGGGTATCTCTGCTCTGCCGAGATCACCTGGACCCTGGCACCAGAGAGGTGAGCATTCACCACAACAAACTGCCCCACAGCCCAGCTAAGCAGCCTGAGTGACTAATTACAAACTCACCGCCCTCTGCTTTCTAGCTCAGTCGAAACTCAAGTGCTTTATACTGAGGAAAATAGTATCACTTGCAAAAAGAGTTGTTTTCCTCTGCTCCAGACTTTATCCATCATTTTGTGGGATAGCCAAGACCTCCTGAGAGAAATTACACATATTCAGCCTTCTTTGCACTGAGGAAAGGTACTTATCAGACTACAGCGTTTAGCGTTTAAAACATTTATTGTTTTCCCATATGACATTTCTTCTCCTCTCCATGGTTGCAACTTCAAGTCAAGAAGTCCAGTGATGTTGACCAAAAACCAGTGGTCAGCTCTCCTTCCAGTTCTCATACAGCTCACTCAAGGCCATTACCAACTTCTTATTCCCCAATCCATATTTGTGTTTTAAGTACCACAATTACCAAAGTGATCTCAGACTCCTCAGTATAAAGTGGGATATGTTTGTAAAACAAGCTCATCTGTTATGCTAAACCACAGCCTTTATAAAAATAAATTAAAAGCCTCCTTTTCCCTTTCTAGATCACTTGACTTTTCCTTTAACAAATGCCATTCCCCTGCTACAGGTTAATCACTACAAAGTGGCAGAAATTCTCTGTGTCAAGTACTGTAATTTGAGCTTAGCAAGAATTCCTACAACCAACAACCCGCTGACCCCTTCTATGACAACTCCAAAAATCCCAGGCTGGAATATTGCAGGGACAACCTGTTTGACCCACGAACTGAACTTGATACAGGGAAATAACGCTGATCGTGGCAATGCTTTGAAGCTGAAATCAGAAGTAATTAAGGACGTACTCAATGCCTTTGCTTACGTGTTTTTATTTAACTGGAGTGTCTACTGAATAATTTTCAGGGTAAAAAAACCCAACACTGTAGTGTTGACTAAATCGTATTTCTCCCCACTCATCCCCTTACCAAAAAAAGCCTCCAATCTCTATTTAAAGAGTTTTGGGGATGATGAATCACTCACCATAGCTATACGATCTCTGTATCTTCTTTGTTATTTGAATGTCTTTAGATTCGTTCAGTCTTCACTACTTTGAGATCCTAGTCCTGTTCTGTCATCCCCTGAGCTGCTCTTGGCCTTGCTGAGTTACACTCTATTTCATGTATGAGATCCTAGTGCAGAAGTTGATAACTTCTTAGAGACAAGAATGAGGGCCTGGTCTGCAGCTTCATTTTATCTGAAGCTCAACAGTGACTGACACCAAGACTTCATTTGTAAACAACACACGTGGCCTTGATCAGCAGTAAGACACTTGCAGTGTATCCAGAACCCATTAACCAAATCAACAAATGTTTTAGTTCTTGATCCCATGGGCTCTCAGACACAATTTAATTTTTACAACCAGGCAGTTGTCTCCACAACAGTATTTTTAAAGCAAAGTATTCCAAAAGTGGAATATCCCTGTGATCAGCTGCTGCATCATGGCCCTACTTGAACAGGGGCTGGACCCAATGACCTCTACATCCCATGCCCCCCCCCCCCCATTCTGTAGTTCATTACATGCATGTTCTTCTTGATATGAAGCTGACAGATGTATTGCTAATAATCCTTTGCACAGGAAAACTGGATCTGTCAGGCAATGATGGTAAAGTCAGTAATATTTCTAAACTTTTTCCATCTGAGTTGGTAATGAGAGTGAAAGTGAATAGTTTGCAGGTGCATATACCCTCAACAGGCTTAAGTATCTGTAAAAGTTCCTTCATGCAACACTAAAATACTTACAAACTTCCTTTTTTTTTGTTACTGCTTAGCATGAAAACATCTGTTTGAAGCTGATATTTTATAAAGTGGTGCTTTGGATTTTGTTTTGGTCTGATAGATCAATTTTCTTGTCTCCAAAATTCCCCCTATCAGCAGACAGTCTGTCCTAAGTTTACCCTTTAATTTAGTGCAAACTAGGTCAGATATGCTGAACTGCAGAATTGCAGAGGAAGTCCAGAAGCAGAAATTTGACAAGCTGAAGAGGGGGGGAGGAGAGAAGATATTGTAAGATTTGGGTTTATTTCTCATTATCCTGCTCTGACTTAATTTGTAATAAATTAAATTAATTTTTCCCAAATCAAGTCTGCTTTGGTTGTGATAGTAATTGGTGAGTGATCTCTCCCTGTCCCCATCCTGTCATTATATTTTGGCCCCCCTTTCCAGCTCAGGAGGGAAGAGACAGAGCAGCTTTGGACACTTGATGTCCAACCTGGATATCCAACCCGCCACACACAGTGACATAGGCAATAAGCTACAAATGTTAGTCCTAATTCACAAACATCCATTATTGTTGGAGTTGCTGTATATTCAAAGCCCATACTTCTGCACTGAACACAGTTGCTGGAATACAGTATTGAAACTAGGAAAAACAAAGAATTTAGGAAGGAAAAAGATCACACTTAATTGTCCATGAAAATTTTAGCCAACTGCAGGTGTACTCAATTAACATCTCATTAAAAAAACCTCTTGAACTTCAAATAAGCCGTCAGCCTTGTATAGTGTAAATGAAGAGTATAATTGATAGCCACAGCAGTGCTGGGTTAAGTGCTTTAATAACATTCTGGCTCTCCAGAGAAAGTCAGCTCTGTTTCATCAATAAAAAGAATCCACGCCAAAGAAGTTTCATAATTTAAATGAGTTTTCTGTAACTGCAGCAGAATAAAGGCAATAAAGTCAGGGGGAAACTCAGAATAATGCATCATGTGCCTTTTCTCTCTGCTTCTGGAATATTTTCTTCTATTTAGACTGTTTTCAAAGCAAAAATGCAGCACACACCTTATTTACTTTGATAGGGTAATGGGTACAGATTATCCATAAGACATAAAATACCGATGCATTTCCAAACACGTGGCCCCAGTTCTGATCTCATTTATGAGTCTGTCTTTGTCAGAGGCTGATTTAGGATACACTACTCCTGCTCACCACCCACTGGCCAGCACAGGATGCTTATTTCCAGAGCACCTGATGCAGCAGCAGCAGCTTGGACCTGCAGGCAGATCTATTCCCTTCAGCAGAATTGCTTCAGAATTCTCAGAGGGCAGCACCTCACCCTCTGTGCTCCATCCAACCAACCCTGGGAAGGTTTGTGCATAGAGCAGTGTCATAAATCTAGACCCCTGGTACACTGATTGATGAGAGATGGGGAAGAAAAATATAACAAGCTATTTGATCTCTGGCCTTTTGCTTAGTTATTGCTCTGGCCTTTGTACAGCAGAGACTAACCAGGTGCAGCAGCTGTAAAAGAGCATCCATTTTCCATAGGATCATATTTTTCTGTCCTTGAGGGGAAAGGAGAACTGCACAGTTCTGCTGTACTTGGAAGAGGCCAAGTACCTCCAGCTTCTTGCATTTCAGTCAACACGCTCCCCAGTTCTGATCACTCATCTACCCCAGAGTTCACAGCAGTATCATTTCTGGAGCTGGTGGGCCTGTCAGTCTGCAAGTCATTGGATATCTGCAAATCACTTCTGAAATGCCCCAGCAAAGAGAATTAACCAAAGCAATTCTCCAGGCAGTTTAAATTTGATCTGCACCCTCTCCAGAAACACTGGGAGGTCCAGAAACTGGGAGAGCTTCAAACTAGCCATTGATACCAGGAGTGATTTTTCATCCTTGTGTCTGCCTCCTTATTAAGTGTCTAATACTGTCTAGAAAGTTATGACTGTGCCCTTGGTTTTCCTTTGTCCTTTCTGTATGTTTTTTGGCAATTTCAGACTAATTAAGCACGCCCACGTTCTCTGTCCATGCTTAGGCTTTGTCCTGGCACACACAGTGACCTCCAGACTAGAGCTCCTATCTCCACATGCCCTGTGGTTTTGCAAGTCCCTTTGAACTCTCCCGAGTGAAGAATGTTTCTTTTATTAAAAAAAAATATGTGCTACTTTTCCTCCCCCCCCTCCCTTCATTACTAAAAGGCTACTTTTGCAGCTCCCTGAAATTAACACCTGGTTAATCACAGAGAAGGTTCTCCAGCTCTGTCTCAAGCAGAGATTTAACACAGTCTTTGCTTTGTGAACAGAGAATCTCGAAGGAATTCCCCAACCAACCGACCAACCCTCAAGATGCATCGCTCCTCAAAAGAGGTGGATCCATGCCAGTTCTCTCTCCTCTCAATGCTGGGAATGGCTGTGAAGATCATTTTGCACTTATTCTATCATGTTCCATGACCATGCTGGCCTCTGTGGCTGTGTCCAACACAAGCCATTCACTTCTCATATTTTTATGGTCCAAAATGCCACCATTTTATTACTGAATGTGAAAATATCATCTTTGAGAATTACATTGTTCCAAGTAAGTAATGACAAAGTTTAAATTAAAAATTTCATCCCTTTGACTTTGTATTTTCTATTAAAATGGCCCCACCTCAAGTAACACTTGTGGAAATAGCAATCCCTACACTACACTTGCACTGAATAAAAAACACATTTCAGCTGCAGGAAAAAGATCCCATCATGAAAAATATAAAATATTAGGGTTTCTAATGTTCAGCCCCTATGTTATTCTGTAAAATCCAAGGTTGAAAGTGATAAGCTTTTGTGTGTAAAATCATTGACACCATACAATCAAGTAATTGGATGACAAATCCAAGAGTACGGTGGGTTTCCCACACCTGTGGACTATCACTCATTTTGTTGCAGTGGCTGGCAACAAGCAATGATCTTGTGTTGACAGAAAGCCTCCCATAATGGGAATAAATTTTGGATCAGTTCCAGACCCCACTATTAAAGTCAGCACAGTAACACAGCAGCTGCAGGAGATGAGACTCTCAGGAGGCAAAAAGTCTTTGAGCACTTCAGTCCTAGTGCAGAACATCTCCTGCCTTCTCTCTTTTCCATTTCTACTGGCAAGGATCATCATGTGGATAAAAGGCAGTAAGACCATGAACTTTACCATGTTTTGATCACCCTATGGCAGAGAGGAATTGTACCTCACAAGTACCAGTTACATAATGGGAATGAAATTTAGCTGTGACAACCCCTGGGACACAGTATTAATATTTCTTATTGATATCTCCTGGAAGACAGTATTAATATTTTTCTGCAGAATGCAGCCTCTCTGTTGTTCTAGGCTTTTAAAAAAAGAAAACAGAAGGGGGGTTATATTTGGCATGGCTGGAGTTAACTTATTTGCTTATCTTGTGAGTGTTTGCCCTTTTAAACGTTGCTTGAATTATGCAGACATTTTCCCCCTCATGTAGCACAGCCACATAATCTGCTTTACAGGAAGAAGCAGGTAGAGTTTAAAAGTTTTTTCTAGCACATCAGCAAAAGGCAAAAGACTGATTCTGAAGCTGCTCTGTTGCACTTGCAAGCAACTTGCTCAGAAATCTGGAATTACACTAAAAGGAGATGTTTTGTAGGAAAAAAACCCAAAAAAACCAAAAAAACACCAAATAAAGAAACAAACAAAAAACCCCAACAAAGCAGCATTTTCATTTAAGACAAAAGCTATGTGAGCAGTTGATTAGATCTGAGGCCTGGCAAGCATTAACAGAGTTGCTCCACATTTCCCACTTTGCTGCTGCTGCTCCCACCAGCTCTTGCCCACTGCTGATTCTATCAGAGTTTGGATGTTGGGCTTAAAGATGCAGGCAAAGCTTTCGATATAATTAACTTGGTACAAAAGCCACTAATAATCACAGTCTCATATTGAAAAAGGAAAAAAAAAAAAAAAAAAGAAAAGAAGGCAGAAGTTCAACAGGAATTCTGGAGATGCAAATTGCAAAGAAAATCTGCTCTTTAGTTTTTAATATATGAGAATCGTGACTCAATTCTGCTGCTCAGCCAGAAGTTCAAGGAGATTTAGTACCTAGTTAAGGCATTGAATCAGTCTTGGAAACCCATCAGTTGAGTCATTTGAAACTGGATTGGAAAAAAAGCATTAGAGAAAAACTGCAGGGAACAATTTTCCAATGGTAAAAAAAAAAGAAAAAAAAAGATTATTATAGTACTCTTAATGCATATAATTTTATCTTCCCAAGAGATATTGAAAAAAATCTGGTTTGAAACTCTACCTGGCTGTGGCGCCTGAAATTTTCACTACCCATAATCTTCTGGGGAAAAAAAAAAATCACGTATTTTCCATTTCTTGTGCCAAGACAGTTGTTTCTAACCCCAGTTACACTGACTAATTTTTGGTTACTGATTCTCTCCAAGACTCTGACACTTTCGAGTTTAAGCAAATCATGCTTTTGTACTTTCATTTCAAATAATCTTTCCTTAGACAATGAGAAAGGTGGGATCCTGGACCTGGGAAGAAGCCAACACAGAATCCTTCACTGAAATCCCTCTCCATGAGTTTATTCTTCAAGTACTCCACAACTTTTCTGTGCCACTGTCAAACACCTGCCATGTCTCACTTACAGAGTAGGCTGAACATTATTAGCTCAACCTCCTCTGCTGCATTTGAGATAGATATAGATATAAATATAGATTAGATATGGACATAGATAGATATAAAATGTACACATAATGCAACTGCAGTTGCAGCATCAAAAGGAAGGCTGGGAGATGGGAGAGAGGACAAGGGAGGTTAGAGAATTAAACACTAGTGGCTTTTAAGCTTCCTAATTAAATGCATGGGGCATTGCATCTGCATAACGGAATTGAAAGACTTTGGGTCATATGCTTTATTAAAGCCTAAATGAGTTCAGTGGTGAGTGGCATGTTTTTGACAGACAAGGCTCCTCAGGGTAATCATTAGGTGTGGCCACTGAGAGCAGAACTGAAAGTGTGCCCTCTGCTCCTAGAAAAATACTTAGTGACATTTTCTTCCCTGCTTCTGAATCCCCTTGAAGAAGTATCAGCAGGTTGGCAGTAAATGTCACTGCTTGCAATTAAGATCATTTTAACTACAACAGAACTCATTACTCCATTTGAGGCAGTGTCCCAGTCTTTGGAGGCCCTTTTACCTCACCAAAACAACACCCAGGTGAATTATTACCCTTTTACACTTCTGTCAGATACTTGTTAGCACCAGTTTAATGAATAGTTTACTACTTCTGTCTCTGCTGCTGGTAAAGCTGGACATCGCTGCTGAGTGTCACATGGGACCATGAAGCCTCCAAGTCACCCCCAGAAGCCACCTAGAGCTCACTGTGTCAGCAGCCCCAGCACTGGTACAGCATCAGTGACTCTTCAGCACAAGATCTAGTCAAGCTTGGCACCAGCACACCCCTGACTCCCCTCTGCTCAGCAGTCCTGGGCACAGGAGCCCTTCCAGAGCCAGGCTGCAGGCTATTAAACCAGCTGCTAACGACAAAACAAAGCCTTCTGCCTGTAACTCCTCCACTAAAGGTTGAAATGGAGCATCATGGCATCCGTTTGACATCAGTCAAGATAAACCATCACCTGCAAGTCAAATCATTGCTTTTCACAGGTCGTTTAGTGGAGTCACCACACAACTGAACCACAGCTCTGATTTCCCCCACCCCATTCTCACTAAATGGGCAGGAGGAGCAGGGAGGGTTCCTGCACAAGGCAAAGCAAGCAGGAGTCTGGTGGGCTTCTGGAGCTGCTCTAATTCAACCTTTATATGTGATGCTGATGTTCCACTTAGAGACTCAAACCTTCATTCCATGATTCTATTGGTCCAGTTTACTCCCAACCCAGACCTTCTATAATGGAAACAGCTGTGTTATCGAAATAAATAAATAAAAAGGGAACCATCACTTCCTTATTTGCAACAGGTGTGTCTCTGCTTGTGCAAATTTCAAGCTTGCAAGTACACAGAGCAGGGAGGTAAGAGCCTACAGAATTTTCAACACCACTTTAGTTGTGAGGCGATATGGACTCCCTGTGCAGTTTTGACTCCTTTTTTCCAAGTCTGACAGAAAATGTATTTCTGGGATGAAATCTGATAACCCAGTCCACACATTTGAAACACGGAGAGCACAGTTAGGGCTTCAAAGATATTCATGTGCCTTCCTTCATATACCTCCAGAGAAGGCAGATTCCTGTAGCCTGCCTACAGGAATTACAAAATGGTCAGAAAGAGCAGAACACTAATTGGGAAGTGAGCCTGGACAGCCAGTCAGAGTCAATAGGAGAGTTAAAAAAATTAGAAATAGTGAAAGTTGGCATCTCTGTCAATACTGCTAATTAGTTCCCATTTCCATGTCTTTTCCCCAATTCCATTATGTTATCAGCCACAGAAAGTGAAATGGATTCTCAGTGAAGCCATCAGTGTTTCTATCTGTAGCACTAATGAAATTACTGATCAATAAGACCATACAACGTCTGGCCCCCCGACTCCCATCCCTTCTATGTACTGTGGTCCTACTCACCCGGAGGAAAAAGTGACAAGAGTCACAAAATGAACCTGAGTGGGACTGTGCAGAACAGGGCTGCTGACCTCCACTGCTCTCATATCTAGATCTGTTGACATTCCCAGTCTAATCAGCTCTTGATTTTAAGAGAAAAATAACAGGAAAATAAGCTACCTGTGTTCAGGTCAAGAAGGTTTTGCCTGTGCTTTCAGCAGAAACAAAACAATTATCAGATTTTAAAAAATGAGCATGCTTCTTATGGATCATCTTGTTCTCATGGGAACAGAAAGAAAGGGCTTGAAAAAACTCATATCCAAGGCTCTAGAGAAGCCTCCCTGGTCCATCAGTGCACACATACAAGTGGGCTATTGAAAATCAAAAGGCACACCAAAAATAGCTTTGGTTTTGTCCACCATCTGCCAACACACAAACTCTTCTGTCCTTCCTCCCCAACACTCTGGTGCATATTATTGAGTTCATACACTCGTGCAATGCTGTAACAACATGTCAACATTTACCATGGCAGGATGGCAATGGCATTTTACAAAGTATTACAAACAATGCAGGAATAATTTTTTATTGTAATGCATTATGTTAGAAAACTGACAGGAATCCCATCAACTCGATTCTTTGATGTGTTGTGCACATCAAAACCACAGCACATTGAAAACAAAGAAAGAACTGGAATTAGAACACAAAACAGGCATAGCTAATTCTTTCAACTAGAAGAAGATGATAAATTTTATCTTTAATGGTACAGCCATGGTTCAAACATAAAACAAAAAAAACCATCCCAACCCTGCCTATGTATAGAGCTGTATGATAATTCATGGGTTCCACTAGACAATTTTTAATTTCCTTAAGTAGTAGTGAAGTCCCTGTCCACAGCATGAACACCACTCACAAGAAGTCAGACATTTCCTAACATAAGTCTAGAAGAATGGAAATTAGGTGCTTTATTCTGCTTCTATAATTTAAGATCCCCACACTGTTACCACATACAACACACAGTTCACTGTCAGAATTATCAAACCTCTAATCACACTTCCAGCCTTATTTGAACTTTTTCTCTTAACAACTCCCAGCTGAGGATATTCCATATCATTGCTAACATTCCATCAGTCAGGTCTGGCCCACAAGTCGTTACTTCAAAAATGGCCAAGGTGCAGTTATCATCTCAAAAGAAACTGCTGCAATAACAGCAGCATTCAGTGGAGCAGATGTCACTATTTAGAGAGGGTATGTACATATTCTTAAACATACCAACAGGTTTTTTACTGTAAAAGCCCAAGGCATATTACAGGAACCTCATCATAGCACCTGCAGAGATGAGGCCATAAGACGTCCATCACACAGAACACAGAAGGTATTGGAAAGCTGATATCACTCCTTACACCTATTTCCAGACCCACAGGGAAAGGAGAGGCAAGCAACAGGCACATCCACATCTCCTGTAGTAGTTCTGAGGCGTTTCCTTGGCACAGCCTTTCGGTCCCCCCATGATGCCTTACCCCACTAATGGGGCTTGGGTCACGGTTTGACTCATATGAAACGTGTCAGACAACAAAAGCAACAGGTTGACATGTAGCACTCGGGACATTACAGAAGCTTTACTCTCAAGGGTGTTGTGAGGACTGTGGGACTGACCCCAGTGGTGTCAGTGAGCTCATACTGCTGACAGGGACACCTCTAGGGGCACATGCTGAAATGGGGAGGGGACAGCACCGGCCATACCACACAGAATTTAAATAGCAACAGGACATGACTCCAACTTAACCTGCCAGAGGACATGCAGCTAAGATCCTGCTGCCTGATTTAATTGTGGCAGGTTGCAGGGCAGTGCAGGGCAGCAAGCTGGGTCACATCAAGCTACAGAGAAACCCTTGCCTTTACCCAGGCATTAGACCATACTAACTCCATGCAGTGAACTTCATTTGAATCACAAGTGAGGACATTCATTTGCATTACCCTCACTGTATTTTAAAAGCGCTTTCCAGCATAAATTTCACTTCAAAGTTTAGTGCAAATCAAAGCTCCTTGATGCGGTTGAGTTCTGTCCTTTTCTCTCACATCCTTCATAGCAAAAGCCCTACATCAAGCCACTTCAAATTATAACACCACTAGATGCCATTTCTCACCTCATGAGATCAGCAGCATCCTTTACTAAATGCTTAGTTTATATTTACCTCCTGCATGTTGACACTTCATCATGATTTCAGGTAGCAGTGCATTTAAAAGACAACATTATACATCAGACTTTTATCAAACGTGGCCAATTATGCAAATTCCTCCAAAAATTATTTTCAAAGAAAAGGAGGATTGATTGCAGAGATTTACCATTTACACAGACAGTGATTTAGGAGGGTATTTCAATTGCTAATATGCTAACAAAGATGTGGGATTTGTTTGTAAACCTCAGGCCTACAAAATTGAATGTCAACACCAGATGATTATCATGTCCTATCCAAAATGCTAAATTTAATCGAAATACTCTTTGTAGTAAATCAACAGTCAGCATTAGTCTTAATGAAAGTTGATTATGATGCTGCCTGTATGTTAAAAGTAAGTACCAGTCCCACAAGTACCACGTACCTCAAGTAAAAACAATGCATAATTTCTCATCACTGCTTGGCACAAGAAGCAGGACAATGGTATCGCATCTGATTGACTTCATAGATGTTGGTGCTTAGGGCACAGGTACCAAACTCATTTGGATGAGGGCCAGATTCCATATTTAATTATGGGTTGTAGGCTTAAGCATTCATTCACCATACACCCTCCAGCTTCCATTCTTCTCAGGCAGAGACTTGACAATAAAGGATTATTTTTCCAGCAACACCTTACGACGTTTACCCGGAAAATTTTTAACACTACTTTTAAACTTTTTCTTCTTTGTGCCATCCTTCTCTTTTTTCTTTTTTTTTCCCATTCTCTTCCATCTTTGTGTCCCTTCTTTGTCTTCCCTTTCTCTTTCCCTGCTTTAATCTTTTGACAACAGTTCAGACATTAGAAATGTATGTTGAGGCAATTTCATTTTGAGTGTACTCTGTGTTGTAAGCCGATTTCTCCCTCCTTAGACAACCCTAAATTGGAAATAGAACAAACCTACCCGTTGCTTTGCACACAGCTTTCCTTTTTAATTTGCTAATCTCTCTCAAATGTTAAGACCACGAAGAAGCACAGTTTAAAGAGGCATAGCACAGGAGAAAACATATATCCTGTTTCCATGATTTCCACAACAGTCAAATCCTATTTGAACACAAATACACCTTTCCTGACATGTTCTTATTTCTCTTGGTAATTCTGAGTCTCACATCATGAAAAAATGCGGTTTAAATTGTGAGGAATCACAAATATTTCAGCCAAAATTCAAGATGTTTTGCTTCCCAAATGTCTTTATAGTGACTTATAGGAACTGCTCTCTCATTGCAATTCATTCCCATTCTCTTTTTAAAGCGATCAGTGGGACATGTCTCCTGTGCTGGACTGTGAAAAACTTTCAAAGCATCCAGTAAAATTTACATTGTGTGAGTCTTGATGCACAGTTTGTGACTCCCAGGAGGTTTTTTCCCTGCACTCCTGTCAGACCACAGGAACTCAGGCAATCCTAATCTACATCGTTCTTGCCTGAAGTGGATGGGAAGAAAGATTCCTTTTGCAAGGTAACCAATTTACACGTGAGAGATATGGCTGTGAAAAGACTTCCTAAGTCATCTCAAACCTTCTGTCACATCCATGGCTGGAATGCCTGGATTCTAATCTACCAGAAGCGAAAAAGCGAGGCAAGCTCTAGTGACTCCTGCACAGCTCTACCATCCATCTGAAAGCAAAGTGTTAAAGTCCAGGAATAACCAACAGCTTCCAAATTACTTCAGGGAGAGAGATTGCTGAGTCAGGGATAAGAATGCTTATGGCTTGCACTAAGAAAGAAGTCTCAACATACTGCAGTAATAGTTAGATAGTTTATTAAATAATTGCATCATAGGACATAAACAAGTAGCAGCACTTTAAGGCACCGTATTTGCTTTCATTCTACAATAATAAATTCATTTGCCCCTGAAATGAAGTGCCAGAAAACTGCTGCATTATAATTGGGTTTACACAGATATTCTGGGAAGAACACCTGAATAGAATGAAAAAACAACAAAAAAAACCCCAAAGCACTTGGTTCAATACTGTATTGTTTATGCCAGCATAAAAATTTGCAGAGAAAATTTTCCTTTGCCTTTAATTTGGAGTAACTTTCTGAAAATATGAAGTATCAAGGTGGTCTGTGTTAATCATGTTCTGAGCTAGTTTATGAAGGTATCACCATCACTTATTAAAATAAGTAACTTTATTATCTTTGAAAGTTACCGTTTACAAAATAGAGAAGCCTAGTTTTAAAATCAACAAGTCAGAAATTATAAAACTGTTGGGATCAGGGGGGACCTGTGTTTTCATCCTGCCTTCATGGATAACAACTGCATCTCACCTGTGAGATCACCTCTGTGAGGTGTAGTAACTGGGACACGCAATGAACATTAGGTTGCAATTGTTGTTTTCGGAGTTATTTGCTCCTCTCTGCTTGACTCTCCCTTCCCACTACTCTGGGCCAACATTTGATCCCTCTACCACCCCTGTACCACGTCCTGGAAGCTCCCTGTTTTCCATGTCTAACTGTGTTTGACACAGGCTGCTCCTCCCGCTGTGCCCCATAAACAAAGAATCTGCTCATACTCAAAATAGTTTATTCTCCCAGTAGGAACAAGACATAACAGAAAGACGATATTAAAACAGACATAATGTTAACATATGTCTCTTACTTGGAGATTGCTCTCTCCTGGGGATAACCAAAGCAGCCTTAATTTTCCAAGGAACCAGAGGAAGTGTGTGAGCATCCAGGACAGCTCCCTCTAGGACTCCCTCGTGTTGGGCAACAAAGCCCTTCTATCTCCCCCTATGTATATATCTCTTCTTTCCTATGTGAGGGATCAACTCCTCTCACAGCCTTGACTACTCAGGGTTTTCCCCTCCTCAAGCAAAGAAGTGGTTTAAATTCAACAGAAGCCCAGTCTAGAAACTCACGGCCCCTCTCTATTCCACAACAAGCACTTGCCATCTCAAGCACGACTCTCTTTTCCCATCCTGCCTCTCAAGAAACCCCCTTAAAGGAAACTCACGTATTCATACAGTAAACGAGCATGACCTTGGCCAACACGGTATTTCCCAGTTAGGACCTACTGGCACCATGAGGGTCCCACAACTGGTCCTGTTCCTCGTACCTATGCTGGAAAGGGTCAACCCCCAGACTTTCTTCTTTTGTCAGTGACAATACAAAACAGAAAAGCATCAGGGCTCTGTGTTCCAGATGATGTATTTTAAACACATCCAGCTGCTTGTTTTATCCAAACCACCACGGAAGTTACAAAACAAGTAGATGGAGATGCAAAGCTATGAGTGCTTTGCACCCATACCAGAGCACTCTGGTTTGATAATGGCATTGTCCCCAGCTCACTTCTTTTTCCCCAAAAGCCTTTAGTATCCTGTGATACCCAGCTTCTCCTTTCAGTCTGTGTATCATCTTCCTGAATTATGTGTGCATATTCCAGCACATAAGGGAAAAAAATTACCTTCTCTTTGCCCTCAAGCTATTTACAGGTCAATTTTAATGATGGATATGAGAACTAAGATTTTGCCCGAGGGTTTGGTTTCCCAGCTCCATCTGACTTCCAGGCAGTTCCTAAACCCTTTGAAATTTGCTGCAGAGTTACCATTTCAAGTTGTGTTTCTAATATTCTTTAGACAAAAGAAATCATACAAAAATCCTCAAAACTAAACCAAGACTGTGTCAAGCAATTTATGCAATTCTAAAAAAAAAAAAAAAAGAAAGAAAACCCAGTGAAAATATGAATAATTGAATAAGATTCTGTTTCCTAAAGTCTCATGGAATATTTCCTTTGTCTAACACTCCCCAGGGCCTGTGTTACTGAAAACACTGTCAGTTAAAGCACTTCCATTTCCATGAGCTGCCTCAGAAGTAACTGCAGTTTTATTGCTGTTGTCATACACTCTATTCTGAAAGTATCAACTGCTGAGAACTCCTCAGTGCCACTCAGTTTGGGATACCTGAAAGACCATCAGGCAATCCCTCACGACAACCACAGGAGCAACCAGCTGGCATTAGAACCAGGGGGAAAGCACAAGTGGGAGTGTTCTCTGGTAAGGATTTACCTTGTAAGAAACAGGTGAGAAGGCACCAGCAGCTGCATTAGTGCTGTAGCTGAGGGCAGGCTGTTGTAGTCCAAGCTTTAGCACAGCAGCCAGAGCTCCAGGGCAGACAGGAGCACCACACTGCAGCACAAGGACTTCAAAAACCAGATTCAACCCTTCCATGAAAGTAAGCTGTAAGAATATGAATTACTACTGTGGGATGCCTACGGCAGCCACAACACCAACTGGCCTCCTCATCACCCAGCACACACAGCCATGGGACAGTTGTACCAAAGCTTGGATTTAAGGGAATATTTGTGTTGAATAAATCTTCAGTAGGGAATTATTCCAAAGGAAGAACCATGCATAGAACTTCAGCCATCCCCAACCAGCCAAACATTCCTGCTGAAACACACAAAGAAATTCATAAGCTCCCAATTGCATTAAAAAGTAAGCAGCCTCTTATGCCACTACGACCAAGGCTGCTGGAGATGTGCCATTTCCACAGACTCCAGCAATGGGGGGAAAATAATCTAAAAATTGCTTCAGCTCCTTTGGGGAGAAAGATACTGACTGTCAGACAAGGGGTTTTTTTTTTAATATAGAAAGTATTCCTTTTCTTTTTACTACTCAGTTGTCTTTCCTTGATTAGAAGGGAAAGATTTTTCACCGTGTGATTTCTGAAACTTAGGAGTTATTACACTCAGCATGATCCCGAAGTGCTATACAACCACAAGTCAAGTACTGGCTGTTCTCTTTTATGATGGTTGAAGATCTGGTCTCCAGGTTTTACATTTGCCACTAAAATAAAAAGTCAAATACTACTGAGCAATTTCTCCTGTAGTCCTGTTTCAAAGGTGACGTTTACCTTACAGATTAATTTTTATTTAAAGGTTCAGATTTCTTCTTCCTATGGCATTAGTGTTTTCTAAAGGTCTGAAATTCGAAGGAAAAAACCTTTCAGTGGAGGTTGTTTTTTTTTATGCTGTCTCATGTCTTTGGTAATAACAACAGTAACTGGAGAGGTGTTTTTCCTAGGTCCAATTTTATCTGTTTGTTTTAAGAAAGAAACTGTTACCAATATGTCACTGAGACTTCATTTAACAAAGCCCTCAACGAGTATATTTAAGGGGCAGAAGACAGGATTGTAAGAATGAAGAATGTGAAAGAATTGTTATTAGGTTACTGTAAGCAGCTATGCATCATTACTTAGCTTAACAACTGAACTATAAAAAAGAGATAGTTATGGCAATAAACCCATTTTGTGAGACATAATTCTATGTACCTGAGACACAGCCTTCTTGGGTAGAGCATGAATTTAGATTATGGAAATATTACTTACTCCTGAATACTTCCTAAATGTCTCTCAGAAAACAAAACATGCATCTCTCCAGGAATATTGGCAGAGTTATTATTAAATATTATGTAGAAGCAGCTGTAAACAACCTCCTATGACACACTGTGCCGTATATAAAATTGTACACATATTGCGCCAGGGAAAAAAACCACCACAACTGAAGGAATATTCTGACATTGTCTGCTCTTTAAATACCCTAATGAAAAATTCGGTCTCAATGAGCTTACAACGTATTCAAGCATGCATTTAAGAGTGTGGCTAACACACCCCTAGGATTCATTGGCTCCCAGACACATAGGAATGGAGCAGAGTGCTATCAGACCTGAGGAGGTTATAAAAGGCACTTCGCTGTGTTTTTAACTTGCTCTGATTGGCACAAGGAGTGGCAACGCTCTCAGGAAGGTGTGCCAGATTACATTTTAATTTTGCAAGGTATAGATTAAGCAGAAAACCAATGGGCACTAGGAAATGCTCGCCAAAATATGTTGTCAGTGGTTTTTATTCTGTGAGGCAGAGCTTTCCAGGTCCCACTGCCTTCAGAAAGGGGTTGGAGAAAGGTGTTAAGAGCTGCCTCTCCCAACACGGCACTGAGAGCCTCACTATTATTCAGGGTCTTACGAAAAACCTCCAACTCTCTGGCCCCCTGCCCTGATTTACACCATGAGGGGCTGATACATACGTCCTGTGAGCTGCATTGCAGGTAATTGTGGTTTACAAGGCAGTAAGAGATCCTGCCGTTTGACAAATGAACTCAGCACTCCCCTTTCAATGGCCCTCTTCCCATCTCACATGCTCTGAGGACTTGGTCCTTTGTTTTTCTCCACCTCAGCAGCCCGAGCCATCGCCCTGGTGCTGCTCACCTGCTTTCACCCTGAGAGAAATCTGTAAAGACTGGAAATAAAGACATTCCCTCGTTTCACATCAAGTGTAATTACTTTTGCTCTGCTGATCCCTGCCTGGCCCACAGATAAAAGTATCATCTCTGTACAGTAAGTTGGAAAAATCCCCCAGGGAATCAGCTGGGTTTGAAGGAAGAGCTCTGCACCGAGAGTTCTGTGTCTCTCATCGGGGAGCAGGATCTGCAGTGACGCAGGTGAGCCAATCGACATTGCTCAAATGATACAGAATGCATCCAACTTAACAGCGAGCCCCTGATGAGGAATTAGTCAAAGTTACAAAGAGAAATTCAAATGCATCTGATTACTGCCACTGCTTTGTAAAAATTCATGAACGAAAATGAAATTTCATGAATAATTTGTTCACGAGTCGTCTCCCCTGTGCTTTCCATTAATTTCGATAAAACACACTTTCATCTCTTTCCCTTGCAAATCATTTGGACAGATCAAACCTTTCATTCAACACATTTTAACTAAACAGTAACAAATCCTGAGCACCCAAGCAGTCTTTATGCTAAAGAAATCGGTGCCCATCGCAGCCTGTATAGAACAATCTAGGTTTCATTTCTTTGCTGAGCACAACCAATCCCATCTCCACAACGCCATCACTGGAAACAGACATTTAATAGGCTGAGTTTCTCCAATAAGCTGTATCTTTGAAATAAATCTCGCTGACTCTAATGCTTATAGAAACACTAGCTGGGTGTGCTGTGAGACACTTCTAATAACTACATCCCAAAACACCCTTTCCAATTTTGTGGCAAAGCAGCTTTCCTGAACAATATTGAATACAGTCGATCAGATTATTGCATTAAGAAGTCTGAGTCTGGCTGCAGGAAGGCAGCCTGGGTTGCCTCTGACTCTAAACAGCAGAATTAGCCACACACTTCATCTCTGTGACCTCTAATTTTAACACCTACATGTGTCAAAACATAAGACACTCCAGTTCTGTTGTCACAAGGAAATATATGGCAAGTTTAATCAAGCCTTAAAACAATATTCCTTTATCTGTGGAGTTATAATTAAGGTCTGAATAAAGGTACTGGGCTTCACTAAATCAGCCGTTCCCCACTGTAGCATGTAATAAAAGATGCAGTTCAGCTTTGCTCAAAAGTGCACCTCTCTCTGGCTGCACAGGCAGAGACTGGGAGCGAACAAACAGAAATATTCACCCAGCATGGCAGAGCCCAAAGTCCAGTGAATTCAGGGACTGGGGAAGAGGGAGGAACAGCTGCTCACACATCCTGATGCTTTTGCCATCAAAAAACTCTTATAATCATGTGTCATCTTGCAAGGTACTTACTGAGCCTTATTACAAAACCTAATCACACAATACCAAAGTTTTATAAAGAGTTGAAACACATGAACCTTTCATTGTTTACATACAAGCCAACGATTTGTGTACCCATGCACTATATTTGCCTTAAGTAACTCATCACAGATGAATAAAGTAATTGATACACACTGAAGCAGATATCTTTTTTGCTTTTTCAGCTCCCACCCAGAATGAATACTTAAGTCAATCAGGCTGTAATAAGCAACTGTCTTTCTCCAGCTGCAAAACACATTAGATGAAAATGTTCAATTTACATCAATTATTCTGAACAATAGAAACAAAGTCATTACAGAGAGCACTGTCCAAGTAACATTCTGCTCCATTATTTAGGTGTCATTCACCAGGAATGCAGCCCAACACTCCCTTCATGATTGTTCTAACCAATATGACACAATCAGCCACAAAAAAACCCTTAAAGCAGTATCCCCATCTATAGCAATACCTCTGGTGATTCTGCTTTGTAATGCCGTTGCTGTATTTAACACCTAGAATTTCAGATCTGTGCGAGAAATTAATTCTCTCTCCCTGTGGACAGTAAATGTTAGGAGTGAAGAACCTTTGGCATAACTCATGCATCTGCTCTATTTCACACTGTTTATTGGTGTTTCATCTGTTCACCCATATGGGCTGGCTCATTTTTATAAGGAATTACTCAATATTAGAGATTCATGTGCTGGAACATTCCATACACTCTTGATATGATGATTATAATTAGATGTGTGAACCAGATTGATGCTCGTAGAACCCTGAACAAATAACCTGTGTGGCCGTACAAGAGCCTCAAATTGTAATATACACTAATTTATGTTGGGAGTGCTAAAACACTAATAATACCAGGGAGTAATTGGCTGACGTTTAAAAACCCTATTAAACTAAAATATGTTAACATAAACCTGTGTTAGCAGGGAATAACCAGTTATCACCTAGAACATTGTTCCTCTTCCACCTCCCTCTGCTTTTTATTCTGGACTGAAAATTCAGGCACCACAAAGTAGTTTCACTGTTGGGGAAAATCTTGTCATATTGTTGGCATCTCTGGAAGTGACTTTGTTTTTGCTTTTTTTTATTCCTACACAACCAGTTTCATACTTTCATTACCCAGACATACTTTCAGTGACACAGCCTGACCTTTCTCACCCAACAGACGGCTGGGAAAAGTCTTTACCTGGAAATATCCACGTAGTCACTTTGTGAGTGACAAGGTGGCCCTGAAACATGTGACTGCTATGTCCCCGTCTCATTCTGACCCTTGGTGACTCTCCTACTTGTTCAGTGTGAATAAGAAAACATGTCAAACAACAGCTCGAGCCAAATTACACAGAAACTCTCAGAGTGGTCACAGGAATCACAGAACACTGAAGTTCACACAGCACTGAAAATATTTTTCCATGAAACTTTAGCTGTCTGGTCTTAAAAGAGGCTGGAGGGCTTTCCTGGCACTCCCTGCCTGCCAACTTGTATACAGGCCACTGAAGTGCTACCAGCTCTAATTTCATTATTTAACTCTTACCTAGATCACTCATCATGCTCAATGGAGTATTTTCATGATATCTTATAATTTAATTTCTAGTGCTTTTTAAAAAAGAAATGAAGAGACAAAAAAAATCTTACAGCTTTAACTTTCATAGTTTAGGGAAAGATTTTTTTTCACCTCTTTAAAGCTACTTCAACTATCAGGGTGAGCACTGTGCTTAGACAAATCAAGGGCAGCAATGACTGGGCTCATAATTCCTTCTTCAAGTAGTGTCAGTGATAAAAATGAGTTCTATTCATGGCATTCATATGTTTTCAGGTATAAAATAGAGGCCTACAGCATCAGGAGCTTACCTGTGTATGAAAGCAAAAGCAGATTCTATTACAGAATGAGCCACTACAGTGCCATAAGATGTAATGTTGACTTTTTAAAAAAAAAATTAATGTGTTAGATGAAAGGAATTTAATATTTTTAGCCAGAAGAAAACACCACACACACCCAACTGAAGAGTCCCAATGGCACCTCGTCAGGCTTTTATCCAGTAACAACTGACAGGCAACAGAGAGCCCCACACTGTTAAAAATCAGAGGGTACTCCTGGCTGGGTGAAATGGCCTTTTAGTTTCAACTAGAAATGTGTGTACAGCAAGAAAAAGGGTCCTGTCTGAGGCATAGCTGATGGCTAATTATGGGATGGGAGACTGATAGTAGCTGTTAAACACCCTGAGAAACAATCTTTTTAAATAAAGCTATTTGAATCGTTAACCTCTTCTTTGAATTTTAAGGGGGTTCTGGGTTGTTGGTTGATGTTTTTTCTTTGGATGGTGTTGGGCTTTTTTTTTTTGTTGTTTGGTTTTATTTAGGGGGGAGGAAGGTGGTAGATGGAAATTTTCCTCAGTGCTTATATAACCAGAAGTGAACCAGCGTCTATATTAGTTAGCTCCTGGTTTGGGTAATGAACATATTAATGGGTTTTAGTGGCTTGGCAGTGAATCATTGTCTCTTAAAGCTGGAAGAGAGGCAGCTGGTGTCTGCTCTGCAGCAGGGAATTCATCTGTGCATTATCCACAGCATCACATCCCTCTAGTGAGCACCAGCTCCAAACAAACACTACATCAAAGACTGAAGGTAATTTGTGCTGCTTCAGATTCTCAGTGCAAGTTTCCAGCAATTATTTTTGTAGAAAAGAGTAAAAGTTTCATCGCAATTAGGCCATCAAGTTTAGGAATTTGAGTATAGAGAAGAGTATGGGAATCAGCAAACTCCTAACCATGATTCTTTTATTATATATTTATGTACATATATATTCACAAGAGAATTTAAGTGCCCCTTTTGAATGTATATATGCATGTGTATCTGAGTGCATGTGTGATATCATATATATTTTATATACAATATATATTTTCAGAAGAATCTCTGTTTGCAGTATCTTGACAAACACTTTAAATTTTAATGTTTAATTTCATACTGGCATTTTAGTTTCCTGTGAGAGGTTCTGAATGTGACAGGAATTTCAGCAGTGTAAAACTGCCAAAAGGCTTTTACCTGCTTGACAAAGAACTAACAGAGCTATTATTGTCTAATAAACAATATGCCTGTACCCCAAATGGCTCCTCTGAGTGAATTGAACGTCCCAGAGGAATCTGATTCGGCATAATTTTTAGATGACATTTGCAATCCTTCTCAGCAATTAATTTCTTTTTTCTTTTTAAGCAAGAGATATTTAATTGAATGTAATTAAATAACTCTACAGTCAACACGGGTTTTAATAGCAAATTGCTCCTTGATGAGGTTCATAAAGTGATGTTAGCCAAAAGCAGGTGAGAGAAGCAGGCAATGGCCGCAGCTTTTAGGTGCACACGGCGATTTCCACATCAGCAGGAATCTGGATAACCTTCAGGAACAACATTTTGACAGATATGGTTTGTTTCAGGGTTTTTTCCCTGCTCAGTTCAGATGAGACTGATATATATTATAAACTCTTCTGATTAAAATTATTTATGAACCCACTAAGAACAGCACCCTTGCAACCTCTTTTATTCTGACTTCAGCTACAGAGCACTCTTACTAACTCGTACTTTGCTGCCCAGTAATTGCCACCAAAAGACTCATGCAATTTTCATTACGCTAACTCAATAGCAATCATTTAGGACACACAAATCTGTCCCCAGGTTTTAAAGGAGAGATCTAAAACCTTCGTGCTGCTATGGGCTCATACATGTTAACACATCTCCACTTGGTGCCTGATTGGATGCTGTTTGAGGGCAGGATTTGTATTTGATGGAATCAGTGACATTTAATAGAAAAATCTGAACATTTGTACAGAAATAAAGTAGACTCCAACAGCAACAATCTAAACTTAAACCTCCTTTCCAGAGCAACACAGAATTTACTTTGTTTGATATCCCTGCTCTTGGGAAGATAACACTGGCTTTTTAGCTGCTTTGCATATATCCAGCCTGCTAACTGCACGTTTGGACTAGATGCATTAATTTCTTTCCAGACACCCAGGACAGGCTGCAAAGCCCATATAAATGTTCCCACTGAATTCTTATGTGTGTAAAGAGAGTCCATCACAACAGCTACAACACAATAGGATCAAGATTGCCAGATATAGAAGTTAGTCACCTTTGAAATATTTTGAGATCAGCTCAAGAAATAACCAAAATCAGGGTTAACAGCCCCCAGCTTGGTAAATCACTCACAGATTTCAGAAGCCTTCCCAAGTCTTCCTGTAATTTTAAATTCTTTTTAGCAAAAACGTCTCTCCTGTGCTGGTCTTGCTGTACCTTATTTTCCCTGTAGAGCATGTTTACCAGAAGATACTCTGGAGGCACGAGGACAAATCATGCAAGCTTGGAGAAAACTGCCTGGTGTGAGGACAGTCAGTGCCATAAATACCAGTTTAGTAGCTTTGAATAGAGAATTATATGCAATACACAGAAAGCTGGGCTTTCTATGACAAATTGCAAGACAGCAGCGTATTTTGAACCAAACCATGACATGGTCCTTCACCATATATCAACAAAACTCGAGAGAGGGATAACGTTTGGGATTCTGTTCAGAACTGCCATCCTGGCTCTGTTTGGAGGTACCATATAACAACTCTGAAACTACTCATCCATTCTCAGCTTAAGGCTGTTTTCCTACAATGCAGTTTTTATGGTGGCACTAAAGTCTCCCTATACCAGCAGCTTCCACTAGTGTGGGAGTTTTATTATCAAGTGAAAAAAATGCTGATACACAAAATTACTGTAGGTTTAGCACCTGCTGGATTGGCATTGTTGTGTCTGAAGCAGACCTGAGTCTATAGACTGTGAAAACAGAGGAAGGAATATGAGGAGTTTGACTGATTTAGGCTGTTTTCAGCAGTGATAAACTAATCATAGTTCCCCTCTTCCCTTCCCAAGAATGGATTGTTTTCTAAAATGAATTTCAGACTATAACTTGGCTGCTAGTGTGGGACAACTGCAGAGCAGTTTCACTCTTTGTTTTTTTCGGTGGACAAGCATAATTTCCTATGGGTCCTTCCCTAAATCTAGCATCAAGAAGTCATTCCGGCAAGTATTTGATTTTGTTTACATGATCTTTCATTAAATTTATTAATTGTTGTGGCAGTTTCATAATCAGACACTTCAAAAAGTATTTTTATTAATATACCATGAAAAAGGCTGTGACATTGTTAAAGAGAAGTGAAAAAACTACACTTTCACTAATTTAAGAATTTTGGCTGCCACTAGAATCTTAGAGAACTGTTTTTATTGCAAAGAACAAATAGGAGATATTTCAACACACTATATATAACCAGCTACTTTTGGAGAGTTAGTGATTATGTACAAAAGCTCCATCAACTGCAGTTACAGGAACGTGGAAAAACGGGGTGTAAGTTTTCAAAAATGTCCTTCTACACCCAGGATTCAAAATATTTGTTATTTCTAAACATAAAGAAGTTCCAATAGCTTTCTCTGATGAAGAACAGATTGCCACTTAAGTTAAAATGAATTCCAAGAGAACAAAAAGTCACAATTAATAATATCATCTCAAAATGAAATCACATGAAGCTGATTAAGATCAGCATAACAAGGTATTAAAATATTCTCTTTAAAAGCTGAATTTCCTTTAAATTACTTTAGCAGCACCATAATTAGAGATCCGGGAATGATCCCTAGAAGAAGTGCCCGAAGAAAGTGAAAAGTGCTTTAAGAACTGCCATACAGCCATTTTGGCAGCAAGGAGTTCCAAGTCTGACCAGCAGAGTTATCAGCTTGGGGGCTGCCCATCAAAATACTTTGTGTACCAGACCAGCACACCCTCCCTTGGTGTGGGAGATGGTTTATAGCTGCTGACAGCTTCAGGTAGCACTTCTGCTCAAGTCCAGTTCAGTCCTTGAAGCAGAAGGAATTTGATTCAGCTAGAGATCACTCCTCCCTCCCGCCCAAATATTCCTAGGTAAGGTTTTAGTAAATTATTTAGCACAGGGTCTTTGGAGCAGAGAGTCACAAGGCGGCTTAAGAGGATAAGAAAGACTTTTTTTTAATAATAAACTTTCAGCTCCTCAAAACTATCTTGATACTTATGCTAAAACCCTTGGAAGAAGATACTCAAGCAGTTTGTTCATAGAATTAATCAGAATTAAAAAAATATTAAAAAATCAGAGCAGAGTGCAAAAAGAGTTCACAAATGTTTACATCAAACAGTGCCTGTTCTAGCCACGTTTGACAGAGGGTCCTGGAAGTTTCTGGAACCTGCCTGGAGCAGTAAGTGCAAGGAGATAGGTGTTACTGACACCTTTTTGCAACATAACCATCTGCAGGGTGCCAGACCCGCTTAGAGAACACTGTTAGAGCAGCTGGGACGCCTTGCCCATGGGCACAGAGTGCTTAGTTCCCTAAAAATCAGTGTTTCCCCAGTGGCACAAAAATATTGCCCCTACTTTAACGATCAGAAATAAAAGCAACACCGTGTGGGAAGTTTATTGCAAGGCAAAAACACAGAGGGTATGGAGGAACTGCACATTTTGCCAGGCAATAAAGGCAGCACCATAATCAAAAGAGCATCTTTGCTCAGCCTGTGGCTTCAGCTCCACGGTGTTGGAACGATCACTGTAACCTGCAGCATCGGGATTTACGCAGACAGACCCCAGTGTTGTTCTCTTGCCATAACGAAGGCACTAAAACTTCCTCCTGCTCTCCCCTGACTTGAGCATTTATCCCAGACAAAGAGACATAGATCAAAATCCTGTAAAACCCCTAAGGCCAGAGATAGCAGGCACCATATCCATATAATTCTTCATAAGTGGCAGAGCTGCCAAATCCTACCTAGCACAGTTCCAGTACTGCTCTGAGATTAGCATGAGGCTGAGTGAGATGCATCTGCATTTTTTTAATTCCTGTTTTTTTAAAGCCAAACCATAGAGAAATCTTTTTTCTAGCTTTATTAAATAAAATGTACATGCAGGTAAAATAAAAGTACAGATGCATCATTTGAATACACAAATACAGTTTCCACAGAGAACTGTGAATCAGGTTTCTTCTGCTGTTATAATTTACAATTACTTATCACATTAGTTCCTAATTGTCTTTTCAGAGTGCACTCAATTACAAAATTAGAATCCTTATCTTCCTGTAACAGCCACCTTCTAGACAGGTCCCCATAAAATGTGCAAATTGACGAGAAGAATATTTTTCGTTATACTGTTCCTGTTCACCAAAAGGTTCTCCTAAATCAAAGCCTAAGTATGCTTTTGTTTTTCTGGTGAAGAAAGCAACCCAACTGCTTTCTGGAAGTGGCTTATTAGCCATTTGCTTGTACAGAGACCAGGTGGTGTCATGGATTAATTCTTTTTCCTATTTCACAAAATCTTAATTAATAACCTTACTTTCCATTTTTTTTCAGACCAACCTTTGGCAATAAGGCGTTCCCCATAGCACCCTTTTTAACTGGCACCAATTGTTTGCTCTGAACTGTGCAGGAAGAAACAAACATTTCTTGTTTCATCCTTTCTTTCTCTCTTTCGAGAAGCAGGTGCAAAGTCTCGATGTTTTGTTCAGCCTTGTTGTTTGTGGATGTGGTCATCCACCTCAGACAGGCTGAGACAATTAGCAAAATTCTGTTCTTTCTTTGACTGAGGCGTTAATACACACTCCTGCAGCTCACATGCCATTGACTCACGCTGAGCAGAAGGGTAAAATAAAACCACACCAAAATCCCCCTCAAAATCTTGTAGGAGGGTGCCCTCCCCCAGCTAATCAAAGAGGGGGAAATGCAAAGCCAAGGCTGCTGAGGCCCAGGGCTGAATGCTTTGCAGGTTTAAACACATCTCGAATGCACTGCATGTATTGTGATCGAGAAAATAAAATCTGAGCACCTTTCAAGTCTGCCAGGATTAAATCTATGTTTCATCCCAAGCAGGAAAACTTTGACATCCTACAAATTCAGGTGGTAATAGCCTGTGAAAGAGGACAGTTAAATATTAATGCCTGTACAAATAACAGGCCTCATCCATTTGGAGTGCCATTTCTATCCTTCCTCCACGCTCTCCCGAATGTATTTGCATTTTCTTCTTAGAGGAGACCTAAGGCCACACCAGCTCACATAAGAGTTCCATACAGCCAAGTTTTCACTTGTCTGTGTTGACATACATGTGAACACTCAGGCACAAGGAGCTGAGTGCCCACACAGCACCAGAAGCACATAAGAGGAGTCTGCACAAATTGCAGGTGAGCACAGCAATGCCCCTTTCCCTGACGTGGGAGCCCTTGTTCCTTGCTCAGGCTCTGCCTCTGAACTGGACACAGCCTCCAAAGGAGAGATCCTGACTGTCCTCTGAGAAGGGCTCAAGGCTGAATATGTCCCTGCTCTACCTGGATTAACAGTGGTGGAATGAGGCTCAAATCACCTCCGGTTAAACGCACTTGTAGCCTCATCCCAGTCCAGCAGAAAAGTCTCTTCCTGACAAGGCTGTACATGAGCAAGGCGAAACCAGTCCTGAAAGAAGCCTGCACAGAGAGTTCCCAAGCACAGAGAGTTCCTAAGCTGATACCACAGTGCAGAAAATGTATTGGGTCCAGATTTAAGGTTTAATCTCCAAGTACTACCAATTTCTCAACATCTCTTTTTGGTTGCTCGTCTCAAAAGCTTCCCATGGACAAATTGTGTTTTGGGAAAGATTAGAACAAAGGAAGGTTATCTAAGACCCAGTTCAAAGTCACTGGGAGTCTCTTACTGGACTTCATGGTCCTACCAGTGGTCTTAACAGCAAAGAACTGATGGAAAGACATTTTTAGTATGGTACACATGACTAAGTACATAATTCTGCCAGTGGCATTGTGTGTTGCAAGAAAGTCATGAGAAAGATGAATGGAGCAGACAGCAGAACTGCAAGTCTAAATGACAAGCAGGACACTGAAAAGCAAGAAAATTTTATGGTTTTAGGAGAGTCCAATTTTTAGTGGCTTTCAGATTCAGACAGAGCTGCCCAGGAAAGCCCAGAGTTGTGTAGGGATAACCCTGCATAACAGAGACATTTAATTCACTTTCCAGCCTTTACTTTCCGTGACATTTTGGCAATTTTGTAATTTCAAGGTAGCTGCATAATTTTGCATACGTTTAAAGTAAGTGGTTAATCATTATTAATTCCACTGGTATTCTCTGTGCTAACAGTAACCATTATTAACCTGCTTGACAATATTGTGGATTCCTTTGGCATTAATGTGATCGTAATATGTAAATCCATAGGAATTCAGTTGTAAATTACCATTATTCAATGTACTTAGCCACAATGCATAATTCTGTAATTTGTGCAGAAGGAAATTACATGTTGACTCACGAGACATAACTTTTCGGGGCTTCATAAAACCAAATGTGAACAATTTGTACCTATAATTATATTAAAATGTAAGTGAAATGTGTAATGCAGATACAACACATTAAAGGGAATACACTACTTATATCCTTAGCCATGTTGCTTAAAGGAAAAGGTTTCATATTTAACTCGCTATTTGCATTAACTACTCACATAACATAGATTTATTTAAAAGCCAGCAATGTCAGCAGGAGTAAAGGCCTTAATCTAAAGTATATTAAAGGAAGTTTGACAATTTGAGTTTTAAATAGGTTACTTTTTAATCTTACATAAGACCTTCAAGGGCCTGTTGCAGAGGCAGCAGCTGACTCCAGGGGACATTGGGGACACCCTGGCAAAATCCTTCCCTTCTGAGGAAGCCTTAAGAGGGGTGACTGAGGTCACTTGGCTTGTCCAGTCAGACCTTTTCCCAGTCTGCAGCTTCCCCAGGAGGGGAAGCAGAGGGCCAGAGATTGATCTCTTCTCTCTGGTGACCAATAATAGGACCCAAGGGAATGGCATGAAGTGTGTCAGGGGAGGGTTAGGCTGGATATTACAAGAAGCTTCTTCACTAAGAGTGTGTTTTGGCACTGGAACAGGCTCCCCAGAGCAGAGGTGATGGCCCCAAGCCTGACAAAGCTCATTTGGACAATGATCTCAGGGGCACAGTGTGACTTTTGGGATTGTCCTGTGCAAGGCCAGGAGTTGGACTTGATGGTCCTCATGGGTCCAGTCCAACTCAGGATATTTGATGATTTTTAGAAACACGCCTTTCTTAAAGTCCAAGGGACTTCCCAGGGCTTGGGCTGGGTAGCAGAAGAAGAACAATCTGAACTCACTCCCTGGCTAAAGGGGAGAGAGAACTTGCTCTACTCACCCAAGAGTTGATCCAGATATTTCCATGGGCTTTTTATGAAGTTATTGGAGGAAGTCAGACAATACATGGCATCAAAATGTCAATCATGTTCAACAAAGGTTTCATCCTGTGCTCTCAGGAGTGTCATTGAGTTCAAACAGAGCTCTGAGAAATGATCAGAATTTTATCTTCACACTTTAAAGGGAGTGATCTTTTCAAGTTATTCACTTGAGCAATTTCATTGATGTTTAAATTTAATAGAATTGCTCACACATACGTTGGAGGTTCGCAAGTTAGGAGTCAGTAAAGAAAAACTTTTATGAATGGAGTTCAGATAAGATTTCAAGAAAAAAAAAATTTTTGCTCCAGGTTGTGTAGCAACATAAAATTGGGTTGAAAATTTCATGAGAAGAGCCTTTTATAGTCTGCTCTCTTTAGCCAGAAGTATCGCAAGAACCATTTCTGATGATGAAGACCAGAGCTGTGAACTGAATATTCTGCTCTTTTGGGCACTAGGTTCATTTAAAATTCTAGAAACAGAGGAAATTTGATGGAAGAGGTTCTTGAATTTATCAGCTGAGGATTTTTAGGGTCAGCTCATGAACCCATTACAGATGGAAGTTCAGTTTGCATCTGCCAATAACCAAGTTTCAGAAGGTAGAGTTGGCTCTCTAAGTTAAATACTTTAATCTTTGAACTAATGAGGACTGAAGCCTGGGCAGGCTCTTCACAGAAAAGCATAATGTTTCCCTAGCTAGTAATGCCCCTTTAGTAACTTCATCCTCTTTACAGCATTTATTCAGTTTCCCACGGTGTTTTTCAAGCCCAATAAGATGGGGTACACAAAAAAGTGGTGCATCTGTGATAATACAAGTAAAAAACCCTTGCAGTCACAGCCCAGCATCGCTGGGCACACGCTGAGACCAGTCCTGCAGCGCTGGAATAACATCACAGCTCTCGCTCCTTCCATCCTCCTGCTGGCACAGTGTGCACATGGATCAATACCTGCATCCTACAGGCGACAGAAATCCATGTCCTACCTTCCTGTCTCTACATCCAGACCAGTGATTAAAAGAGCGCAGGGACTAGGTGATTTCACTGCACAAATTGGATATAAATGCGTTCAGTACATTCCTGAATTAATCTGCCATTTCAGGGTAGCATTACTTGTGCCGCAGCACAGATTCAGCACCCTTACATCTATCAGTGCAATTGTAGGGAATTCTAAAATGTATTTTGCCTTTTGTGCAGCAATATTCTGCTTTACTCTACTCTCTTTTCTTTTAATGGCTGCAGGGACCTCAGGTGTTCTTCAACCTTTATAGCCAACAAAGCCCCAAGTCCACAACCGCCTCAAAAACCCTTCTGTTGTGCCTGCAGCTACAGCTGTCCAAGTGAGATTTTTGTCATTTTAGATTCAAGTTCTTTGAATTATTGATGTCAAAGACAGTCATACAATATTTAGTAGATTTAGTTACCTCCAGACTGAGTAAAGTTTTAATCTTTCCTCTTCTATTTATAGCACACAGACACACACACACACGAAAAATCCAAGCAGCTTAATATTTCTTTAGATTCAAACTGGGTCTATTAGTTGGCATTGCTGCATTCTTAAAGCAAGAGGATAGAGCCGTGTAACACATCTCCTTTAGGAAAAAATGTGCTGAAGTGTGCTACCTGCAGAACAAAGCATTGGACACCTCTAAGAAACACAAGGGTAAGAAATTCCCCAGAGAGAGAGAGGGGAGGATGATGCTCTGGCTTCTGTGTTTCTGCTGATCACCTTTTGATATCACACTGGTTTAGCTGCAGGACTGAGAGCAGCATCACCCACAATGAAGGGGAAAAGGGAAAGTGTTAGAGCACAGTGAGTTCTCTGCAAGGGTGTTGGAAAACTGAACACAGAGTAAGCCTGAACTGTAGATTATTCAACACACACATTTTGCCGAAGGGAATAATCTTCCCATAGAACCAGCAGCTCTTTTGGTTTTCACTTCAATAGCCCCACTGGGAAGCTTTTAACATTGACTTCTTCCCCCCTCCAAGAAACAGTGCAAAACTGGAGCAGTGGCAGCTGTTTGAGCCTGTTCCTACTGATGCTTGCTCATGTCAACAGTTTTACAAAAAGGATCAGCCAGTGTTAAATACTGATCACTGTGCAAACTTGAGAGAAATGTTAACATTCTTAGCAAGCCGACAGTAGTGTTTATTTTTTCTACTTTTTCTACCCTATTAGGGTGCCCTTTCAACTTTCAGAATTTATATTCACTGTTTATCTTTCTGGCTTGGCAAAAGCCTTCCTTTCCAGTTGCCTGGGAGAAATACGTGTTCCAAATTATCTTAACTTTTTTTTTTTTTTTTTTACCAATTGTTATTGTAAATATTATTTAAAAGAAAAAGAGAAAAAAAATCCAGGACTCTGAGGCTGATAGATTTTGCAGAGGGATCCTGCAGGGCTTGGCAGCACAAACTGTAACTATCAAGTCTACAGTGCAGCCCAGGACCACCATTCTCAAATCTCCCACCATTGTTAAACCCATTTAGTTTTTAAAAGGGCTGGATTTGTTCACCTGAAATGGGACAGCAAGTTATCATCAAGGACAAGAACTCTTTCCTCCTTCTGCAAATCCATAAACTCCCTTCCTACAGCAGCAATGGTGGCCAGAGCCCCATCTCCACCCAAACATCTTCTGAAGGAGACTCTACTGGAAGGGTGTTTGAGGCTTAAAAGCCAAAGGAAAAGAACAAGTGAAAAAGGGCCTGCTCTAGAAGACAGGACTTGCTTTTGAACAAGAGGGAGACAGAAATAACCATTTGCACCAGACTGCCAACAAAAAGCTGTTCAGGTGTGACTCACCTCTGGCAGGGCCAATCTAACTACAGCAAAAGGAAACAGAAGAGCTGAATGCAATGACGCAAAAACAAAGTGTGGGAAAAGTTACAGGGGAAATCAAATTCATTTGTTTTACAGATCTGCCAGGCTGAGTTCAGCTCTAAGTGTACAGCTTTGCAAATAAAAGACAATGTAAAGGAAAAGAAAGAGGGTTAAAATAATTCATCCGTGCACAGGAATTAAATTGCCCTAGTGGTCCTTGGCTCCATCAGAACCAGCTGGACGTCCGTCCTTGCAGCAGCAGCAGAGTCCAGCTCGCCCTGGCTGCCTTCCCTACAGTTCAAACATGCATAATACATGTGCCTCTGACAGCTTCTCCCAGTCACAGAACTGCGTGTCCTCATTTATTACGACACAGGGGTTTGAACTGGGACTGGGAGTCAGAAACCACTGGGTCTATGGCTAATTACCCTGTTAAAACAGGCCCAAGAGTCCAAAGGAAGATTAACTTCTCTGCTTGAAATGAAGATCTGCTTGTAATTATCTTCTGTGTTGTTTCCTACTTCACTTGTTCATCTCCCAGTATATTTTCAATTACATCCAAGAACTACAATAAAACAGTGTTTTATTGTTAAGCCAAGCACTCCAAAATTAAGAATTTCCAGAATTAGAACTGCCCATGCAGCTTCAATTTGGCACTACTTTAGATATGAATTGTTCTAATTACATGATCCCATGATATTTTGTCCACAGGACTCTTGATTAATTTGCATTCTGAACACACTGCTGGAGACTTCAGGACCATTAAAAAAAAAGCCAAAAAAACCCCAAACAAACAAAAACCCCCACAGTTTTTAGATACCAGCTCATATACAGATCTAAAAAATATTTCAAGATAGTATCTAACCTCACATATATATGTATTTGGAGAAAAAGGTGCAACAGTTTTGTGACTGACATAAGGTAGTCACCTACTAATGTGAAAGAGTGGTTAGGAAAGATAATTTATACTGGTTTGGCACATATCTACAGATTAGACAGCATCACTGGTTGAAGAACCATCATGTGACAACTTAAGAGTTCATCTTCCAGCATAGGAAAGGATTCCCCTAGAGCCATCCACACACCAAGCTAAAGAAAACAATTTCCCAGTGTTATCACTAAAATTGCTTCAGTGGTTAAGCACAGCACCCTCACACACACAGTGTTACCCAACAGCTCAGCAGGAGACCTGCAGGTTCCTCAGAGGCCACTGCCCAGAAACCAGAACCTGGAGTGGTTTTCCAGACTACCTCAAAGAGGTATGGAAGTGGGCTAGTCTCTGACACTATGCCCAAAAGCCCTTTAATCAGCCAGACTAACACTTCTGGTGTGCAAACACAACGCCGTGGTTTCCAACAACATATCCACATCACCTCCTGCAGGCACAAGCCAGTTCCTTCTGCCCGAGTGTGCCCAGCCGTGCCCTAAGCTGGACTCATCAGCATGCCCCTCTGGGGGATTAGCTCTGGCCAGTCACCACACTACACACAGACTGTGAAACCCCCTCTTGTCTTCTGCCCTACTTGTAAAGAAGCCTGATAAAATCGGTTGTTTCAATTTAGTAATGTTTTTAAACCCTAACCTAACAATGCAATGTTTCTTCTCACTTTCAAGCCAGCACATGTACATTCATTGTAGCAGCAAACCCACCAGAACCAAACTGCATGTACATCATCTTTTGTTTTCCATGGGGATGTGGCATAAACACTTGGACAGCTTGTACAATGACAATAAAAACCTTGAATGCAAGTTTCTCATCTAGAGCTAATCAAAACGCCAGCTGGATCCATTACCACTGGCCACACGAATTTTCTCATTGAGGTGCAAAGGAGTCCACACTGTTCTTTCTTCTGAAATAAGTCTTAGGCAGATATTTATAGCCTGTGGCAAACAGTCTACGTGCCTGGGAGCTTCTCCATTTTACTAGCATTGTTAAATATAGTTTTCTCTGTTCGTAAAGCATTTAAAATAGATTCTTAGAAACCTAAGTAAAGAAGGCAGAACTTCGTCATCTTTCCAGCCCACAAGGCACTCATTTGTGCTTTATGCAGAGCAACACAAGAGGTCTACAATGACAGCAAACAGTGAAATTATACAGGAATTGCAACATGAAAGGTCAGGAGCAATTATTGCTCATGAGATAGGAATAGAAAGTTTTCCAAAGATAACGTTGAAATTGTTCTCATAAAATACAGAAAATACTGTAAAATCATATTTTTAAGTATGTAATTAAAACCAAAGGTATTTGAAGAGTTAAAAAACCCCACATTGAAAAGGTTGCAAACACAAGATAAACAAGCCATGAGAGTTCTATACTCAACCTACACTCAGATGACTTTGGATTCTCTGTTCTAGTTTAGGCATATTATAAAATACATTTTATCCTGTGATGCTCAAGTAAGAGCTCCAAAATTCAGGAGAAAGTACAAGAAAGGCCAAAACTGAGTTTTCCATTTGAATTCAATTCCAGTTATATTCTTCTGGGCAGTTTCCTCCCTATTATTTTTAATTAGCTCCTCTGACACCACAAATCACACACAGTAGTGAGGATGGTTTGAGTTTTTGTTTTTCCTCTAAGAAGTCCTCATTAAAAAACCCACCAAGTATTACGAACACGCTCTACTGACAACAACTAAATGTTCCCAGGGCTATGAACGTTCTTCAGTTTTAGAAGAACACAGGCAAACCAATGGAGGCTGAAAAGAAACATAACAAAAAAATCAGTCCCAACTGGCAGAAACAGGGAGACAGATTTCTAGGAACTTGTAGCTGCTCACCTGTTGCACAGCACGGGGCCGTATTCCAGCCTTGCAAACAAGGGAATTGAATGGCAATCCCCCTCCAAGGAAGGAAGCTGGTCCATTTGTTATGTTCAAGCCACCAGTAAAGCTCTTTGCATTACAAGCAAGGGGCTGAAGCAGCAGCAGCAGCAGTGTTAGATGATCTATTCATGTCAGCCCACTGTTCCCAGTCGTGTTAGTGAACACCTTGCCCTGTAGCTTTGCTCTGACATTATTATTCTGTTGCAGGGTTTCAGCAAGATGATTTCAATACTTCCCATTGCACAATAGATTTTCCTTTCTGTGGTTATTTAGTAAGACATGATCCCAAACATCCCAGCACAAGAAGGAATATTTTTCAGGCCGGTCAAGCAAGCACTGATGGGTAATTAAAAGTACAGGTGCATTTGAAATGGCTGCTGACTGGGGAGGGAAGCAATTATAATAACTTGCAAGGCAGAAGCAAGATGAAAGAAGAATCAAAATAATGTGGTGTAATTATAAAATTATAACTTATCTATCAGTGAGCATCTTTGCTATACTACTCTTACCAAAACATTGCCTAATTAATTACACTGATGATTATTTACATGATGAATCATGTTCAACTGCACTCCCCCCACACCCAGCACACACCAGCTCGAGAAATCACATCAGGCTCTTTGACTGCACCAATACAAAGGTTAATGCCATCCTAGGGGAGTTTTGATCACATTATCCATAGGATAAATGATTTTGAACTGGCACATGACTCTCCCACATTATTTTACTGGCTGCCTTAAAGTAGATGAATAAAATAAGTAGTTGTAAGAGGAAACACTTCAGGTAAACCTATACAGCACTTTATTTCCAACCAAACAGTGGCTGCTCTGACAAGAGCTATTTTTCTCCTCCTTCCCCCACCAGCGAAGCCAGAACCTTGCCCAGTGTTTTGAGTCATGCCAGTTTTTCCCTGCAGCTTCCACTGAGTAAAAATTCTGGGCACTCAAACAGGGAGGAAAGATCAGTATTTTTACATTTTGAAAGTTAAAGCCTGCTTAGCAAAAAGGAAAAAAAAAAAAAAATCCCAGCACCACTGTAAAACTCCCCTTGAGGGCAGAATTAAGAGGGGAGTGTGCTCTGCTTCTCCAAGACAGCAAGATTCTTAAGCAATAGCCCAATGTCTTTGCTAACTTGAGATGAAGACAGGATTAATATTACAGCCAGCACCAGATACAGAGTTTTGAGCCTCTAATTATGAGCTACACCTAACTTGTTTCCCCTGTTTGAGCTACTGGAACCCTCTATATCTGAGGCACTCGTTATTTCATGTACTGCAATACTGGCAAAGCTGGCAGGCCAACTCTCTAAGCTGTTTTGTACCTACAATTAAGTCATCAAATTTACATCACAAAGAATAAATGCTTTTTAAACAGTTTAATTCCTTCCCTCACTCTCTTAAGCAGCAGACAGCACGAGAAGCACCCGCTGCAGCTCCTTCAATTGTTTGTGGAGACTGCAAAGGGAAAAAAAACATAAATCCACTAATTAACAGAGAAACAGCAATATGTGGAATCTGGCCTCAACTGCAACCAGTGGGACTTCTGCCAGCCAAGTTCACCCACTGAGTTTAACAATAATTGTTGGAAAAAATGTGAATAGCTCCATTAGGAGTTTGGAGTAGAGAAAACAAAGTCACTTGGCAGTTGATTATAGTGGAACAGGACGATACATCAATGAAACAGGGGACATTTCCCTGGCAAACTAAGTTTTGCAACAATAACCCTGCCATCAGTGTGAAGGTACAGTAAAGGTCAGTTTACCTGCATAGTCTTACTGTTTCAGAAAACATTTGGCAGGAAAAATCAGAGTTTAACTGTGGGAGTAAAGCCTTTAGGTAAGGATTTCATCTGTGTGGGTGTAGCTTCATATAAAGGGCAGAAGCCAAAGAACAACCAGAGATTATGTCAGGGGTCATCCCCAAGGGAGACACCATTCCACAGTCATGTACCAAGGTGTGAGCAAGCTTCTCTTTCTCAAATGTTCAATCTCAGTCCCTAACTGTGCCAAACCACCAGCCCTCATCACCTTCCTCTTTTCAGGGTGAGGGAGTTATCACAAGGGCAGCAGCAACTCTCTGATCTTTAGCAGACCAACCACTGCCAGTGTCAGCACGAATCTGCTTCCTCTGACCCAAAGCACCATGGAAGAGCTTTACAGGAAGACTTAGTTCCTTCCCAAGCAATCTCTTTCCCTTCCTACCCTCATCTCTTGTAAGGCAGATGTTTATAATCCACTCAGGTGGTTAGACTGTAACACAGATGTGCAATATCTCAAGGCCACTCCATTTCTCTCTGCCACCTCACAGCTAGCAGTGATCCACAGTTGATCCTACCAGGACGAAGCAGATTTCCCTACTAAAGAAAGGTTTTTTTAGTTGCACCAGGAACTGATGTCTTACCTCAGCTTGACACCTCTTGCCAAACACTCCCGTTCACCTACAGCAGCAAATCGACCCCCTGGCAGCTCAGGTGCTTTCTCAGAGCTTTTCACATGTGACTGCAAACACCTGGTCAGCTCTTTCTGGTTCTTGGTCCCTCCCTGCATGAAGAGAACAGCCCCTGCCTGCCTCCTCTTTGTAAGTTTTAGCATTGTTTCTTCTCAGTAAATCACGTTTCTCTTCAATGAGGAAAATTTGGACTTTCCTGGAGTATGTTCTCCAGAAAGCTACAGCAAGTCAAACATCTCCATTGCTCCTGCTAATTGCCATGATTGCATCCTTATTGCCACCTACTGGGCATCACCCAGTGTCAGCACAGCTGATGGAACTGTGCTGCTCCATACAACACAGGTAGGGTCTGTTCTCAAAAGTCTGGCAAGAATCAGAAACCTGGGAGACAATTAAACACCATTTTGCTCTCCGAAGACTACATTAAAGATCTTCTAACGTGACTTCTATCGTGAATGACCCAGTCATTGTTTCAGTAGGTCCAACAGCAACATTTTTCCATAATATATGTGAGCAAGCCATAGATAATATGTAATTTATAGCTTGCTGTAATAAAACCCAAGTGTTCAAAGAGGCGGTAGTAGAAGTGCAAACTTCAAGACAGTATAAACAAAAAGGAACTGAGGTGAAGGAAAGTGAAGTAAGTCAAAGACTAAGAAACTCTTACATGTTGACATAAAAATATAGGGCTGATCATTGCAGGATCTGCCTCCAGCCAAAGAGGAACAAAGAATGCAACTTTAGCAGTAATGACACGCCAGGTGGAGTCCACCTCACCAAGGGATGGCACTGCAGTCCCACCTCCCACTCCAGTCTCCCAGGCATCTCCCAGCTTGACTGGGCAAGAAGCCTCAGGTATCTCAGATGACAGACAACTTTTTCTGATTCCGTTTTGACAATGGAAACATGAGCCAAAGCCAGAAAACTTCATTTATTTTCCTGCCCACCAAAGGGTTTGTAATGAAGTTCCTGTATTTGGTGGCATCAACAGAGATGAAATTCTAACATTAAGAGTGAAATTTGGCACATGCAAAGGAAACAGCAAAGATGGAATTCAGACACTTGACCCCATTTGTTTACAACCTTCATCTTAGTTTGATCCCAAGGTGCTTTTCTGATGAAGCAAATAATCTGTCCAGCTGTACCACAGGATACAAATAGGAAGACCAAGTGGTGGGCTAAGACAATATTGCAGATCCATAGACTTTATTAGACACAAAGTCTTTGGAAGGCAATTCAATGCTAATGAAAAGAACCATGATTAATGATTGACTTTTTTTAATGTTTACTGTTAGACATTTTATTTGTTTTTCTGCAGAAGCACCTGTTTTGTTTTAATACTTTGCCTCAGACAAGCCCCTTCATAAATATTTCCACTTTGTAGTTTAAAATATTTAAGCTCTCAGTTAAACTGTCATTGATGTCTCATGACAATAAATGCACTGAAATAAATGACAAGGGTTTAACAAAACATGCACGTTTTTCCAGGGATGATCACTGCTGACGTTCACGAAGCAACACGAAGGATGGGAATGTCTTCATGCTGCTCACAAGGAAGACTTTTTAATCACTGGGCTCTGAAGATTATTGGCTAAAAACTGCTGATGGAAAAAAGAGAAAGAGGAAAGAGTAGAGTGGGAAAGGGATTGACCAAAAATCTCCATTGTGAATGTTCAAGCAGCTCTGAGTAGCAAAATGCTGCCCAATATTACTCAGTAGACCCTCCCCCCTTGACCTTAGATATTTTCAAAATGAGAGCCCTGGTTCTTTGCACAGTTATGTCTAATCTATTTTTGAATTTGGAATTATATTTTTATGCTCTACAAGGACTCTCGAGAAGTTCAGTGCAATGGGGAAGATTATTTCACTGCTGAAGTTCTCGTCTATAGGTGCGGAAATTCCTTCACATAAAGGAAAGGCCCAAGATTTTTTTAAAAAAAAAGATCTTAAAAAGTCATGTTATTTTCATAGCATATCATTTGTATACTGAAATTACTAAGCTGGAAAGAGTGGCTTTGAGTGTGACCAGCTGTCAGATAAAGGTGCATATCAGAAGGTACAAGGCAACCTTCTCACAGCAATTCAAAGACAACTCTTAGGAACAGAAGCACTAACCTTTGTATAAATTAAAACCAGGGTTTCACTTTCATTTAAATATGTTCTATTTTTGAAACATACATGAGAGCTATTTAGGGTGAAAGTGGTTGTGAATAACTTAACTTCATGGATGGTAAAGAAAAAAAGCAGCTGCAACTTACACTTCTCAGGAAAGCATACAGAGGGATAATATATGGTCCTGTTTCCCTAGGAATACTTCTGCTCTTCCAGCAGCAAGGCTGCTGCAGTGTGGAGCAAACTCCAGGGAGAGGGACTGCAGCTGCACTGCAGATGGGGAAGCGCTGGAAGTTTGCAGTTTGTTTGGCACTCTGAACATTTTCTAGCCCATATTATAACCAAATAGAGAAAACTGCTTCCCACCCCCAGCACTACTGGGACTATCCATCATAAAGCAGATTGGAAACCTTTAACCTTGTGTTCCAGCCAGTCTAAATATTTCCTAAGGCCATTTTACTTTGCTTTGTTTTATTCAATGGCAAGGTAATTAACAGCAAGGACGGGTACACACATGATCCTTTCTCCAATTTATGTGCTGCCCTAGAGACTGATGCCATAAACACCTCCTGTAAGGAATTAAGTGCCTTTGACTCCCTATGGAGACCTGGAGCATTCCAGCTCTGTGAGAGATGGCAGGCACTCCCCAGTACCTGTCTCCCAGGGGCAGCAGTGTGACAGGAAAACTGCTAACACTGTTCCCAATCTCCATTCCTGGTAACTAGCAGTTATTTTTCATTACTCTGCCTTTGTTTGGGGAAGAAGAAAGACAGCATTTTGAATCCAGAAGTACATACAGGAAAGCAAATCAAGTTTTTGTTACAGTGAGATCAACCTGGAGCCACTGAGAATATCACCCAGACTGTGTGTGGGGACCTAACGAAGTGGAGCTGCCAGGGGCACTTTGTGTTCCCTTGAGGCAAATCTCACTGAAACATCACAACTGGCCAGTGCTGCACTTCAGCAATGTTCTTCCAGCTCTGTAAGGGCAGGGAGTGTGCTGGGGATGGTGTGGCTGCTCTGTGTGACAACACAGTCCAGACTGAAGTTAAACATACAGGCAAATTAATAATGAGTTTAAATCTAATAAATATGGTTATAAATCAGCCATTTTTTTCCTAAAAGAAATTGAGGTTAAAGAAAAAAACCTCCAATTGCATAAGCTTTGCCTGTTCTCTTCCCACAATGCCTCTGCTTCTGGAAAGCACTCTCTTCTGGAAAATGGCCTTTTGCATTTTCTCTCAGCTTCCATGTTTTAAATGCAGTCTCAGAAAATTTGCGCAAGCCAGTGCCACAAGGTTTTACCAATTCATCTCTTCAACCCTAAACTCAGGTCATATTGTCAGGACACTGCTGAAGGAACAAGGTTGTCTTAGGAGACCACAATTGAACATGTTCCAGTAGCAGAACTAATTAAGGCTGGTGCTGATCTAGGCAGAATCCCTGCAGATTACTAAAAGTGTATTTAGTCTTTCTTAAAAGTCATGCTGAATATCAAGATCCAAGTAATTCTTTGGGAGTCCATGAAGTCACAATGACATAGGGAAAGAATTCAGCCCCCACTGCGTTAGGAGTTAGCATTTCTGGTTAGCATTCAAGTAATAATCCTCCTTGTCTGACCTTCACTCATTCCCACCGGTTTGTTCCAGCATGCACAGTTCCACTTTTCTTTGTTAAGAAAAAGAAACAATCAAAAAAAAAGAAAGTTGAAAAAGCATGTGAAAAATCTCTCTCTCCAGCTAGTCCCTACTTGCTGCTCCTGCATGGTTCCAGCATGATAAACCACCATCCATCTTTCAAACAAAAGATATTTAGATCACTTCAGGATTTAAGCAGAGCTCAGCTGGGGCAGGGTAAAGGTTGAAATAATCTTCCAAAGCTCTTTTTAAAGATTAGATATTCATTTTCTATTCCTGTTCTGCAGATAACCACAGCACAGTGAAGGAAAAACTAGCACATGCTTGGCTGAACTTCTCATTAATAAGGACACTTATCTGGATGATCTTGCTCCCTTTCTCTCTCACGCTGAGAGGGAAGGACACCACAACAGACACGAAAAGATAAAATACTCCAACACTTCATAAAGCGTAACAGCTTTTTTTGTTAATCAGTAGCTGTCACTGGGCTGTAAATCCATCAGGTTTACACCCAGCACTGGCAGGAGCTTTGCCGTTAAGATACAGGCCTAAGACTGAAGACAGAAGTGTTTTCCAGCCCCACCACAAACTGTCAGTGTGATGCTGGGTGAAACACTTAAAGAGTGTGTTTCAGCTCCCCACAGGTTCAAATGAATCTTCCCAACTCTTAAACGTCTCAGAGGCTTTCTGAGGTGCCTGCAGGACAGGCACATCTTGCTGTGGGATCGTACAGGAACAACCACGACGGGTTTCTGATCATCCTGTAAGTTCTGCCTTCATAAAAAATGCCTCTGCACGTACTGCACACCATTAGGACACAGAGCCACTCAGGGTTTGATAACTCAGTGTTTAATGTCCATCTCAGGACTAGATGTTTGGACATCTAAATCAATAACCAGACTTTCTAAGGTGAGAAACAGGGAACAACTTTCCTGGCTTTTAATATCCAGTAGAGTACATCACATCCAAAGGCAACCAGCAGAACAAGTAAGACTGAAACAGCAGCCTGGGCCAGGAGCTGAGAACATTGCTCCATCTGGGGATTGCCTACTTCTAGTCCTGCATGACAGCAACGGACTGACTTAGCTACAAACGTTTAGGTCCCACAGATTTTAATAATTTAAGGTTCTCACATACCTCATATTTCTTCTCTGCCTCAGTTATTTCTGAACATTCCCAGCTCAACAAATGAGGACAAAAAAAACAACCTACAGACAGCGAGGGACTCGGATATTCTAAAAACAGGGACCATGCAGCTGCCCATTGATGAGAAATAAGTTGACAGTCCATTAAAATTGGCATCAAAATGCATTTTCTGAGAGGAGAAACCAACATAAAATGGAAGCCATGGAAATCTGTCCTCCACTGGTTGCTATGAAACAGTACAAACAGACCACGCTGCCTTAAATGAGGATTGTCATGCACTGTTTTGCATGGATTAGAATTGTGATTTTGAAATAATGTGTTAGGTACTGCAAATATCTAATAATTCCATTGGGTAAGATATATTTTTACTGACACCTACCATTTCACTTAGTGCTTCCCCCTTCCAGGCACAGAGTGTGTGTAGGAGTTAGTGATCCCCAAACAAAGGTTTGCTTTTAATTAAATGCTTCTCCTGCACCCCTCATTCAGGACGTGGCAGGATGAGACCCTCAAAAATGCAGGCCACGCAGTGAGGATGCAGGATTTATACCACACAGCAGAGGGGATAAATCAAGTTCATGAAACATGTTATTTCCAGCTGTGATGTTATACATACTGCTTTTGAGAAGCAGCAGGAGCTTTCCTTTTCCCCTACAAATGCTTTAAATATGCCCCAAAAAAATGGTTTATAATCCTGAGAGGGCATCAAGGATCTTTTAAGGAACTGATGCATTAAAGATTTTTTTTTTTAAGAGAGGGAACTAGAAGAGGAGTATCAGGCAGTAAAAGTGTCTCCTGGTTAGGTATGAGAACCGCAGCTGCCAGAATTGTTCTTTGCTAGTATTGTCATCAAGAAATACTCTTCTCTGAGTAACCTATGATACTCCAAAGTAAATAGATCCCATCTTTGCTACACATTTTCCTTTTGGGTTATCTTTTTCCAGAAATAAAAGTCACGGCATGGTACAAGTGGGTGCTGGCCACGGTGAGTGCAGTAACAGACCGATGCCATCCAAGCCACAAACCTCTTCTAGCAGAGGTGACAGAACTCCTGTGCCCCTTCAGAGAACACCTTCACCCTTCTGGTTTTGCAGATGAAGCCAGTTTTTTTTTCCTCTCCTTAGTTTCCACTAACTGAGCTTGCTGGGAAAAACATCTTGCTCTGAAAGACGCCTTTTTGTGTTGAGTGGTTCTAGAAAACAGCTGCATCTTCTCAGCTGGGTGTTTGCCTCTTGCACTTGTAGCATCCTTTGTGCAGAGGTTTCCTGGCCACCAGGACCTAGGGGACAGCCTGGGCAGCCCCTCAGCTGGTGGCTCTATTCTAGTGCTTTTCTTGGCATTTGCCAGTCCTACCCCAGGAAACCAGTCCTAGCCAGCCAAAACAAAAGGAATTTCCTGCATTCTGAGCTAGACCAGGAGGGCTGACACCAAAGATCTCAAAGCCACCAGTCCAGGTGGGGGATTTCCTAGAATGGTGAGACCTCTCAAGAGCCTGATGAGCTTCTTGATCAGATTTATTATATCTTTGCAATCATCTGTTCTTTTCATCTCAATATGATTTGTTTAAATAAACAACCAGCATGGCTTCAAGTGCCATTTCAACCCATTCCTTGTGCCTCTAGACAGCTGAAGAGACAGGAAAGAGAATAATAGAAAACTGATGAGAGAAGAAAATAATAAAATAAAACCAAAAGAAAGAATGAGCACCCTTAGGGTTATAGTCAGCATCCAGCTGAGAGGTCTGTGGGTACAGAAAAGATTATTTACACTGAACTATGAATTTTGAAAGCAATATTTTAAAAGCCTTCCAGCTTTAAGAATTAAAGAGAAAAGTAATTATAAGAATTACCCAAATGTTAAATGGTTTGAAAATAACTGAAATATTTCTGTCTCCCTAGTGGAATGTTTGCCATGACCAAAAGAACAAGTTTCTAAAAGATGGGTAGGGGGGTTATCATTCATTTAAAAATGCAAATATTTTAATAGGCTTCTTTTAATATATATGTTAATGAGCTTATAGATGAGACACAAACCACAGGCCAAGTAAGCAGATGTCTTGTCAACAAGGTCTAGAATTTAGAATCATTAGGGCTCTTTTAAGAAACACACTTACTCTGACATAAAACTGAAGCATATTATAATATTTCAGATTCACACTGCTCTGTGTGACATTTTTTCCTCATTAAAATGAAGAATGACACAGCCAGAGAGAGTCCCATCTTTCCTGCTTTGTATTTGTAGTTCAAACGATGTCTCTAGCAAATTGTCCCAGAGAGACAAAATATTAAGCACCTTGAGTGCTGTTCTGCATGCAATTAATTTCACAGCCTTTGGAAGTTTTTAATGTGTTGTGGTGACCAGTGAAATAATAATTAGTTGCTGCTCATTGTTCCCATCTTGTTCACTCTCTCTTTTCTGCAACCTGTCAAATCCTATTTAACTCTGCTTGTTTTTCTAGGTGTCAATTCTTTTACATTGTACAGCTTTCATGATAAAATTCCTGATCTTCTTGTTCGCCCTTCAACTTTGAAAAGCCAAGAATCAGACAGAGCCGAGGAAAGGAAACTTAATGAACGGTTACGAACACAGTGTTTCTGAATCCACAGCAAAGAAAATTACACATATGATCATTAAGTAAATACCATAAAAACTAAGTCTAGTTTCTGAGTTAATTACCTGTTGGGTTGAGGTTGAGGTTTTGTCAATCCACTGAAATCAATAGGAGGTTTCCTACTGCCCTAAGAGACTTTCTACCCAACTTTCTATCCAATTAAGTCCCCTTTTAAACACACTTCACATGCAGACACCCAAAGGAAAATTCCATCCTTTGACTCTTATAAAGTAGTAAAATTTACAGCAAAAAAACCAAAACTCACATAGAATATATTTCTCATGACATTGTTATTTATCCTAAAATCTCAGGAAAGCCGTAACTGAAAAAAGGAAGAGTGTTGTGAACACCACCAGTGGTACAAACAGAGCAATCTCTGTATGTATGTATGACACACAACACAGAGACCTTGATGCTAAATTTTACAGCTGTAGGGGACAAATCTTCCAAGCAATGAGTTGGTTTGGGGTTTTTTTTTTAAGGATAAGTCTGAAAGAAAAGTGTATTCAAAGAACTAAGCAGGTCTCCTCAGTGCAGAGGTTTGATGTTACACATGGAAGATCTGAAGGTGAGCCCACATTCATCCCAGGAGAGCCAAGAATGTTTCTGTCTGAGACAGAACACAAAATCATCACTGAAATAGCACAAGGTCAAGAAAGAGGATCTCAGGTTTTTTTATTCTAAAGCCATGGTATTAACCATTGGAAATATAAACACTGAGTGCAACTTTAAAAATAAAATAACGTCACAGGCCATAAGAATGGGGGCAACAGGTATTCTGGAAACTTGTAAGCTGCATGACCATGCTGAACAACAGCAGAGGTTCTTTAGGGCAGGGGAGCTTAAAAAAAAAAATTGGTTTTCAGGTTGAAAACAATCAAACAAACAAGAAAAATAAATCGATGCAGTGTATACAAGAAATTAATTTTGTACAAATTTTCAGGAAATAACAAAACCTACAAAGATTTTTCCAAAACTCAATCATCACATCCTTGTGCTTCCATTCCTCCAAACAAGGCCACTGCCTGTAAGTATCAAATTTCATGCATTCAAAAAAAGACCCAGCTCAGTAGTAAATATTTCCCAGTACTTTCTGTTGTCCAAAGTCAAAATGCAATTTTTAATGTTTCCATATTTGATTAACCTGACCAGAAAATATCCTGTTCTTCAAAGGTTTTATTTCTGTAACCCAAACATGTTCCTGTGGAAGTTTTAGCAGAGATTCTATCGCTGTATAATAGGAAAATAGGTTTCATTGCTTGGGAATTGTAGCTATTGAGCCCAAGAAAAAAGAAATCACTTTCCAATAACAATTCCCAGGTGTAACTTCAGTAGGAAATTTTCAATTAAAGAGGCGGAAATGTAATAAGAGAGCGCTCCGTGTTTACACAGCACACACAGGGGAAAGAAGGGAAATGAATCCCTGTGTGAGGCTTCCCACAGATGGAAGAAACTAGTTTCATTTTTGCACTTCACAACATACCCATTTGCCAAAGCTTCAAACACTAAACCGAAAGAGAAGGAGAACTATATCACATCAGCCCAGGTTTTAAAGAGCAGATTTTGCTGCTCCAGGGGCAAACTCAGCATAAACATACAAAGAACATACGAGCTGATGGTAAGATGATACAGCAAGAGCTGGGCTGCACAGAGCTGGGCACTAGAGCAGCACAAGACATGTCCTTGCTCTTGCCCAGCTGATATACTTTGCCTCTTAACACTGTGCCCTAGATATTTTCAGAAGTTGCATCCAAGAAGTGTCTCAGCACTGGGAACTAAACTATATTCATGGCTGGGCTGTGTGGATGCATATGAGGTTACTAAACTGTGACCAGGTGTAGGTACCTCAGAGCATTGAGCACAAGGACACAAGTAACAGTTCGAGGGGGTTTTCATATCAGCAGCCTGCCCAATACCAAAAAAAAATTGAGATCCATACTTAGGAATTCACCTCTGTCAATTTAAGAAGCAGCTGACTTTGGCTCACCCCTTGATTCAGGTGGATCTCTTGTGGTCAAGCTAAAGTGCAGCAAAGGCCAATTATCTCCCCAACTCTTTCTCCTCTGTCAAAATAAACAAGCAACAAACAAACAAACAAAACACCGTGAATTTGGGCTGTTTACCAAGAAGATGAGGAGTACACACATCGGAGGTACACAAGCAAGTATCTCCTGGGTGGTACTGCAATTACACAGGACAGCCCTGGCTTTCAGGGAGGGTTGATGCAGTTGTTTTGTATTCCAGTTGCAGTAGCTCGGTGCCATCCCAAACGCCTCTGAGCTGAACGAGGTAGGAAAACAAAAGCATCTCCTTCGTCCCCAATGAATTCAACTTTGTTAGTTTTGGCAGCTTTTCAAAGATCAGAGTTAAAAAAACATTTGTTTGATCTTTCCCTTCTTTCCACTTAAGGTCAATGATTAAAACAGGAGCAGCTCAGTGACTACACCTCCAGTTCACAGTCTGTTGGATAAACACACTCAGTACCATTATGACAGCTGTGGGGGAAAAAAAAAAAAAAAAAGACCAAGATTTTTTATAACAGCTTTACAGAACAGGGAAGGCTGTTGCTTTCTCAGCTGGTTAAAAGGCCTGGCCATGAGGCAGAACAATTCTGTTCTAATCTTCTCTCTGCAATAGACCTACTTGTTGTCAGCCAGCAAGTCATTCCCACTGAAAATTTCAGATATGTCACAGCTTGACACACAAACCAAATTCAGTCCTCAGTAAGTAAAACCATCTGCACAACACCTTAGGATTAGTGGCTTTTCCTGGTGGCAGAAACACATGGGAATAATAAAAGGGGGTTCTCATTAAATAAGCAACAAGTCTTGTCTACAAAGCTGCATCTGACACACCTTGTCCTGCCTTCACTTAAGGTGTAATTTTTAAAGAGTCCAGACAGACACATCAGTCCTTGAACTGTACTGGGTTCTGAATTCCTATCTGCATCACTGCTGCTAAAAAATAAAAAGCTAAATCCTAAAGAAGATGTATGTTTGGATAATGTGAACTTTGAAGAGAATATTCACCTGCTTCAAACCCTATTTGAGTAATTCTCTAGAAGCACTTAAGCAGACACACTGTGGTCTGGAAAAACATCCTATTATCAACTTGAGAGATTTAAGGATTAGACTGAATCCTCTAAGACTCTTTAAAAACAAAAACAACTTTCCCTCTGCTCTTGTAATGGACTAATTCCATTTAGAAAAATCTCTCTCAAAAGAAACATAATCTTTTTTTTCAGGAGGGAAAAAAAAAAGTCAAAACAAAGCAGTGGGGATATTGCAGGTGGAAAGTGTCCAGGATGACCTTAGAGTGGCAAAGGTTCACTGGGTTCCTTACAGAGCTTTTTAATGTTTCAGTGGGGAAAAAAAATATGATCTCTTGTTCAAATACTGAATAAAAATGATCAATTCATTCAGTATTCCACATTCCTTACCCCCCCAAGGAGCCTGAACCCACCTGATACACTGTGCATACAATGGAGAGAAGCAGCACAAAAGTACAGAAAACTTGGGGAAAGAGTGGCTTGCCTGAGATTACTTTTTACAGTGACTTAAACCCAAGAGAAAAGCCTAACTGTAAAAAATGCAATAAAAATGCATTTTAAGAATTATAAAGAAAGAAGTTCCAACAAAAAAAAAAAAGTTGAAAACATTTGATTATGAATATTGCAATGACAGAGCAAACCAAACAATTGGAATAACTTGTAATACTAACAGCTCTTCTGGATTAGCTGTATGCAAACTTATAAAAAACTCACTATTAGTTCAATCCTATTCCCATTCAAGTGAATTGAAAAATGCTAACAACTTTTTTTTAAATGAAAATTCAGATCAAAAACAAATTAAAATAACATAAAATTTATTACTGATGAGCTTAGTGCTTGGTGGGGAAAACTGGCTGTACTGAATACTGTGCTTTAGTTTTTAAAATTAGTTTGATCTAAGCCTTCAGGATTTGGAAGAAAGCCTGGTTTTCAAAGTCAGTTTTATCTATCCCAATATGTTTGGTTCATCTCCATCACTTATTTACACATGGTCTTCTTCAGGATATGTATATAACATAATAGAGCAACTTTCAAGCATTTTGAGAATTTCAAATAGGTATCCAAGAGGAAACCATACCCAGAGCCTCATTTATCTGGCTATTGCGAAGAGTCACTGGGACTTCTGAAAAAAAGAAGAATAAAATGAGGTAGTGGTTCTTCTGATTCCAGCAGATATTTTAGTAAATAAAGAAAAATGGGACAAATTATTTATAAAAAAAGTCAAACGTCAGAGGCACCAAAATATTGATTAAGCTGCTCTGAGTAAGCTCTTGAGAACCCAAGCTAAGAGAAGTTCTAATAATCAAAGGAAAGTCTGTTATAGCAAAAAGTGTTATGGTATCAATAGCTGTTAATGGGCAACTTCAGCAGCTGCCTGCAGAAAAATTAATCATTTGTTGCTTCCAGAGAGCTGGGGTTCAAGGCTGGCTGAGAAGCAGTGTAAGATCGTAGGAAAGCCACTAAATTGATAACAAAACCTTGTTCATCAGCAACACTTGAGACAATCAGGGTGCTCATTAGTCAGAAGAGGCCCAGTGCTCGCAGCTTTGCAGTTGCTGACAAACCTCAGGGCTGGGCTCTCAGCAACACTCAAGAACCACTAATTCAGCAAAGCTGATGCTAAAGAGCCCCTGCAGGTAGAAAATGGAGAGGCTGTCCCAGCAAGTCATTGTGGCTTTTGCTCTTCAACAGATGATTCAAGGAAAGTGGATTATTAGTCACTGGAAAACATCCAAGGACATGATATATCTCATTTTGTTTGGGTTCTGTTCACTTTCAGGAAATTCGCTGTTCAAACACTTAGCTTATATTATTTAAATTATGAAGCACTGACTGTATATTTGAGAAAACAGTGTCACAGCCTCAGCAGAGCTGTGTTATGTTTGACACACAGCAAAGCACGAACCTTTTATACAGTTTTGCAAAAGTGAGACTTAGAATGCATGAAGCATAAGTTTCATTGTCAGATTAGTGCCTCTAGCATGTAGTAAAGGGAACTGAAATCTTTGGGGATATCTGGCACCGCTTCCAGAAATTGTTCCTGCTGTCTCTAAACTGTGATATAGCAATTTTCTAATTTTCTCCTGTATGAAGTGCACTGTAGGAGTTATTGCCATTACTGATTCATTGTTAAAGAATTATATGCTAACTACTACTACATTATGAATAAATGTTTTTAATACATTTTAACAGGTGTCCCTTTCCTCAATCCCAAAGTTGTCTACTTCCCAAGAACAGGAAAATCCAACTCATTCTCTGTCTACGAAAATCTCAGTGGCTTGCCTTTAATTTCAAAGCAGAGGGAAATGGAATTTTCTGCAGATTAATGTAGGAGAGTCAGAGGGTTGTGTCAAGTCAGTTTAAAACAATGAAGTTCTGCTTTCTTGCTGTCCTCGCACACCTTACAGTGATGCCCATCAAAACCAGGGAGAATGGGGAAGTCACAGTGAAGCATCAGGGTTTTTCCTTTTTTATGAAGGACTAATTGGAAATCAAAGAGGTTTGTCCTCCTATTTTAATAATGTTGACAGGAATAAACAGTAAGCGAAAACAAACTCTCCAACAGAGATTCTGTGCTTAAACTTTGTTTTGTTCTGAAGAGAAAATGAAGAAAAAAATCGACCTAGAGAACATTTAATTATTTTTTTCCTGTTCTTAGGAAAATAGAGGCTAACATAGTAACTGAGAACACAAATTCTAAGTACTTTCTATTTCCAGGGAGAAAACACAAATATTTATGAAGCAGAAGTCTCAATGAAAACTTTTACATTATTTGGAGGATCTTACAAGACTGGATTCTGCAGCATAATAAAGACAGACAAATGAGTGAAAAGATATGCAAATAATATTAACGTCCCCTTAAGACGTTCCAAATTTTAGCACTGATTACATTTATGTATCTTTATGACTTCTCATATACTGTGCAATTTCACTGAGATGAAAATAGTTTCCCATCCAATTGATTTTTTTAATCATAGGAAGTTATTAGTATTTGTATTTTTTAATCTTTATCACTCACAGTCTTTAAATGATCATTTTGAAGTCGCTGATTAGATGAAGACTGCAGAATTCATTATGATGTGTCAAGACTAATTGTTAACAGATAGATAAAATAATTACTCTTATTCTTTGTGACTGAATATCACATTTAGAGTATGAAAAGAATCTTTGCTCTTCAGTTTAACCCTTCCATATCCTTGGCTCATTGCACAGTGAGTTGGAGATTGCAGGAGCTTTTATTTTGCGGGATAAATGGAAGCTATTAACAAGGTTCTTGTAGTGGAACATTTAGGAAACATCATGGGCTCTTCATTAGCTTAAATGTCAATATATAGCACAGCCACTAATGTAAAAGAGCCAAAAACTTTTAGTAAGAAGGATGGAAGGAAAGGAGAGAATCAATTTTTTTTCTGCTTCATTTAATTTAAATATTTTGCATCTCTCATTTGTGACGTGAATACTAATTGAAAAAACCTCAGCATTAAACCATACACAGAGATCAATCAAGTAAACTACATGTTCTTTTACACTGTGTGAGTTCTTTCCTGAAGTCAGAACTCCACAGATGTCTCTGAACAAGCCATTTGGGATAAGCCCACACTCGATGTACCCTGTCTGTGGATCACACTCACAGGTTCTTCTTTTACCCACAGCAGTGGAAATACAGAGCGACACCAGCAAGGTCAATGTGAAGAGAGAATTTTAGTCATAGTCTGCATATTTGGGTTCAGCTTTCTGATAGTTGGCACTGCTGTAAGATGCAGCACAAAATGCTCAGGAACTAAGCAGAGCTTGCTAAGACTGACCAAATTCACTTTTGTGTTCCCTCAAGGAATATTACGGGTGGCAGAGAGCTTTTCATCTCAGCCAGAGATACCATTACAGTGCCAAGCCCTTCCAGGGCAGAACTGACTAGAGGATAGAGCTGATGAACTAGGATTTAACATCTTCCCAAGTGCCAAACATCCCAGGAGTCATCCAGCTTACATTGCCCCACTTGTGAGCAACACAGGTATTCTTAATAAATCCACAGTGCCTATATGCCATTCAACTTTGCTTGCCTTGTCATTTCTTTATCACTCTTTTCTTGGACAAAATTGCTTCCCTAAAATTTAACCTTGCACTTTTCTTTGGGCCAAACTGTAGTCAGATCAGGGATATTCATGTCTTCTATAATTGAGTTCCCCTGTTTGCAGACAGCTGGCCAAAGTTTACACAATTAAATGTTAGCTGAGCAGTGCAGAATAACTTTGGAAAGCCCCATACAACAAAGAATGTCTCTCTCCATAGCAAATAACTGATATCTCATGGCCAAGACAACACCTCGACCCTTGTTAAGCAGAATATTTTCCTTAAACAGTTGTCTTTTTTTTTTTATTTGTGCAGTATTTTAAATTGGGAGGGAGTGGCATTTTTATTTATTCAGGAACCACTAGAAAATCTGAAAAATAGATATGTAAATGAAGTACTTTTCCCTTAAAAAAAACATGTTCCCTTTCACTTGTGTTCTAGTAAAAAGGTTCAACAAGTTTATTCCTGGTATGAATAGAGAACTAATGCCAAAATATTTATATGGCACATAACTCACAGATCTATTTCATCAGCTAATGATAATCATTATTTTTGGATTGCTTTGACAGCAAATTTAACAACAGCACTGCAGAGCTTAAGAAAAAGAAACATTTTGCACATTCTTTGTTGGCTCAACTTCACTTTTTGAAAAAGCAAACAAATGAAACATTCATATTGGGTGCTCTCCCTGAACCTCTGTCCACATGACACTGGTTTTTTCCACATTTGTTAAGGATGAGATCAATGCTTTTAAACAGGGGGCAGTTTAAACTTGTAACCCCCTGAAGAAAGTTTTATTAGGAAGCAGATGTATTTTGAAGCATTTAGAAAAACTGCTTCTCAGTTTGAGACACACAAAGCTCAAGCAAGTATAATTTTATGTAAATCATAATTTGTCGCTGCTGTTGTTGCTGCTGTGAGCTTGGTTTGATTAGAACTTTATCCCACACAGTGGGTGCCCTTAGAAGAGACTTTTTAAGATGAGCAAATATTCGGAGACCTTTTACCATCCATTGCAAGACTGCCTAGAATACGAATCTTGCCTGTAGGAAACGTTTAGAGAGATATTATCCAATATCTCTCCTAGGTCCCAGCCTTAAGAGAAAGGAAACAAAGGAATGAGAAACATAGCTAAAGAAGATTTTCTTAACCTTGAGATTTCCCTCACTAAGCCATATGCTGCAGTTTCTCAAAGGCTATTGTTGCAGCACAGGCAGAACAATGAGTATTAGTTGAATAATCAGGATAGATTATCAAAATATATAAAATCAAAGTCTGTACCCTACAGCAAGTCATAAAGAAAAGCAGCCATCTGGAGCTCACGAAATGTTTCTAGCTTTGTCAGTAAGACTTTGTTATAAATTGACAATATAGGCTGCTAATTAAAAAAGCTACAACTAAGCATTCTCCCTCTCTCCAGGGATTATTTCCCATCCATGCTTTAACATTCAGAATTGTGATCTTCATAAAAAGATCTTTAAGCCTCTGGGGCTACAGCAGACTGACTACAGGGGTTTTTGATTTCCCTTATTCGCAGCCAGTAAGCACTAAGAAGTGTGAAGTCAATCCTTGCCTGGTTCCTGTTTTATTGCTGATTTCAAGAAACTTCTACGTGGCATTATGAAAACAAAAAAAAACCACAGAAAACCAACTGGAAATTCTGACATGTCATTCTGAGGTTCTCAATCCCTGGGATTTCTAAGTAATGCAAGGACAAAAGAAAAGGTGGCTTGCAGTTTTCTACCTGTTCCATCAAAAACTGTCAGCAGTAGTTCTCAGTAACCAAAACAGGAATTTTGAAGGGCCAAACCTGTACTTGCCAGTGTACACACAGAAGAGGAGGAATATAATTGCAGGCTACAGGCATGTAGTAACTTACGCACACGTATTTACAGATTTTTCTAACCCAGAAGGTGCTGCCCCATTCCTCCTGTCTGTACCAGCCCCCACCACCAGAACCAGACACAGTCCAAAGGGCAGCCCTGCAGCACTGCAGGGGATCAGAAGCGTTGTGCACAAACCCTTCAACAGACAAAGGTTCTTTGTGATGTGTTCAAATTTCTAGTTCAGGTGCTGGTTTCAAAAGAACCCTACTTTGTTTCACAGGATGGAAGGTGCCCTACTTACTGAAGAGACGGGTTACTTTTGCTCTTTTGATTTCCTGCTGGCCAGGACGTACAGATGGTCTAATAAAAGAAATAAAAAGAGAGAGAAAGAGAAAGAGAAAAAAAGGGACTGATGACACTGAAGTACAGAAGAGATTAACAGGGTCACTGGCTTGCACTCCTGGGGTCTGGGTAAAAGATTCCTGCTTCTTAAAGCTGTGAGCAGCAAGAGATGACGGACTCATCGCTCAATGAAAAGTGAGTTATGACTTTGCAGCGTGAACTTGCTTGGCTGCTTTCCATTGCCTTGGCTCTGCAGGATGTGAAGGCTCATGGGAAAGCACTACTTTGATGTTTTCCTGACTTTTTCTGTAGAACATGTTAGACACGAGGCGTATCAGATACAAGTTCAAAGCATCTGGGCTAAATTCACAGTCGGTGTTGAGGATTTTCCTCAGTGCTTCAGGTGACATTTTGAGCAGGGTATTTCATGTGCTAATAAGCACAGAACCCAGCCTATTTGACTAGGAACAATAGGTCTTTTGTAAAAAGATGTATAACATGGAGTCACACTAAACTTGACAGATATTAGGCTAAGATACAGAATTACCCAAGGAGAGTTGAGTGGTGTGCTGGCATCTTATTATGCCAAGGAGACAACAGAAGTTGTGCTGGTAATAGAGAAATGTGGTAAGAGCTGCCAAAACATGTGTCATGTGAGATGCAGAACATCTAACACCAGGGATGAAGCTGGTCCTTGAACTGCAATACAATATGGTGAAAGCCCTCTCTACAAAACTGGCATGGAAAGAAATCCTATTCATAGGGGGAAAAAAAAGTTAATCCTGCATTGTATTCTTTTTTGTCTCATACTTTGTCATGCTATCTTTGCAAACAAAGGATCATGCTTGCCTATATTCATATCCTACTGATACCAGGAAAAGGAAAGTAGATCATGCCAACTGGTTTCTGGTTTGAAGAATAGGAACAAATTTTCTTTAAGGCTTCAAACTTCTAAATATATTCTTTCTAGGTTCCAGCAAGTTTCCAGGGACAGGGAGAGAAATTCAGGCCCCTATGAGATCTTGGTCTTGAGAAGAGCTTCATGGCATAAACTGCTGGGCTCACGTCAGTCCGTGTAAACAGATGGAGATCAAAGAAATCAGGCAGATTTACTCTTCAGTTCAATTTGTGTCTCTCATAAACAAGCTTGCAGCCTGCTGACAGAGACAAAAAAACCTGCTTTCAAATCCCATCATCCTCTCAGTTCCTGACTGACTCCTGATCCCTGTGCATCATGAGAAGAGAGTAAGGAAAACTGACTCTCCTTACTTTCAAGAATCTCTTCTGTGCTGTTTTTTTCTTTTTTTTTTTCTTTTTTTTTTCTCTTTAATTGTCAACCTTGTCACAAGAAGGATTCATCAAGATGCAGAGACACAATCCAAAGATCCTATTGGATGCTGCAGGCAGGGTATTCTGGGGCGTTCCCTTCCACCACCCTCCAAATAAAAATACCTACTTCTACCTTTTTTCCTGTGCCAGAGGAGCAGAGGCTTAAATGAGAACTTAATGTGAGACACTTTGGGTCAAGTTCTGCTGACAGTGTCAAAGTTAGTGATAAACCTCCAGCTGGCTTGGAGATGGAGCACTAAAAGACCTAAAATAATAGGAAGTAACAATGGATCTTTTTAAAAACAATAGTGTAACTTTCCCTTGAAAAGCAGACAACTTCCAAGAGACCGGTTGACGCTGAAGTCAAAATAGAGTGTTTAAACATTTCTCTGTGCAACAGAAGCCTCAGACAGAACTGCTGCCTCTCTTGAGAACGAGAGTTATATTTCTTTCTTCATCTGAAAGGTGATTTCATGCTTCAGGAAGTAAAGAAAGTTTGTGCATTGACAATATAAATGCAGATGCCTCCCATAATGATTGACACCAGAGGTCGTGCAAGTGGAGTTTCATTTCTACTCCCTGTAGATCAAGCAGCCAAGCGAATTAACATCTCTTCAGGAATTAGAAAGTCAAAGTCTTGACAGCTCTGGCTTTCCCCCTTGTAATGGGCTCAGTTCAGAAGGCCTCCTTGAGGTCTGATCTGCTCCTCACAATTATCTTTTTTAATAGACAGCATGAAAGCCAATGACACTCAAAGTGTACCGTCACAGAGGGAAATTTCTTTCCCTGCAAAGGACATAAATGGCACTGAAAGAAACTATTACATACAGCAAGCAGTAAAACACTCTGTCATAAAGAAGTATTCATTTCATAGAGCTGACAGAAAACTATCTCTGCCCCAATCTCAAAATGAGAGACCATTCCAAGCTTATGTCTGGAAGAATAACGTTGTTCATGTAGGAGATAAGCAAAGTGTATTCCCAACAAGTTGGTTTTGCAAATTGTGCTCTCTCACCAAAGAGGGAATTTTGCAGCACAACAGAAAAGCTGTTGAACTGCAACCCAAATATTGTGGCAAACAGTAAAAAGTGCAGCTCAGCATTTTCCCCTACTGTGTATTTTTGAACTGTTGCCTAATCTCTTCATGTATGAAGGTATACAAAATATAACCCAGCATTGGGATAGGGCAAAAATAATTCTGTTGGGTTTCTTTGCAGGATGGCAGGTGGATGTGGCACTTGCAGGCAAGACTGTGAAATTTAAAGTAGATTATCTTTATGGTCACTTGTAACCATACCAAGCCCAGCTGTGTTCTCTGCTAGAACACCCCCTCCATCAGGCCCATTACTTCAACACTGGATTTTCCACCACAGCAAATGCCAGTTCCCACGTGAACTCCCCACATATGTGCACTCATCTACTGGCTTGCAAACCATTTTTTACAAAAGCCACCAGTGGCCCCTTTGGCAGAATTCTCAAGAATCCCTCTCTGTTATGCAAAAATAAGAAAACTTTTCTCTAGGCACCACAATAAAACCTGATACTTCCACTTAGTGTTTATTTGTTATTCATCTGCTTTCCTCAGTGCCTAAACTGTACAAAATGCATTTCTTTTAACAAGGGATGCCCTGCCAACTCTATGTTAAAGTCATTTTGGTACCACTATTACTGTAGAAAAGTAGAAGAATACTCAACACAACTATTTAATTCAATGTCCCATCTTAATCCTGGGCTTAATTCACTGCTATCTCCAGACTATTTGGAGTAACAAAGTAAACAAGATACTGCTCAGCTTTGCTGGTGAGTCCCTCTAATTTCCAGGATTATGTATTACACCATGGCAGGTAATGGTTGCTTTCAAAGGGAATTTCTTGATAGTGAAGTTACAGGAAACTCAGACTTTGGCAGCAGAAAACCACCAGAGCAAAAATACAGATATTCTCCAGTAGAAACTATGTTTAGCATTTCTGACTTGCAAACTTATTACTTCATCTAACTCCTGTTACATCACCAGGTCCAGAGAATTTTAACAGGTAGAACTGATACTCTTGCTACAGTGAAGTTGTTCTGCTCTACCCCAGATGAGGATCTGATCCTTTACTGCCTCTTGCGCCCCGTCCAAGAGTTCCAGTGGCCTATTTGGGAGCTATCCAAACATGTGTGCCTGGATAGAATATAAATAGACAAGAAGGGACATAAAAACAATCCCCCGAAGCCAGCTTGGAAATACTTCTTAAGTCACACTCAAGGCACTGATCATTGTCCAGCTGCCCTAGACAACAGACTTCAAGGTTAACACTTCCCCTGACCTGCTGGCATTCTCTCAAAGATAAAATTTCACACTGACCAGAACTCTTGTTTAGAGGGACGAGAGACAATGATTTAACATGTCTCTCCTTTTACTGGATCTCTTCCCTTCTCCTTTAACTTTTCTCATGCTTTTTCTCCATCAGATATTAGTTTAAGCCTGTATGGGCCACTTCAAGTAGGACATTCATCTTTTCAGCTGCTGAGAAAGTGCAGTGCTGGTCTGACTGAGGACTTGACATGCAGAGGCAGATTGTGGGGGATCAAGCTTCTCTTCCAATTTGTCTGAACTTTTTAATGACCTTTCTTTGTAGCAGTGATTTTCCACACAAAAGGCACATTTGGTGCTGTGTCCCTTGAAACTTAGTAAAGAAAACAGAACACACACAGGAGTGATGAGAGCTGAGCAAAGAAGGAAAACCAGGATTCCATAAAAATGAAGATTCTGCTTTTCATGCCTCTTTACCTTCTCCTTCCATTCTTGAGTACAGATTGGCTAAAGCAATTAAAAAATAATTTAGGCTGACAAATGGAGCTGTTAGGGCAGGACCATTACAGCATCTTTTGATAGTAACAAGCTTTTCGCACACGTCAAAAATCTATTATGTTTAATTAACATAGACCTCAGGCACCTGAGGTCTAAATAGACCATGGGAGACTAACATTTTTATCAATACTATGCATATACTGTAACTTAGACCAAAAAGGTTCCAAATACCAGGAGTAACAAAATACAGTCCTTCATCTTCCTCTCATTCCTCCACTTTTAAGGCAATAAAACTTAAAGTCCTTCCAAACAGAAGTACTCCATACTCACAATTCTCATACCAAACAACAAAGTAAGTTCTGTCTACCTATAAAAATGTGACATAAAGTTTAAAAACTCGTGACCTGACTGGGCACTCACAGGAATGGCAGTCTCAGGCTGTCACCAACGCCCTACTGTCCTAGGCTGCAAGAAGATGATGAGGACAGGCTGAATGCCAGGGCTCAGGAGCTGTCTGGAGTTCAGAGTGTTCCTAAGCACTCCCTGGGGCACAGCAGGCACACAGCCATCCACAGAAACATGAGATTTTAAGATACTGAGGTCCTCTCAAAAAATTTCTCTAAGTCCAAACAATTTAGGGTGTGGAACGTGTTCTGTTCTTCAGACTATCAAGATTTGACTTTGACTATTTCAAACTAACTAAGAAGTACAGAACATTTTTGCAGTAATTCACAAGCCTCAGGTAGTGTAGGTCCAGATAAATCTATTCCTGAACACATTTCCAGTTCACCTTCCTGAAGACAAATACAAAGCTACACAGCACCACTGCTAAGGAAAAATGCCCCATCCTCTTTTCAGAACTTTCTGATCTCTTTCTTTTGATTCAAGGAAATAATACCATCATTGCACTGATGATGCTAAAAAAATAAGTGAAAACATATTTGAAAACTGTGCAGATTTGCATTTGATTCTGCTGTCAGTAATTTACTGCAACTTCTTGGGAGACAGCCTGGACATTAAGTTCAGGCCAACACAGTCTCTTTGCAGCCTCGGAAAGCACAAAACCTTTCAGTCCCACAGCTGTAAAAACTTCGCTTAGCAAAAAGATGTTCCCAGAGCCTTACAGGATTCAAGGCCTTCCAATCAGACTATCAACCCATGTGGGTGAGAGCTCTGTGGTATGTCAGCACTGATCAAAGGAAATGACTGACAACAGGCCAAGCACAGCACCTACAGCCACAGCTAAGGGAAGGGTTTTCAGTGACAGCATTCCCTGTGCAAGTTCCGAAGAATTGATCCAAAACCAGAGACAATCAGGTCTTTATTCAGAGACCAACTGACAGCTTTGCTCAGGATTCCAGACTTTCACAACAGAATCCAAACTGGGTCTTTTGTTGCAGTATCAAACTCAGGAGTTCCACTTACGTAGACAGATGAAGAGATGTTGTGCGTATCTCTCCTACATCTTTGTCTTCAGGAAGGGCAGTGGGGGATGAGAGGAACAAAGCACAAATACAAGCAAACAAAATGGTTCTATAAAACACCCAATGGGGGAAAAAAATATTGACCAGGATAGATACGTGTAGAGCTGAATACCTCCTCAAATAATCAGCCTCTGCTGAAAACCCGGTGTCTGAACAATAAAACCAGTAAATATTATTTATGTGTATAATATTGATTCTTTCATCCTGTAAAATCCTAAAGCCCCTCATAAACACTAGGCACAGAAATCCCTGGAACGCAACAGCCACTGAAACAAAGCAATAATTAAGCATTGCCAAAATGAGAAAATCCCAAATGCTCAATTCCAGGAAATCGACAAAAAGCACCAAGAGAAGGATCCAGTAGAAATCAGATAAAAACTATACAACAGTAATAGCATGTTTTTTCCTTTTGTCATGCTTCTCTGGTTTGTTACTCATTAATAATCTTTGGTAGGATTCAAAATCAGATTCTCCTCCTTTGGTTTTCCCAGAGCACAAACAGAGAACATGACTGATGTCCCAGTCACTTGCTTATAGCAAAATACCAACCTTCTGTATTGGTAATTTTGATCTGAGATGGAAAACTTGAAATTATTAACTATTTCCTGTCCTCTTCCTTACCGCCATATTAAAGATCTCATGTTTCCTGTTTCAGATTCCATGTCAGAAGAAGAAAGTAGATATGACGGTGCTAGTTCATTTTTAAAAAAAACAACATCCTAAGTCATGCTCTACCTATAGTTCAGGAAAGGTGAACTGCTGTCAGTCACTACAGGGAACCACAGGAGGGGTGCACAGGAACAAGGAGCGCACCATAATCTTGTTTCTGTCTGTGATTTTGGTCCCCTTCCTTCTACTTTCTCTGTGTTTTACATTTTCATGGCAACAAGGAGGGAAACGGGTCTTAAGTGGACTGATGGAGTAGCTGAGACTAAGGCAGGAGCTCAGGTCCCTGCTGCCAGTTCCTACCGAAAACTGTATTTACATCTGTGACAAAAGGTCGGAAAACCAGGGAAGAAGAAAAAAAACTTAAAATTTTAAGTGACACAACAAAACAAAAAGAAGAAACAAAGATGAACATGGGCAGATGCGTCCATTTTACAGAATAAAGACAATTGGGGGACTACAGAAGGCTGGTATGGAATATGCCCATCATCTGAAACCCAGGTCAGGCCTTTTGCCCTGGAGAGCAGGTTGCACTCAGGAAGATTTTAGCTGAGCTTCTTCATCCGTGGTTTGTGCATTTCTGTCCTCACACCCCCACCATCTGGAGAGGCAGTTCCAGGGGTAGAGCTGGGGAATGCTATCACAAGAAACCAGTCCTTTTGGGGTTTTACATGACTGAACTGCTGATAATCTGAAACACACTTTTATTGCAGCACAGTGAAACCTAGTGACAGATGGTAATAATCACTTAAATCTCCTTTATGCAACCAGCTTCTACTTCCATTGAATAAATCATTAAATCTACAATATATTTGTGTCTATGTTGTCAGAAGAGGCACTGTGGGGAATTTTTTGTGGAAAACTCATGTTCTCTTACCTATCACTACCACCAGACACAGGGGGTAAAGTGTTAACCCTTACAAAGTCAATGACAAAACTCCACTCCTTCTTCAGGGAGGACCAAGATTTCACCTAGAAAACCTCCCCAGCATAGATAATCTTAAAGTAAAAGTATACATTTAAATACTTCAAACTCTAGAGAGGTGCAGCTCATGAACTAATCATTGCGACTCCAGCTCTAAAATGGACCAGCAAATGGCCCAACCTATGATGCTGCATATCCACCACGGCATGACAACCCTTCCTGCAACATTTTCATCTCTCCAGCACAGGGCAGTGTGTTTGAATTGATTTATCCAGTCCAGGCTAAGGAATCAGCAATCTTATGTGAAGCATCCTATCATATGAATGAATTGGATAATCCTGAAGAGACACACACTTCTGTGGAAACTAGATCTTGCCAAAATACAGCACATTTCATCAACCAGTTAGGAACTGTTTTAACTAGAGGGAACAACTTCCTTTATTGTGCAGGTGGCAATACTGGGGCTCACAAAGACAGTTGCAGAGAAGCAGTAAGACCTTTTCTGATTCCCTCTGTGCTGGACCACGTGATATTTAATAACCATGTACTCCTAGAAGTAGGTATTTAAAGCCCTTTGTCTCTGGCATGACTGTGATGGACTGAGACAATCTTCTCCTTCCTTTACAACAACAAAAACAAGAGAAACGGGAATAGACTAAATAACTAAAGAGCATCTAATCAAGATATTACTGTAACTAATGTTTTCCATATCCTCCTCGAGTCCCTACGTAGTTTCCTGGAGTTTATGGAAAGTAACAGATATTTTAAGATGTTCCATCTTAAAGTATTAGTAATTAAAGTCATTATTACCTCATTATTTAAAACCCAAGCTATGGTGTGACCTCTTAAAGTAGAAAAGTTACATGATCTTTTCCTACAGAGGGAACCATCACAACTGACTGGAAAACAACTGCATGTACCGTTTCAGGTGTAAAGCCCCTTGCACAAACGTAAAATACCATAGTCACAAGAAGACCTTGTAATCACCTCTCTCTCAAAAAGCATCAAAAACTCTTTTCTCAGGGAAAGAGTCAGCACTGACCCTCAGTTAAAAGCAAACAGTCTGTTCCCACAGCCCAGCAAGAACATGATGAAGCCAACTGAAACACATAAAGAAAATAAACTCAGGGAAACTGATGGAGCAAAAGCTGGGGTAAAACAGTTTCTGCAACAACAAACAGTGTGTTCTCTTTGCCTCTGTGAAACTAAAAGCCTGTCAATCCCTAATTATATACATGTGTGCAAGCATTTACATGCACTTCACATTCTCCTGTATGTAGACAGCAACAGTTCCAACACACCTCTGACATTAACCAACAACCAGTGCTCCAGATAAAGAGGAAAACACGCACAAACAATTCTCACAAAGCACCTTTAGAACAACATAATGGTGGACGTGCAAAGAGGAAAAGGTCTTTCCTGGCCTCTGTGGCAAGCAGCTTATATTTTGGGTATTAGCTTTGATAGACTTTTCTTAGCTTGCATAACCACAAATTGCGTTATTGTCCATAAAAATATCCTGAATGTATAATGGAAAATCCTTTGGCCATTCCTAAAATAGTGGGAGTTCAGTAGAGACTTAGTGGTATTTCAAAAGCATTTCTGTGTAAATAGAAACAGGATGAGAGAACATTATATGTAATGAGCTTACTGCATGGCTTGTTGGTTATGTTTTTTTCTTAATTAAAGGTGCAACACTACAAAGTGCTACACACTGACCTCAGACAAGAAAATCCTGGTCAACACATTCTTAATCCTAATTAGTTAACAAATTCTTATGTGTGTTTACTGCTGCCGGGCTAGAAACCTTAGCACCACACAGGATTGAACTGTAGGAAAGTCCTTTGGCCTATTGTGTTTTTTCTGCATAACTTACACCAAAAAATTGCAGGAAAAGGCCTAATTAATACAAACCAGAACAAATTCCTGTGGAAATATAAGTTACATGCAAGGCTCGTGGCTTGGTGGCAAGGCTTGGTGGCTTTTAAATATATATCAAATTAAAAGGGATATTTTTCTCCAAAGATCTATTGGACAAAACTGCCACAACTGAAAAAGCGTCACAAGCAGTTCATTGGCATGCACAAGGTAGTGGTTAGCACTGACTCGACCACAGCTGACAAAAGATTAGGTGTGTATATGAATTTAGCTGGACTATGGGAACCCTCATCCAAATTTCTAGTGTAAAACTCCCTTGAGATGCTCCTTCAGCCCTGCAGCTGTTCTTTCTTACCTCAGCTCTGCCCAGAGGCAGGTCAGCCCCCCTTACACCGATCACACTGATGCTCATCAGGACACAGCACTATTTCTGAACCCCCCAGTACTTTCTGATCATGAAGCTACAGAAGCACATTCTCCTTTGTGCCTCTTCCTTTCCTCATCCTGAGGGTGAAGGCCACCCTTTTTCACCTCAGCAAAACTCATTTGAGGGAGCCACAGGTTGAAGAAGAGGGTTTGAGCTCTCTTAGGCTGTTACAGGTAGTAAGTGTGGAGAGACCCTTCCTTAAGCTGACAGTGTGGCAGCAACTGGGGTTTGAAGGGCAGGAGTAAGTCCAGCTCAGGTGTCTGAAAGGTTTGTTCTTGAGTCATGTGATAAAGGAAAGGTTTCAGGTGAGGAACCCCCGGTTGGAGAGCAGTGCCCACTCACCTTTAGGATCTCACAAGGGTCTACTGTTCCTGGGCACTGTGAAGGGACCTCTCACAGGTCCCAAGGTCACACACCTTGAGTGAGATCACTCCAAGGTAGGAATTTACAGACATTTTGTGTCTTCTTCAAATGCTAATTGTTGGGAACATTTACAGCTGGCTTTAAACAAGCACAGAAGGCAAATGGCGCTGCAAGCTGCGTGTTTGTGTTTGCACTGCAAAGGAGCAATGAGCAGATTGGCGAAGTTTTTCCTAAGTGATCTTGAAATGGAGTAACATTGATGCCACATGCATTATGCAAAAGTGGGTGGATTGATTAGTGGGTCACACAATTCCAAAGACCCATTATACAGCTTCCTGTAAATAATTAAACACAGGAAAATGTACTACTTCTGCAAAGCCAGCTGGGAGCATCTCGCTACTTAGAAGATTCACTGCACATTTTGTTGCTAAAAAAAATCAAAGCAGGTTCTCACTGACTTGGGGCACTGCCCTCGGTTTCATGGGCACTGTCATATTCCTTCAGACACCTCCTCACAACACATGGACAAGCTTTGGTTTCCCAGTGCCTTGAATTGTTCACTGGGGTCTGTTGGCTTTCTCAAGGATTTTTGCGTGTGTGAGCAGGGAGTGCAACTAATTTCTTTTTCTAAGCATTTCCCAAAGAGTCAGGGTTAGGTTTTGTGCTTTGCTCCTTGGCAATGCCATTGCACGTCCAAAAATAAAATCAAGCACTTGACAACAGGGAAAATATCTCAGCTTGATGTGGTTTTTTTTTTTAACCAGAACTGACCATTAAGCCGCAAGGAGTTAAGTTCAAATTCATCTATTTAGACAGTGTCCTTTTCATATCAGGTCTGCTGAAAGGTTCAAGCATTGCCAAGGTTTAGGAAGGTTATTTGCTAGCCCAAGGAATTTAATTATTTAAAGCTTTAAAGACAGAGCTATTCACCAGCACCTTTCTGACGCCAGGAGGTTTAAGGAGCCTGTGCACATGAAAGAGTGACCCTGCTTGTCACTTCAGCAACATTTTTATGAAGGCACAAAAATGAATTACACATTCCTAAGAGGTATTTAGAGGTAGACTAAAAAAGTACTGTAATTTTTAAAGTTAATTCCTTCAGAAATACACACTACACTTAAAAAGAACAATGAATCAACTGCATTTCACTTTCCAACAGGTCCTTTAACAACCTCAAGGTGCAACAAGAAAAAAAAAAGTCAAATGTATACAAACTTACATCTAAAGAGACTAATCTGACCCCTGTTAGCTAATGAGATTTGGAGGGATTTAGAAGATTTTCTGTATTTTAGAAGATATATGTCAATGTTGAGAAGGGCTGGCTTCTGTATTTCCCTTTTATTTCTCAATTAGCTTTCTTCGAACTTAGTGTGTAGGAATGTAGCTCAGTTTCTCATCACCTCCTAATCAGATCACTGTCTTATCACCTGATACAGAAACAAAATACCTGGAGAAATCAATAGTCAGAGCAAAGGGTCGGGTAGGGGTCAACCCTGGATAAATGATATGTTTGTCTTATTCATATCGTAGCGTGAGATCATCTTCATGCAATGAATCTGAAGAGTCAAAAAATGGATTCATAAAGGAAAAAGAATTTGATTTAACTCAGCCAAGATAGTTGCATTAGTCACTTAAATAACAACAGGCTGGTTCGTAGTTTCCCATTACTCTTAAAAATTTTACTATTAAAAATTTCAAAGAAAAAAAGACCAAATAAATTGTCTTGATATTTTTGGATAACATTCTCACTAATTTTTCATCCAGCTCTCCAGAATAAGATGCTTAAACCACAACTGCTCTTTTTCCTTTCTTCTAACAAATCACATGCAAAGGTATACGTGGCTGGAGGCATTATGGGTCACCCTTTCCTCTGGGGATGTCTATGCATGTTTAATAACCTGCAAGTAAACCATTTCCTGTGACTGGGGTGCATGCAAAGGGTATTTCTAAGGTCTTGCCCTCCCATCAACATCTATTTTCCTGAAGGATGATGTATGAGCTTAAATACCTTGGACATGTCCACCTTTCCATCAGATATGGCTTAAATCAATCCCGGGTTCTAAATCTATGAGGCAAGGTGTTAAGTCTCTCACATACACACCCAGAATGTGACTGCAATCTCATCTCCTTAAGGATACACCAAACTTAGAATAACACTGCACGTGTAACACCCCTGTACATCAGACACAGGAGACTGTCACTTGATGGGCATTTTTTGTAGCTGTTTTGAAACAGTTTTTTCCACAAACACAGTTGTACTGAAAGCATTTTCACTGCTAACCCAAGGCAATCTGTTGTTAGTACACATTGCTATAAGGAGACAACTTCCCAAGGGATCGAATTTAACTGGAATGGCAACACACCCCTGAGAGAGCAAGCCGAAGACTATCTCACAAGTGGCTTCGCTGAAGCATTTTTGAATGCTCTTTTAATCTAGTTCTGGGGTCTTTTCTGAAGAAGAAATCTCTTTTCAACAGAAGGAAAACAAACATAATCCCAGTTCTCTGCCTTATCCCGTTGCCTCACCAGTGACAACAGATCAGCCAAGGGCCATCATTATATTAGATATTGTACAGAAAAACATCTCTGCAAACTGTAGGTACACAGCACTGAGTCAGTATCTCCTTTCATTTTTTCAAATTTTGCCTGACATTTTGTCCTAGTGTGAGCTAGGATAGAGTGGACTTTCTTCCTAGTGTGAGGTACAGTGCTGTGTTTTGTACTTAGGATGAGAGTAACACTGGTAGCACACTGGTGTTTTAGTTGTTGCTGAGCAGGGTCAAGGACTTTTCTGCTCCTCACCCCATCAGCAACAAGCTCCCAGAGCCTGGGGCCACTCACCCACTGATGTCTCACGTGCTGAGGAAGAGGAGGCCCAGTAGCTCCATCGTTGCCAGGGGCACATGTGAGCTGTGAGGAGCTGTGAGGGCTCATCACCAACGGTGCAGCCACCAACGGCACCCGCGGAACCCTCGGCCCCGGGGCTGGTGTCACAGAGGGGCTGGTTCCACGGGCTGCTTCCATGTCTGGGCACGGTGGCCTCGGGGAGGGGCAGCACAGAGTCAGAGAACCATGGAGGGCTTGGGGTGGGAGGGATATGATGGGCACCAGACCGTATGGTGTCATGCCCAGCATACAAAGGAGGGGGAAAGCTGGCCCGGGGCCCTGCAGGGGAACTGGCTGGGCATCGGTCAGTGGGTGTGAGAAACTGCACTGGGCATCACTGGTTTTGTATGTTCTAATTCTCTTACTATTGCGGTTTTCCTTCTGGTTCTCTCCTGTTAAACTGCCTTCATCCCAACCCATGAATTTTACTTCTTTTGGCCCGGTTCTCTCCCCCACCCCTCTGGGGGCAGGGCAGTGGGCTGTGTGGTGTTCGGCTGTTTGTGGGGTTAAACCACAGCACATTTGCACACATAATTACACCATCCACTTCACCAGATGTTTGCCTCCCGTAATCTGTGTGAGTTTTCCTTGTTCAGCAGGAGAACAAGGGACAGAGCAGCCCAACCAAGTCACAGCAAGATCAGGGTCAGAGCAGACTTAAATTTGCCTGTTGGTCTCCCACTCTCTCCCATGCTATGATGCTTGTGCTTATCTCTCCAATGCAAAAGGCAGTTCTCCCTGTATGGAAATCAGTTTGATCGTAGGACTTTACAGATCTGTGCTGCAGGACTTGAACTTTTCACAGGTTTTACTACAGAAGCATAAACCAGGTCAACATTCCCTTCTGCTTCCCTCCTACTTAACCCTGTTCCTGCAACTTTAGTGTTTGCCTGAGTCCAGATGTGCCAATTTTCAGCTGAAGAAACTTGAGCTCAAGACAGCTCATTCTGACAGAGGCTCAGTCTGTGACAGCAGTAATTCTGACATATTTGAAAGCTTGTGGTTCCCCGTTTCTGTCTTTTGATATGAATTTTTGTTTAGAAAATCGCTAATTATAGCAAAAGAAAAAAAAGTGAAAAAAGAACTCCTGACTTAACAATAAAATCTCGAAATGGAAACAAAACATTCAGTTAACCAGAAGCCATTGCCTCATTACTATTTTCAGTTTAAGAACAACAACAACAAAACCTCCAGGTTGCGGGGGTTTTGTCCTGTTTAGAGAAAACATTTTTTCCAGGATGCCAGCATTTTTCCCAGAACCCAAAAATGGTGTTTACCGTCCCCTCTGAAACACCACTTCTCCTGTATGTTTAAAGTTATGTATGTGCATAAAGTCACTTGATTTCCTCATGACCTAAACGCAAGTAGAAGGCATTGATGAAATGCATCCAAAATGCTTTTTTACAAGAATCCCATGGCTATGGAGCACACATCCTAAATCCCAAGGAAACCCCTGATGAACAAGTTAGCCACCAGCTTTATGAAGAAAATAAAGTCAGTGTAAATTCCAGAGCTCTTTTATAAGTTGTCATTAATTACATGTTATCAAATTCTAGTTCCTTTCAGGAAACTCAATGCTACAGTGCCCATAATCATGTATTTCATACATCATTCACCTTTTGGCTAAACTGCTCCTCTTCCAAGGTTGTTGCTTTCTGCCCTGTGATCTCAGCTCCTCCACTCTCAAATTGGGGATCCCATGGTTTGCTTTTGTTCAGCAACAACCAGGGGAAAGATGATGCCTCTTCATGGAGCATGTTTGGCATTCTGACACTGGATGAAAACCCAGTGTTTGGCAACTCCTGTCTCAGAGGGAATGGAGTCCCAGATATGGACAGCTTCAACTGAAGTTTTTCAGCCAATTCTAATACAAAATATAGCTGGCCTTCTCCTTTCCTGTCAGGAGGAAGTGACAATAAAAATCTGAGCTGACAGAAACAAGTCAGCTCAATGAAACAGAAAGGTGGGGAGTTAAGCCCATTAACCTTATCGGTTCATGGAATAAATTTGGATAAGACAAGACAATTAGCAACTTGTTGTGAGTAGTCAGCTTTAGAAATCACTGTAGGTAGTCATATCCATAACTGGTTCACTGCCTAAAAAATCAAGTTCTCAAACAGATTTTGCTGTCCTACTTTATCCATCACAACTGCTGTTTGTGTTTCCAGCAACTGAAGCAAGACCATGATTCAGCTCAAACATCGTGGTGTTTGTCACCAGACTGTCGTTCAGTGACACCAAATAACCTGATTTAAGAGTGCAAGTCTTTTCTTTCCTTACATGTTTAAATAAAGAAAAATCCCCACTGGAGAGCAGGAGGATGATGAAAACATGGAAGACTTGAATAATTGCTGATAAATACAAAACCATAGGATAGATATGGGATTCTTGATTTTCATTTTATACTAATAAAGGACATTTTTGCATGTTTTAAACCACAGGGAATTTTTATACGAGCAGGGAGTTTCCTGACAGATGACAGAATAGTATGTGGAGTAGGGTGCTACCCGAATCTAGGGAGAGTGTGGCACGTCCTATAATCACCAAAATACACCTGTTTTATTTCCTGCTGCAAAGTGGCCTCACAGGTGAACAGATCGGCTCCCTGTGCAAGACTCCTTGACAGCACTTAAAGGTCACATAGTGCTGAAGTCTGTGGAGCTCAGGCCAAGTTATGGTTTTTGAGATGCTTTATTCAGCTGTTTCAAGTGCTCATACTGGAGGTAAAAATCCAGCTTGCTTGTAGAGGTACATTACAGCTAAGGAGAAAAAATAACACTGTGGGAACAGTGCCAGAAGAGGGGATTGGTGCTCACACAGGTCTGGCCTGAGAATGTCAAGTAGTTTCTCTCACCTTTCCACCTCTAACACTAAAATGAGCACTACCAGAATTAAAGGGATGCTGTGGAGTTAAATCTGCACAGGTTCTAAAGCACTTAGAGGACTTCAGCTGGAAGGCACGACAGAAATGAAACACTCTTATTTTTCTCACTCACTCAAATATCTGAGAGGAAAGGCAACATTTTATAGAACTTATAAAAATATCAGAAACCTGACTCATTTCCCATTCAGGTCAAAAGGGTTGTTTTCCACTGGCTGCCACATGAGTGAGATTTGGACTAAAAGGTCCATAACAATTCCTCATAAATGAGGAACAGCTTTCAAAGAGATGGTTGCTCTTTGCCTTGGCTTTCACCCATCTTTCACCAGGGAGACAAGAAGAGAGAGAAGAGAATTAATCTGTCCAGAGATAAATGTTTGCATGCTAACTGAGAGCAAGAATGATTGGTAATTTTGTGGACTGAGATTTGTGGGCTCCTCAAGCAGAATCAGAAAGATAGCACTCCACAGGCCCATCTCTGTCTACACAGAAGCTCCTCAGCTCCAAAGAGATGAAGACTTCAAATCACTTCAAATGACTTCTCTACAGTATCTTCAACTACCATATTTCCACCCCACAGTATTTAATTGTTTTAACTCACTTTAGCTGATCTCAGAAGTCTGGTGAACTAAAGGATATGTTTACATTTCAGCTGCAAGTTTATTTCCCAAACATTATTCTGCCAGCCCTGGAACCAGAAGCCCTGATTTCTGGAAGCAGGCCAAACTCTCCATACTTGAACTCCATTCACAAAGTGCTAAAGGAAGTTCAGCCACTGCATATATTTGCTTTGAATAACTTTGCTGCCGTTTCAGCTGGGAAAAACTCTACATGATTTGTGTGTATATCAAACTAAAATACTCTTTATTGTCCTGAACAGATACCACTGCCCTGGCACACATATTGTTCTGCTGCATTATCCTGAGAATTTTTCTGCCTGAAGAAATATTTGTAGCTGCCACTTCAGCGAATGCTGAAAACACCCCTGGTTGTTCTAATGGTATTAATTATTCCCTCTTCACCTCCCAGCATGATAAAGAAGCATCCCAGCGTGGAACACACATTGTCTCTGCAGAATGGGATCCTCGAGGGTTCTTCCAAACAGCTCCTGGCACAGAGATGTCAGAACAGCTGCTCTGGACCACACCAAAAGCCCCCCTAGTTCAGTCAGTGGGAGACACAGCACTCAGGAACACCAGTCAGGAAAGCACTCCCAGATAATTTGCCAACAGCCAGCAGCTTAGAAAAACTAATTCTTACTTCAGTGTGAGCTTACACATACAGGAATACTTCCACTGTTAGTAAAAAACATACTCTGAAACAAAACTAAAATATCTCATAAAAAATGTTTCAAGGTTTGTGACCTACATTCTGCTTTTCCTCTACTTAGCTATAAATTAAGTCTGCCTGTGAGTTTTGCTACTTTAATGATTCATGACTACAGAACGGGGCTTGAATGTAGAGGACAGAAAGGGATTAGTGATGAAAAGGAAAACACATATAACATTTTTCAGTGTCTTAAGTTTTAATCACCAGGAAACAAAAAATAAATGAGCTATGGGCATTGTATAATTGCAATAAATTTTGAGAAATGAGTAGTGTCCAGAGAAACCCAATTAAGTTTAATAATTTTGTGCACCAGAGACCAGGAGGATGGGGGAGGGGCATAAATCTAAGAAGTTACTGAAAAATAAAGTTTTCAACTGCAGAAAACAATGTTTAAATTATTATGACACGTGGTGATACTCCTGGCTGCCTTTCTAATTGATTCTTCTTGTTAAATCAAGAGGAACTTGTGCACAATAAGCAGATTGCTGAGAGGCTTTCCCCTGCACAGAGATAACAGTTAACTTGCACAGAGTGGCTTATTCATAAAAGAACTCTCTCTTTTTTAATTTAGTGGGGCTTTGCTCATGGGTTTTCCAGCTTAAGGCCCAATGTAACAGCAAGCAAAGACCAAGGCATCCCAGTGCTCTCCAAAACTCACAGCCACCAAAAATTTAACCAATAGTTCGCTCATATGCATTTATTTGGTTTTCCTCCAAGTGAAATCTGGAGCAAATGCTCATAATGCATTACAAAAAGAAATCCAGGTACTTGTCTCTGTTTGCAGATTAATTCTTATACACACCATAGCAAGCACCAATCAAACAAAAAGAGTGGCTTATATTAAAGCATTATCCAAGCCAATGAATGCTTGAAATGCCTACTGCCAAATTAAGCATTTGATTTCATTAAGTTGCACATCAGAGCCCTGATTTTCAAATCACTTCTGAACTGAAAACCCAACTAAGAGGGCACAAGAGGAACCTGGATGTATAAAACAATATGGAGATTGATAAGGAATTTCTGACCTCCATTCTACAGAATCTGGTTTTAGTATTCAAATGAGCAAGTCCAACTGGCTCATTCTTTCAGCTGGTCTCCAGAAGTTGCTTTCTTATATAGGGAAAAAAAAAAAAAAAAGTAAATTTCTGGCTTTTGGAATTCCAATGATCCTAAACAAAAGCAGAGTGCAACAATTCAGAGGTGTCAAGAACACACCTGAAATATCACTCAGAAACAAACTGCCCAGTTTAACTCACTGAGGTGTCCAACAATGATAAATTATATGTCAGCACTTATGATCAATTCATTCCTTGTGCAGCAAAACTCAGATATCATGAGACCAGAACTGACAATCAGGAAATCCTGTCAAGTTTTATCATTCTCTCTGCCTCATTTACTGTCTCCAGTAACACAAATTGACACTGAATACAAAGTGGAAAATCACTTGCTGGAGCATTATTTAGGAATGTAACACTGGCATTTAATTTTACCCTGGACAAGTTCAAAAGCTTGGCAGAGCTCAAGGATGGGGCACCTTCACAGAAGAGGACCCTGTTTGAGGGCACAGGAAACTGCACAAGGAGGTTTTGTAAGAGATTTTATCTGTAGTGTCCAGCAGGTGCTACATCTCATTTCAGCAACTCTGGCAGGAATTCTTCACGTAAGGGAATAAATTTTGGAAAAGAATGTGTATTACGAGGCTTAAATAATTTCAGCTTATTAAAAATAAGATTTTTGAAAGGCAAAAGGGTTTTCTTCATGATGAGAGGGTCCAGAGTTGAGATGAAAGAAGATGTCTGGTCAGTTTAGAACACTAATAATGGGAAAAAGAGAAAAGGGAAGCCAATTTCTTTATGGTAAAACATGGATTGTGATTTTTCTCAGCTAAAATTAGAGACATTACCTTAAATATTCTGTTCTTTACTTTTATGGCCTATGTAAATTATTTGGCATATAGGACAAACTTCGTTTTTGCATACAAGTTCAAAAGCACAACAAGGGGGGAATTTCCCCATTGTTCAGCAAATTGTCTGCTTCCTATTGTTGTTCAGTGTTGGATTTTAATTGTGCAAGTTACAGTATCTTAACCATTTTTCACGTCACCTTTTATTTTATAGCTCCTGTTACGTGTGGAGGAAAACGTTCCTTTCCCTGAAGTAGCAGCAGACCAGCAGCTCCTGAAACTTCAAGATAAGAATTCTCACCTGACTACTGGTAACAAATGAGACGCTTCTCACAGAATTCACCCTTTTTATTCCAGGAAGAGAAAACCTGTGCACTGGGACACAGAAACAGGAATGAGAAATGCCAAGTGACCTTGGGAAAGTCGCTTCCCTTCATTATTTCTCTTTGCTGCTCTTGTCCTTTGGTCTGTTTTACCCAATTAAAGGCATCTGAAGCAGGAGTGCTCTTTGCTTTGTCAGCGGACCCAGCCAAGAAGGTGCTCACCTCTCTTGGCTACAATAGTAATAACTAATAACCAGGACAACAATTTACAAGTGAAGCTTTGCATTTCTAATGCTCTGGCTAAGAAGGGTTTCAGTTACTTATTAAAGTACATGTGTTAAGATCTCCTTTACAATGGGAAGCTGCGCTTAACTCTTGTCACAGCTTTAATAGAACTCTTTAAAGCTTAGATTTGAACCCTGACAATTCCTCCTGGAAGGCGGTTGCAGGAGTCTGCTGCTCCACTGGGCTGAGACAACCTCTTCTAATTACAAACCCAAATGCACCTTTGGACAACTCTCACCCTTCACTCTTAGGCCAGCAAAGTCTTTTCCTCTGGTGTTTGTGCCTGTGCTCTGTTTAGAAACAAATCACAGCTCTTCCAGGTCTATATTTTACTAAGTGAAAGAGGCCAAACTCTCCTCTGAGTTACATGTAAAGCCTTCATAAGAATCTCTGCTTGGAGCTCTAATCCATCTCTCATGCAATCATTATAACCTAATTCTGGACTTAAGCTCCTATTAAACTAGGTTAAAAACCTTCCACTTGCTATGGATAGAGAGGCAGGGTGACCAATCCTGGATCTCCACTTCTCCCCAGAATAGAATAAAGGGAACTATGTCCTTGCTCCTGAAATCCTTTGCTCAGTGCTGTCCTTATCTGCCAGCACTCAGCACCCGTCCCAGGAAGGGTGCAGAGAGAATAAGCTCCCATTTCAGGATGTGCTCTCTCCTTCCAGATTGGAATTGCCTGTATAACTATGTTTGATTGGGTAGGGTACTGAAGTTGTTGGGACTAATGGCACCAAAAAAAGCATAGAACCAAGAAAGAAATTACAGCTTAGAAATGAATACTGTAACACTTTATATATTTGTAGTGGGAAGGGTGACTTTCAAATGTCCACTGGAAGGAAATGTATAATAAGGTCTTTTCTTTCTCTGTCCTTTCTATTGACAGCATATCACTTTCAAACATCATGATTTTGCTGGGTGAAAATTGTGCCCTCTTTAATACAGATAAGTCATTTGCCGTGCATAAGCCTTGTTAATTTAGGATTAATGTTGCTGAAGTAATTAAAGTGACCTTATGCAAAACACATGACTGTTGTTTCAGACTGAAGTCCTCCTGGTTATCTACAGGGCTAACTCCAGTCCAGTGGTATTAACAGCAGTGTTGGATGTGGCTTTACAGCTTCAGAGGTCTCCAAAACCCACTTTAAAATAAAGGTCTTCCATTAAATCTTCCAAAGACAAGTGAATGTCAGTCAGTTGTTTGAGCAGTTAACTGAGAAGTATAAACCCTTCAGGAAGGCTTAATGAGTCAAAGATCACAGAGAGAAACTGAGAATGGCGAAATCGTGGTATGTTCTCTTCTGACTTCAACAGCCACCAAAAACATGTTAAAAAAAACCCAGAAATGAGTCAGTGGATAGAGGTGGCATTTCAATTGCTATCAGAGAAGTATTGTCACATGCATTAACTTTGAATTTGGTATGAACTCTCTAAACTAAAGCTCAAAATAACTCTCCACTATACTGCAGAACAGCACTTTCAGTATGACAGAATTGTTTAGCAAGCAACTGCTGCCAGATTAATAACTTATCAAGTACAAACTACGGATAAATTTTTATGGTTTCTCTAGTTTAAAAAAAAAAAAAAAAGCTGCTGGGAAAATTACATAAAGAGAAACTTGATAGGAAACCAAATGCTACCACATAGGCAAGGATATAAAACATAAAAAGATGTTTAGTTCCATAATACTCTGGGTTGGTGGTAATTTAAAATGCTTTTCATGCACACAGCCAAGGATCAAAGTATTAATGGCAACAATTACAGAGCACAACTTGAGAGCATCATAGCAGTCAGTTGCTGGGGTTGGAAAGTTTATTGTAAAATAGTGTTTACACCGATAAAACCCTACGGAGTTTCACATTACAAAATATTTTGACCTCCCAGGCTACTATCCATGATTATTGTCTCCTCCCCCAGGAACGGGATGACTCTTTCAAAGAAACGTCCTCCTGAAGGTACAAACATCAGCTTTGTCCACTTTTGCAGCTGACACAAAATCCATTCAATAAAACAGTTCATTTGCATATGGTTTCCAAGGACTTTGCTCAGAAACAGCCTCACAGTGAGAGTGCCATCTGCTTTTTCCCTGTTCGTTAAATCTGCATTCACTCACTGCATACAGCACCTTTGTTCACCTTCCTGGTACCAACAAAGCTGAAGAGGGACAGACTGACCTCAAAGGGAGGCCGTATTATTATAACTTTCAAAGCAGGGGTATTTCAAAGACTACTGCCTCGGGTCACTTCTGATACAAATTCCAGACATTCACGTTGAATTTTGTAAGACACTGCTATTCAGGCAGAGCCAAGTTCAAAAGCAGCATCCAGTTATGTGACATGAAGGCTATTTCTGATACAGAAGGCATTATTAGAAGAAATGTACCCAGCAACACACTGCAGAACAAGAACCACCATTGTGCAGCTTTGCAATTAAAAGGAAAAAAAGAGTTTAATCCTTTCCAGCGGTTGCCTGTAGAGATCCCGGCAAACAGGTACGTGAGTTAGGGGATACTGAGTGCCCAGCAGCTGGCTGGCTTTTGAAATGGGAGTGAAACCAGGATAAACCCCAACTGCACAGAGCTCAGTGCTTCGAAGATTGACGTTTGTGGGAAGCACATTTTGGAATATACACGTTGCAGCTCCTATCAAAATAGTGCTGCTGAAGGGCAGACACCCTCCCCACACCTGCACACACCCCCCTCCACACAACCACAGGTCCTGCTCACGGCACTGGCCCGGCTGCTGCCCAGGGCCAGAGCAGGACAAAAACCCCTTGGCTCCAGGGAGCTGTTTCTGGTCAGTATGTGAAATTCTCTGGGCAGGTCTCCTGGCCATCCCTTGCCCTGCACCACAATCCACTCCACTCCCTGAACTCCAACAATCATTCCTACTCCCCTTCAAAGTGTTTAGACGTAACCAAACTGCCGAAACACAAAGACACAGTCTTCTTTCTCACTTACGAATTCCCCTGGAGCATCTTGCTAAAATTGCTGCCCACAGAGAACAACGCACTTGCTTTTCTTTTTTGTTTTTCCCCTCCACCATCCAGCTTTAACACACAAGCCATGTAACAACGCCTGGGGCATTGTCCCTGACTCCGGGAGTCTCCAGGCAATCTGCAGCCTCTGTGCTTGTGTTACAGGTGAGAGATGAGCAATAATGAAGGAACATTACAGCCTAGAACCTACGGGGATCTGGCAAAGAGATCAAGTAAATAACTTTCATCAGGAGCTTTAGAAGGTAAAAACCCATCCCCACTAAGCTTCACCTCATCAGATGTCAGGCTTGAATAAAATGTTCGCAGTGAAACCAAAGCCTCCCCAAAGCTCATCTGGGTCTGCAGTTTTGCTACTAAAGTCATAACTCACCTGAGACTCATCGAAAGCTCAAATGTATTTGAAAACACTTGGACCCACTTCCAAAGGAGCCTGAGCTGATGGATGAGTTTGTGACTAAATTCTGGTGAAACTTCTCTAAGTATGGTCTGAGCTGTTCAGAGGTGGCAGTGAAATCATTTGATGTGTGCAAGTGCACATCACTGTAATAAATACACAGCTGTAAGGCCTCAAAGGTGGATGTTGCTGGTAACATGGGGGAGAATTACTTGCAATGAATATTTCTTCATATTTTCCTGTTAAGTATTTTTTCAACTTTATTGCAGTGTCACATAAGAAATCAACAGATCAGGATTCTACTATTTTAGGTGCTGCAAATGCATCAGTGTGAGTCCTTGTCTCACATAATCTGTAATTTAAATTGCATAAGAATGTGATATCTTTTAGAAGAAGCGATGCTGAACAAGCAGGCATTTCACTAATTCTGCATTAAGTCAGAGAGTGTTATGGCATACCTGTTCAACATGGGTCAGGGTCTCATAAATGAGAATGTTTAGGATTTTTTAACTTGCATTGGAAAGCTTACAGTGTAAGCAGATATTTCAGTATGTTTTGCTCCTTTCTGCTTACAAAGTTCTGTTAAACATTCTTCTGACTTGCCCAATGCAAAAGGAGTTTTTAAAAATGTATATACATAGAATTCATTTGGCAAACGAAATGGTGAGGGTTGGGAGCTTTTATCCCCCTTTTGCTTCTCTGCCTTATGAGTTTTAAGGAGTCTGGAGTCAAACTTCAACATATAACACTGCCTAGTGAATATGGGCTCATCTTTCATGAGATGAACACGCTGACAACAACATAACTTCCCTTGACAGAAATAGGTGTGCAACAAATCCCTAGAAATCACACTGCAAATATATCCCTACGAGTCCTTCAGATTTCCTCAAGCGGAGTAGAAACTAGAGATATGCTTAAAATCCCAAAAGTAATGTGTATTGTCAGCAAACAGGCTAAACTGCTGCTTCGTGGGTAATGCAGGTAAAATGACTTAAAATGACTGTACCAACTGCAACAAAAAAAAAAGTAGCAATTTTTATGATTTATGTCACATCACATCAAAACAGGTCAGATGAGGCATGCTGTGGGGTTGTTTCACATATAACCCTAAAAATCTCACGTCAGATGGTGGCCAAGATGATTTCTCAAGAAGCAATATGTTCCAGGTAAGGCCAAGGATTAAAAGTGAGAAATATGTGACAGGATGAAATACCTTTTACATGCCTCAGTCAAGCATGGCATTATTTTGAAAATGGTAAAAAAAAAGATACAAAATAACAGGAGTAATCAGAAGAGTCATCAAAACAGAAAATACCTGTCTTTTTTCCTCAGTTTGACTCAGCAACTGAAACTAAAGAAAATTTTGTGTAGACATTACTGAATCTTTGTAGATAGCAGGAGAAGACCTGGAACAACCTGTGGCTATACCCCTTATACCAAAGATGAACTCTGCAACAGGAATAGGACAAAGTTTGTAGGAAGTTGGTCCATTTTCATTAGACAAATCCAGTTTGCAAAAACCAGAAGTTTCAGGATCCAAGCCTTCCTCAGTGATTCAGACCTCCATCTGACTTTTACTTCTTTTTAGCCCCTTGAGCATCAGGCCCTTCAAAAGTACTCCTCAGACTGAGTCAGTAAAGTCTAGAGGTATACAAAGTTCTTAAGTTTAAAGCACTGAACAAGAAACTGTGGCCTTTTTTCAGTCTAGAGCCTAACACCAAACACTTGGGCTGTTTTAACTACCAAAGCCATGCAAATTAAATTACTGTTCTAAAAATTATCATCTCTCTCCATTTCAGTACACAAGGGCAATATCCCCCTTCTAGTTCTGTGAACCAGCAGCTAATTATCTTCACGCAAGTGGGGACAACAAGCTGTGTTAGTTGGACAAAACTGTTTTCATAGAAGAGAATGCAAGCATAAATCTGACATCTGAGAAAAGCAAATTCAACCTATTAAAACACTGAAGGAACCAGGGCTGAAGTTAAAATAAGCGCTCCTCACTCAGTCATTACAATACACTCTGTCATCTTTCAATCTACCATGATGATGTTGCCAAGATGAAGCACCATCTTACCAGCAATTTCCTCTCTTATAGGGTCAAACCACTTAGAACTTCTTAGTGTCTCCCATTCTTAAGGTACCACATTTTAAGAGCGGATTTTTAACACAGATAATAGACCTGCAGAGGCACTGAGCCTGAAATTCCTCCTTCACATCCTTTCCACGGGTCAGCAGCTGAGGAAGAGAGGTTGACAGGGGCAGGAGAAAGGCAGACCCTGGATTATATATATCCTTTCACTAGACATGAAGGGGTACATTCACATTTGGGGCTGTGACAGGACATTCATCATCCTGCTCCTTCTCCCAGAGAGAAAGGAGAGCCAATAATTGCTGGCAAAAGGAGTGTCTTAGAGCTCAAGGAGCTACTACTCGAGGTGCAGGGGACATGTTTCCTCTTATTCAAGGTATGATCTGACTCACAGCATTCACTCTGGTACTATTTACCTGCTTAAGTCTGCAAGAAACCATGTGCCCTGGTTATCAACTCAGATGCAATCAAATTAATCACACCTAACACATACACAGAGCCCTGTGATAGCAATTACATGTGTACTGGACAGATATGTTTGTCCCCCAAAGGACTCAGTAACCCAAGACACTTATTGAAAACACGGAAGAGCCAATTTCCTTGTTATTAGTTTCTATACTGAGGCCTCTTCCATTGTTCTACCAGGTCTGTTTTATCTGAATGCACACAGAAACCAAAAACACTCACCTGCTTCTCAGTGCCAAGGTGAATTTAATCAGAAAACTAATTGCTTTCATTTTTTTCCTGCTATAAACTCTTCAATTTGCTGTGGAGATTACCTGGGTGAAAATTTTCTGCCAGAAATGAAGTCCAAAAAGAAATGGTCTGTGTTGTTTCTTGGAAGAAAATTGCCTTTAGAGAAATCCCATTTCTTTACTGCAGTATAGAGGAGAGAGAGGGTTGAAGAAAGAGATGTATAGCTTTTGAGATTGATCATTATGATGAATGAGAGAAAAGCTGAAGGCTATAAAAGATCTCCATAGTCTATCACTGTTTCTTACCCAATAATTGCCATCCTCACTGTTTTTATGTAGATTTTCTCACTGCCAAACTTGGCCCCAAAAGAACTGATGTATAATATCTAGCTCTCTATGCACTGCTGGCAGCTGCAAGAAACATGAATTACAACCAAAATACAACATTAAAAGTTTTCCAAACACATTAGCAGCCTATAGAATAGTCCTCATTTAACAAATGAGCAAGAATTGCTAAAAACAAAAATTTGAAGTGAAATACTGAGCTCTCTCACTTTTACTCTTCCTATTCTCTCCTCTAGCCCACCAGGGGAAGGGAGGAACTGGCTGCCAGCTGGGGTTAAACCACATCACAGCCTTGGAAAAATCCACTTCTGTGTCATGGTTTTTCATGATTTCATTTTACTTTTTTACATTATTTATTTTACTTCATTTACCTCATCCATTCATCTTATTTTCATGATATCCATCTTTACGGAATGGTTCTGGTTTCAGTCATTAAATGCAGACTCGGAACATTGCGTTGTGCTTCCTTAAATAAAAGCTGTGCATACACAGCTCATACAGATAATTCTAGAGCTACCACTTCGGGAAAGGATTTGAGATGACATTTGAATAAAAGCCCAGGAGTCTGTAAAGCTGTATTTAAACATATGATTTTCACAGTTTATCATTTCCTTGAAGTATTTTTACCTGAAACATTTTGTTACGTACCCCGTGGAAGATGGTGATCATTACACCGCGTGTTAAGGAAACACGCAGAGCTCCTACAGCCCATCAACACACGTCTCTGAAAGAGTGAGGAGCCCCAGATCTCACACCAGCAGTTCCACTGGACACAGCATCACAAGACCAGCTTCCACAGTGCGTCCAGCATGCCAGTGGTTCAGGAGAAATGGGAGAGAGTGCCAAGATACTTGTGAGGAAAGCAAACAGGAAAAAGGCATTCTGGCTGCCCTGGCAGAATCTATTTTCCTTATTTTAAAACCAGAGAATTAGAGGTAATTCAGCTGCTGAATTATCTAATTGCAGCAGCAAGATGAGGGTGGTTTTCTAACATCCCCTGTACCAGATCTAAGTGGTCATGCTGTTCAGGGAGGAATTAAAACCTGAATTGAGTAAGGTCCAGAAAGTCAAGTGCAGGAACAGTAGAACCAAAAGCTAATTCAGTGCACACTCCAACCTAATGAAGAGACAGATAATTGGAGGTAATGAAGAGCCCAGCAATAGGAAGAACAGAAGGTTACAGAGGAACACAAAGGGACTGCTTGTGTACTTTGCTGAATGTGGGTTCCACAGTGCTCAGAAAGACCAAAAGCAACAAGGTAAATCACAACCCTGGTGCCCAAAGAGCTCCTGGATCTGTAAGTCACACAGTGACTGCCACACAGAGATCAACAGTTCCAGCTGACTTGCAGAAAAAGCAAGGATGAAAACAGCAACAGCAATTGTTAAGAGACTGAAGGAGAACAAGCTTTTGTTATCAGTAATCCCTACTGACCACCTGCCTACACGTTATCAGCTGACAATGTTCCCTCACCTCCGCAGAAGAACAGGGTCCTGTAGGGAGAAGAGAAAAACAAACAACGGGAATGAATAAATAAACAAACAGAAAAGACTGATAAAACACCGGGAAAAAATGCACGCAACAGACGAGGAAGAGAAAGCATGAACGGGAAAAGAACTAATGCAGAAGCATTCTGCAGCACAGAGGAAGCAAAATCTGCAAGAAAGGAAGAATAAACAGTGCAAAAGCAACAAAAACAAGAGTTACAAAGGATACCAAAGTAAAAGCGCTGCTAAAGCCAAAGTAGAACTCTTAAATGAATGGTTTCTACCTACATCCTTGCCCAGAGGGTGTAGGATCTTTGCTGACTAAGCTGTGAGCAGCAAAGGGTGTCAGAACCCTTGAAATAGTTCCACAAGGATAAAGCCCCCTATGGCCCTTAAAGAAGTGGAATTACACATTCAGTTTGTTGACAGGAGAAATGGAGTGGGAAAGACTTGAAGGAAGAATCATGGAACCACCTGGAAACTCAAAGAGGAGCTGGTTTTGTTACCAAAATAGAGGCCTCATTGTCATCTCATCTGGAGCTATTACTGGGAGTGACAGGCTAGAAGCTCACATATGAAGATATATTTTAGTTACAAAGGGCTAGTACGTGTACCCCAATTTTGAGCCTCTCTCAGAAATGGTCTCATTATGCTGCTGACAAACGGGAGCACAAAAGGAGAGTTACTACCCAGAGCCTAAAACTCAAGTAGGTGCAAAAGACAGCAGGGCTACAGAGGACAGATGGAGGGGGAAAATGACAGGAATAGGAGCACAATTTAGTGTTGGAGTCCCTGTGAAGCTAACAGGAAAGCTATTCATTTATTTCAATGGACTTCGGATCAGGCCCCTCACTTCTGAAGAGCTTTGAAGCTGAAAAATGTTAGATGAGCACTCAAAATTCATATTAACAGAAAAATGTGGCTAAAGAGATGTCTGTGAGTGCCTTTTCAACTTGCTTGAAAAGGTCAGAAGACTGAGAAGAATGTTGGCACATAGGAGGTGATTTAATGGGATTTGAGGAGAACACTTCAGACACAAAGAGTGGATAACACATGAATAAAGAGTTGAGCATTTCTTACAAGAGTTTGTGCACTATGGACTCATCAGATCTATCTAAGAAATGGTTAAAAGCAGATGAAGCTAAATCAGGGTGTTTTCCTAACTTATGAGTGCCCTGAATGTTTGCTACCTTATCATAAATCGGGATAAAATATTTTATGTCATTTCTTTGGCAATTTTTTCCTGTGTGGGGTGGAAGTTACTGCCTGAGGTTTACAGACATTAACAGCAGGAGGGCCTTCATACACAGAACAACTATTTGTTAACACACCTATCTTCCAGATTTTGTTATTCCTCTGAGCAGTGCTGAACTTTCAAGAAATCCAGGATGTTTGCAAGAACTGGTGACATGGGCCTGCTTCAGCTAAATCACAAATCCTGCTGCAAGCGGACTGAGAGTTGAGAAAAGTTAACCAGGTAGATCTTCTGACACTGGAACAGACTCCAAGAGAGCTCAGCGTGGAGTTCACTGTATCTCCCCATTCCACAAAACTCAAACACTCAGCAAAGCAAACCACCAAGGATGGAAGGCTAAGTGGGCAGGAAGGTTTCCAGACTGAAGTACAACTCTACAGGGCAATCCAAGCGTTGCTGCCTGTCAGACCTTGTTCCACAGGTGAGCTGCTGCCAAAACATGGTGTTTACCTCTACACAAATCTCTGCTGAGTGTTCCCATATGGCACATACCGAGTGAAAAGTGACAAAAGCAATGGGTGACTCGCACAGCACCTTCTGCAAGGGTGTCTCAGCAGTCTGGAGCTAATTGCATACCTGCAGATATCCTTCATGGGGTTAGAACCTTTTTTCCCCCTCTTTTTTAATAAAAAGAAAGCCATTAGGACCACAGTCACACCAGGTTTTTATTTCAACTAATTTATCTAAGTTAAATTAGCTGGTATGCAGTTGAATAGGAGACAACGTTAACACCATAAAATGTGCAAAACAACTACAGATTATGGGATGATAACAGTAGAAAGCAGTTACTGTGGGTCTGGAATTTACGGTCACTAAAACAGAGTGAAACAGCAACTGCAGAACTAAAATTTGTCAGCAAATCACCGACTAGGTAACTTCCCATTGTTTTATTTACCTTGTCTGAGTGGAATTTACTGCGATGGCACTTTACATTTATAATAAACGTCATATTTATTATACATAAAGCCTTGCAAAAGTAGAAGGGTTGCTCTCTTTAGGCTAAAAAAAGAAAAGAAGAAGAAAACCAACCTTTTCCTAGAGGTGAGGTGTGGTTTGCTGAGAGACTGACATTACAGGATGGGTATTTTTGATACATGGGGGATTTTTTGATACGTGTATTTTAATATGCACTGACATGGAACCCAGAAGGAAAAAGAGTTTGAGAACTCTTAGGAAAAAAAAAAACCTACCAAAAAAACCCCACAAAGCAACAAAAACACAAACAAAACAAAAACCAAACACCAAACCAAAACCACGAACACCATTCTCTCTCATTATGCCACAGCAATGGACTCCCACTGTTTACTTCCAGACAGAGTTTGGGTGAGTCTCAGTGGGCTTGATGTTTACAGGGAAAATGGCAAAGTTCAGAAGGTTCCTCATCCCCCACACACCTATAATTATCTTGTTTTCTGCGTTTGGTCAGAAGAGGGATGGATTACAGTTCTTTCCAGCAGCTCTATTTTCATCCCAGCATCACTTTTTGACAGTAAAATATGTCAGAACTGGAAACCATCCTGTGTCAAATGACATCTAATTTGCCCTAAACAAAGAAGAGAACTTGTTCACCTTTCCCACTTAACTTCTGCACATCTTGTCCTTACAAAGGGTCAAGAGCAGAGAGCTGTGCTCACATTTTGGGTGAAAATCCAGCCCAAAAGGTGTACCTTGTTACCTTCCTTTTCATCTGAGCACTGAGCCAGACCTAAGCTGTCATCCATCCACATTCAAAAAAGAAATCAGTGCTGGAGATAAGACCCTTTTTTTTTTCCATGCAATCCTTCTTTGCCCTTTATTTTCCTTGTTCTTTTTTCTTTTAAATAAGGAGGGAATAACACCCTATTTTCTTGCAAGAAGGGTGCCTACCATCCTGTTTCTCAAAGACATGTTCCCAGTAGTAGTAATGCTTTTCTTGTCCACCTTCCTTCTCTCAAAAATGTGCTCCTCATCTCAAGCACTCCAATCTCTCAGTGTGCTCTACCAATCCAAGGAAGTGCTTGAATCCAACAGATGAAATACTTTGCTGTGTTTTACAATTTTATGTTTTTGGAGACAGCCTCTATTCTTCCACCCCTCACTAAATAAAGTTGTTTTTAACTGCTCCCTCATTTAGCTTGAATGAAATTTCAGTTGTTATGCCCACTGTTTGAAAGAGGCTCACAGCAATATTCACATTTATTAGCTGGAACCAATAACAAACTAAACACTTGTCATTTTGCACTGCAGCTCTGATCCTATTTTCTTTCTTTCTCAAAGCTACTAAAAAATAAATAAATCAGATGTTAGAAAGAAAAATTCAGTAATGGCTCATGAATAGTGATGGTTTCACTCTAGGAGTGGTTTGAGGGTTTTTATTTGCTCGGGTTTTTTCCCCCACACACCTTTTCTTATTGTCACTGAAATGGTTGACTGCTTTTGTTATTGTATTAATTTATTTTTTTATTCATTTCTCTGATGTCTATCAGAATGCATCTGGGGTGCTGCCAAACCAACAAAGAAAATTGGTTAAGAAAGAATAAATAGAAAAGAAGAAATTTAAAAAAAAAAAAAATGAAAAAGAAAAAAGGGAGAAAAGCAAGATCCCCAGAAAAGGTCACTGTATATTGGAGCTCACAAGATTCTCTTCTCTGCCTCAGGCCCCTTCACTGACTACGGGCAAGTCACATCAACCTACCCATTTTGGCATTCCATGGATATCACTCATTCTTTTCAAACACACAATGTGTCTGCTACAAGTAATAAACCAAAATTCTTGTAGAAGGAAGAGTAGAAGTCACCCAAACCCAGGATATCTCTCTTGTGAGTCTGCTCCACAGATCATGACATCAAAATGGAAAAGTTTTGCATTTCTATCCTGACTTTGATAACTACTTTTCCCTTTCAATAATAACTGTGCTGCTGGAAAGCAGGAACAGGACTGGATTGGGAACATCTTCCTGAAACTCAAAACTGGGACTGGAACTCAAAGCAAAGTAAAAAACGCAAATAACTAATGAAAAGTAGGATTTTTAAAAATAATCATTGGTCTCACACCTTCCAGCCACAATAGTCTTACTTTAATTGACAAACCTTCCTTTCTTTCTTACTCTTTCTCTTTCTTTTCCTTTCTATTTCTTTTCATCTATGAAGTTGGTAGAACTGGGAATACTCCTCTCCTGAATGACTGCCCAAATGCCTCCCACAAGTATTTAGAGCTAAAAAATACTATAAATTAATTTGTTTTGTTGGGCATGTGAGGAACATTCCCAGTTTCATATATTACATTTGTTCTCCATGGAAAAGAGGCTTTTCTCCAGGAAAAGGTAAACAAAATATTTGTTTTCTTAGGAACTAAAGCCACACATAGCCCTACTAATCTGTTGCAAGTACATATTGTGCCCCAGCTGTTACTTTATGGCTCTTGAGGAAGCAAACAGCATACTAGGGAATTAAACAGTAGTCAAAATAAAATCTAAGCATTCTTCCTGACTGTATTTATGTAACATGTAATCACACAAATGTGAAGATGAGGAAAGCCCAGGGATAAGAATAGGCCCAGCAGCGTGGGATAATTCATAGCCAGTGGCCCGAGGGTTGTGTGGGACATAGAAAAAGAGTTCAATAAAAAAGAAAAAAAAAAAAGTGATTTACAAACCTCATCTTTCCAATGCTGACATCCCCTTTCGAGCATGAAAAGCTTTGCATGTAAAGTCCCCACACACTCAAAGAGCCTCTGCTTGCACGTATTGGTATATTAGCACATGTTCCTTAAAACAGGATTAGACCTCACACCATCAGAATTTACAGGTCCCAGAATGCTCCTTTGGCACAAAACAGACTCACATCACACAGTGTGGGGAACAATTACTTTGTTCCAGCAAAAAAAAGCAAAAATACATGTTCCTCTCCATGTACACCTATCTGCACTCCTGCACAGAGGTGGAAGAGAGGTCTGGGTAACAGTTCACCAGCAGATATGCAAAATTAGAACTCCTTTAAGCATAAGAATTTTCAGTCCATGCTCAAAAATGCCAATGGAAGTGTTAATACCACTCTATCTATAGCCAAGTCTCACAGTTTCGGGTTTTTCTAAGGACCCTATTACACTGGTATCTAAGTACCAGCAATGAAAACACCATTTTCAAATAATTTGAACAATTTTAAAGCCAATTTTCTTGTCAGTTCTATTCAGAATGAACATTGTTCTACAGAGCCCCCAGAAAAAGAATTTTTTTAAAACATGAAATTTGTACTATGCAAAAGGACTGCTGCCTCCTGCACACAAAAGGAGGCCAGTTCACATATTAATGGCCAGTAAGCAAATTTGGGAGAAGAAATTTTAAAATGAAATAAAATTTTTAAAAATCTCAATTCCTGTAGGCTGCATTGCTGCAGAAGTCAAGGGGTTTATCCCAAGCAACAGATAATTCTCTCCACTGTCCTTGCCTGACTGACAGGAATAAGCTCCCAAATAGAAACTGATGCTAAGAGCACTTATCCCATCCTTACTCCTCAGTTCACTGCACATCCTCAGAAGGCACTGAGTGCCACCAAAAAGCCCGACCAAACCTGTAACACATTCACTGCTGCTCCTTAAGGAAAACAACACAGTTCTTCAAGCAACACTGTGCTCTCACCATCAGGCTGTAGTACATAAATTGTTGCATTTATGAGATTACCACTCCAACTTGTGGTCATCCCAAATTTCAGCCCTAGGCTGCCTCGCAAAGGATGGACCACTGGCTGTCCACGAAGTGAAAGGGGCAAGAGGTCCTCACAGGGAAAAACAAGCTCATGAAACCTTATTAGAGTCAGCCTGAGCTGGTTTCCACATTAAAATCGCCAGTTCTGCAACTTTCAAGCTTTGCTTTGGGTCTCCAATAAAACTGTATAATTCAGTAGGTACTGTTCACTCTGGTCCCACCAGGGCATCTCAAGGACTTCTCACCGATCACTCCAACTGTGACTCTCTCGAACCTGTCACGGTTTTTAACTTAAGGGAATGTATTTTGAACTGATTGTGTCTGGAAACATCTGACACAGATTAAGCCATAACACAGCCTGCCAGCTGGCTGGAAAAGATCAAACCGGGCTGCTGCCTCAGCCACTACTCCCGTGGGAGAAATCATCTCAGCACCTGTTACCTGGAGCTCCGGTCACAGAAAAAGGATGAGTGAAATCACTCAACACGCTTCACATCTCTTGCACCCTGGCAAGAGGCAGCTGAATCCCACGCTGGGAAGATGATCAGTCACCACTCAGAGCTGGGCAGGGCCCTGCAGAAGCCAGTGAGACACCAGCCAGGCCTTCAGGTCCTGCTTTTCCAAGGAAACAGGCTCTGGGATGAAGGCAGCCATCCCACTGTGTCCAGTGGCACCACAGAGGCTTCCAAGGAGCCGTGGTGTGACTTTGGCAGGCTCTGGAATCATCAGCTCCTCCATTATTATGGTCATTAGGCTGAGGACACCTGGCTGAGAGGCAGCAGGAGAAAGGAGGCAAACACAAAAGGAGGGAGAAAACTGCCTGGAGATTATCATTAGTGCATGGAGGAACCAATACTGTGAGGTGTTTTGTCATGGGGCTGAAGTACAGAACAGCTGCTTAGCTAATAGCATTATACAGGATCACGCCAGAAAAGAGCATTAGCAATATTATAGTGGAGGAAAGAAAAGAATTATGGCCTGCATATTTTTTTCCCAAAGACTAATATAATGAAAAGGGTTCTGCTGAAGCCACTAAGGCACCCTTCAAATCACATACATTATAAATCAGCAAAGCCCTGAGGCATCATGTTTATATAGACACTTAAATTTAAAACAAAAATACTCAATCTTCATTTCTGAGTAGAGATTCAATTACTTCGAGCTTTAGAGTCTGAATAATATGAAGCATAAAACTAAGTTTTGTCCCCAAGGTATCTCTCACTTGTGAACCATTTAAATCACCTAGTTGCATGAAGCAGACAAAACAAATTAAGCCGAAAAAAGCAAGAAAATTAGACTTTTATCAGTGAAATCCAGTACAAATCGTGAAATAGAAAAACACACAAAAAGCACTTGGGCTATGAAGCATCATGAAGCCCTATCAGCTGCACTTCTTCCTTTGCCCTAATTCTATAAAGCTCTCCACAGAAAGGCAGGAAATATTTTATTACTGCAACTATTTGACAAGCTGGTGTTAATACCCTCTCACTGTCTTGGTGAATCAGTGCCAGACTAGAGCATAATGAAATTCCAACCGTAATGCAATCGAGGTTATTACAATGACAGCCAGAAAGTTCATTGAGACTGTTCTGTAACAGCCAGCTCCTTTTTTTTTTTTTTGTCCTTCCTTTCCTCTTTTTTTTTTTTTTTTTGTTCTTTTTTGCCTTGTCTTAATCAAATCAGAGATAGGCCACTAAAGCCTTGATGCTGTAGCTGAGGAGAGGAGCACATGGTGCTGCTTCATACCTCAGATTAGCTCAGCTGAGTTCAGCAGAGTCCAGCACAGGAAAGTGCACCACCAGCAAGTTAAAGGGAAGAAGCCAAGGAATCTGAACTTCCCTAAAAGCCTAGGTTTGCAAATCTGGGGGATCCTCCAGCCCCTGTCATATGCTGCTGTATCAGCATGGTATATAAATCCAATTGCTTCCTCATCCAGACTTTTTACAGCCAATGTTGAACTACTGCAGTGTCATCTAAGGCAGTTCTGCTACTCCTGGGTGAGTAATTCTTGCAGGGATTATTTGAGGGAGAGCAAAACTGCAGAACTTTTTTATGAGTAACACTGAAGGAGGGAAAATCCAACTCCCAGGCTCCTAAACTTCAACAAGGCTTCCACAAAATTAGAATAAAGCCAGATCACCAAGCAGCAGACAAAGTTATGGGTTTGAAAGGGTTCTCAGATAACTCCTGTCTGTTCTACAAACAACTGCAGATTCACTTACCCGAGTACAACAGCATCCAATGTCACTGTGCATTATGCATCTCTGCCAACCACATTAGATCCCCCCTACATTGCTGAAGATTTGTTTTCCTTGGCCAGACAACTCCTTTTCGTCCTGCAACTACTTCTTAAAGCTTTTCTACTTCCACATTATCAAAATAACTCCCTCACTGGAACTCAGAGAAATAAAAATCCTCAAAGGAACTGCCTTGGCATCAAATCACACAAGACTGTTAAAAAAATTGCAAAAGTCCAAAGTTTCCAATAGGATACACAGGCAACAGATAGAGGCTGTAGGGCTGAGTAATGCAGTTTTTCCTCACAGCTACTCTAGTTTTGCAAGCCCGGGGCAAACCTGTGCTCGTTATTCCCTGTGCCTGTCAGTGCTGTAACATTCCAACAGAGACATGCGCTCTTCCCATAGACATTATAAAATCTGTGTCTGGCTTGGCATGTGCTGAAGTCAAGAGCCTACCAGAGAGTGCTGGACTGGGCCGAACATGTATAAACAAATGTATTACCCTCTAGGCAACATGAGTTCCTGGGAATTTAAGCAGGGCAAAGTAATAAAAACCAATGGCCAGCTGTGCCAGGATGGACCTGCAGGCACTGCCCAGGGTTGCAGGTCTGGTGGCCCCTGGATCTGCCAAGGCACGTTACACATGGAACAAACTGCAGCACGTCCCTGTGACATGGCCAGTACCCACTGGACTCAGCTACATCCAAACCAATTTTTTTCCTGGGACCTGAAGCAGGAAATCAGCACAAGGCTTTGCTCTCCAACAGAAGTTGAGGGTTTTCCGGGCTACAACACAATGATTGGAAAGGAACTTTCTTAGCAGTCTCTGTGCAGTGCTCTCAGGCTATAAAGGATTCTGCTGACAGTCCTCTGAGGCTCCCTCAATGTCACTTTATACTCCTTCAGAGGTGCAAAGCAGCCTTATCTGGACCAAAAGCATGGCCTTCAGGTCTCCAGAGATAAAAGGCCAGAGCACTAAACCACTCTGTCTTGCCAGCCACAATAAAGAGTCATTTAATTTAACCAAACTCATTTAAAACACAGATTGATAAAGAACAGGACCAGATTATTTAATAACAAAAATGAAACTATTCCTCTGGGTTGGATGACACTCCAACATTCTTGCAAGAGAGAGAAATGGTAAAATGCTTAATAGAATTTACAGCATTTCATTCAGATAAAAGAGGATGCTCAATTTATGGGTGATGTTTGGCTCAGAGCAGCAGTAAAAGTCAGGTCAATAAGTGATTCTTTTTCCTGACTTAGAAAAAATATTCTGACTAAACAAAGAATCACCATAAACCACAAAGAGGCAGAGAAAGGAGTCGCCTGATAGAAAGGCCCCAGTGCAAAAATAGCAAAAGGTGCCTTTCTTTTAGATAGCTGGAAAATGTCAAAGCAAAGCAAATCATTTATATGGTGTCTGTAAATAAAATATTGCCTTGGAAAACACAAACAACCCAGTTGGAAATAAATCACAAAGTCATTCCCTGGCAAAAACAGAACTGGTCTTTTTAATTAAAAACACTTAACGAGGTCATCTGTGACCATGCAAGTCTAATTTGATCAAGTGGAATGCTCCAAATTTAAGAAAATCCTAGAAGAAGGAAGTAATAGCAAGAAAAGTAAAGGGGCTTTAGAGCAGTGTTAAGAGCTTGTTGCAGAGCAGCCATGGGGATCTGTCTAATGGGAGAGAATGGAGGTGTAGAGAATTTAGTGCAGAACTCAGCACTGAGAATACTCACCTTTTTTGTTTCTCAAACACATCCTAACAAGGCACTGAAAAAGCCTGAGTGAACTGAAGTTAATACTTCAGTTAATATGGAAGAAAAACTCCTGCAAACTTAAATGGCAGCAAAGTGAGCCCCAGTCCTTTAGACTCCATGGAATGGTTTGCTCTTTATCCTGTTAGCAGCAGAATTACACTTAGGTCCCACACTGTATGAGGGACTGAACATACACGGAATAAGAAACAGTCCTCTGGCCTGGAGAGGTCTGTTGGTCCAAACTAGAGCCAGAGGGGAAAAGCTGTGTGGAAGATGGGATTTGCCCTATTTTGCAACTGAAAACCATAGCACAGACAGATCAAATGAGTTGCCCAAGGTCACGTGTACTCTGTGTGGTTTATTCAGAACTGAAAGCCCAGTCTCCTCAGTTTCATGTCAGTGTTTTAACCTTAGACTACCCTTTCACTGTTAAAAAGTACAAAGGAATCGAGCCCTGCCATATCCCAGCAGTGAGCTACAGCATCCCATTCATGTGACAGGCACACTGAGAGAAAGGAGAATTAAAGGTAATGAAATCTGTCAGAGGCTCATTTGTTTCAAAAGGCAGGTCACTGATTTAGGTGCTTAACTCAGGAGCCCACTCAGAAACTCTTAATCCCAGAACTCACTCTCAGCTCACTCTGAATGTTGCAGTTTTCAGTGCTGCTGTACAACCCCACTGTATTTTTTTTAATTACACCATCATTTTCTGCGGACATTCCCCAGGTTCTTAGGGTGGAAGTACTTGAAAGTTATTTAGTAAATACCCAGTGCCAAGCAGTAATCTATTCCATTAGAGCTGGAAGCAGAATAGCCAAATAAGGCCACTGCTCAAGGCCTCTCTGACTAAAGAGGAGAAAAAGGACCTAGAGGAAAACCACAAAAGGAAACTTTCTGGTTCAACTGTACCAAGCACAAACTTATTTATAAAAGAGGTTGTTTGCAAAGATCTCATGCCTAGTGCTGGCAGGCAGCTGCCATGTATTAGAGTCAGGCTGCAAGTGCAGCTATAATGAGGACGGGGAATGGTCCAAACAAACATTTAGCTGGGAAGTTACTGCTCTCTCTTCTGCATGGAACACATACAGGATTGCCCTGAAACACTCCTGTGCGGAGGCACAAGTCCAAACTCGTGTTCTTCCTCCCTCAGGTCATAACCACATCCTTTGAACTGCTGCATTTATCATAAACATTCTTCCAGAACAAAAAAGTCAGTTAAGTTTTCTGGGCTTGGATGTTTTTTAAGCCCCACAAAGTGAACAATGAGAATAACAAGACTGAACATAGTGAGGTGGATAAAATATTGCCTGGCAGTAATCACGGTATGGGAGAAGCCTCCCTGGCTCTCTGGGAACCACCCTGAGGTTTCTTTGCATCAGCTTTGTAACTTCATACACACACCCCAAGCCCTGCAGTTCTCAAGAAATTGCCACTGATAATTGCTGATTTATAATCATAGACTTGGATGAGCAGGTTCAATGGACAAAGAATATTTACTGTATATTTCCTGCTTAGGATATTTTTCCTTTCAAGAATTCAAAATAAAGGAGGCTATAATTGGCTTACAATCAGCCACCACGCATATCATTCTCTCTCTGCTTTTTGCCTCATGTCGTTTTCTAGTGGACTTTGCAGCATACTGAATAGTCCCTCAATGTCATTAGGGTAAAACTGTGGTAGAAATCAGACACACACAGCGCTACCCTTCAGCTTGAGCTGCAGTTTGGCAAGTGAAATACAGAGGCTCAAAAAATGAGCCCGAGTCGGCCAAAAAAGGGAAAATGCCCCCAGTGGCCTAAACGTGAACCTGAAGCAAGCAGGATGTTCCTACCCAATAGAGCCACCACCCCTGAAAACTTTCCAACTCACGGATTAGACCTGTAGCTCTGGGGACAAGAAGGGGACAAACAACAGTAGGCAGCTTGGCCAGAGAAAAATTAGCAGTGATAGAAGAGGACAGGTGATCACTCTAATGGCCCGAGCTGTCTTGGCCACCACTTCTAGCCCATTGTTCAAAACCACAGGAAGGTTTTTTCAGGAGCAAAGGAAGCTGTAACAGCAAGTCCTTGAAAGGTCGAGATGAGCCAGTGGAAGGTATTTGGTGAAATAAGGAGGAAAGAAAGGGAAATAAAAATGTCTAGGTGGGGGAAAGTGAGAGCCATTTCCACCTGAGCTTCCACTTATCCATTTAACACCACCAGGATTTAGAGATGTAAAAATCACTGATTTCTTAAAAGTTGTCCACAGCTTGAGTGCCTCATGTTGAACAAACTGAGTCCAAAAGGGTCAGACCTGAGCTGGGTAAGAGACAGCTCCCAAAAGGGGAAAGAAAGAACCACTGCTACATGCTTGACACCTAAATAACCTCAGGGTCAAGTATCCATCTCATCTGGATTCAAGGACACTGGTTTAGAATGAAGCTTTCTGCAGTCCTCATATCCTATTTATAAAGAAAGGAGCTTGTGAAGTTAGCTTTGTCTGGGATATCGATTAAGAGCTGAACATAAAATCAAAACTGTTCATTTTTTTACTTCCCTTTTTTGGTGCAAGGCTATCAGAGCATTTCACTTCAATGTGGAAAATATGTTTCATTTTGATATATTTCAGTATAGATCCAGAAATTAGTATTTAAGCATAAAAGTTAAACACCACAACTAAAATACAAATTCAAAATGAGTTTAAATCAGTATTCCAATTAAAATTATTTTGTTTGAATAACCACTCTGATATTGTCCTAATAAGAAGGGGTAGAACTGATCTGACACTTTTTTTTTCCTGTTTTCAAACTGCAGAGAATGTTGATCTTTCAGCTTTTCATTTCAGATTGGAATAACAGAAGTTCCAACAAAACAGGAGCTCCTACTCCCGAATAGACTTTTCCTTGAGTAAGCAACATACACACAACTGTGTTGCTTTGCTTTCCCAAAGACCATTTCTGCCATCAGGTGCACAGGATTACAGAGCCACCCTCAGGACTTCACCCTGACACAGAGGGAACTCAATTAGCACAGCCTTGTGAATATTGAACATTGCAAGACAAACATGGGCAGCAGAACTTTGTAAACAGTTCTTACCCATCCTCAGATGTGGAACAGACTGGAAATATCCATAATGCAAGAGCAGACACTGAGAACAAGGTTCACTTTTATATACATGTGGTATTCTCCGCTGTGAATACAGAACTCAAAGCTATGTAGCTGGCTAGTGTTTTTCTGGAAAGTTTACTCACTTTAGTGTCACCATTTCCAGAAAAGACCTCAATTCTGCCTCAGTAAATTGCCACTGTGTATGAAGACATACACTGCATCAATGCCACAAAAAAGTAATTTCATTAAAGAGCACAATGAAAGACAAATCCAAATGATGAAGCGTTTTCTTTTAGTTATAACCCACTGAAAACATGTATCAGGGGTTTTCCCTGGAGATTATTTATTTCATTTAGTAATTTGATGGCTGGATTTTCACTACCATCCATTATGTACTATATTCCTTTGTGATAAGCTTGCAATAGGTTATTTACAGCCAGAAAAGAACTCTGAGCCCTGAAATTTCAGAAAGCTGTCTTGATCCTTTAATCCAGCTGACTTCTCAGTGTTGTAGCGTTCTCTTCAGCAGATGGACTCTGACAAAACTCCCTGTGGATTTTGTTTATTCCTTTCTGCAGGGGAAAAGGTCACCTGAGCAAAACTCTCCACTTAGTCCTCACAACATAGAGAGAAGAAAAGCAGACTCTGTGATACCAGGGAATGCAATGGCCAAATCTCAAAGTAGGAGATTTCCTTATAAAACACATGGCCCATCACTATTCTTACCATGCCACTGTCACACACAATAAATAATACCTTAGTTATTGAGTAGTGCAACTATTTCACAAATCCATATGTAAATTAAAGCACTGTGCAGGCAGGTATTGACTCTTTAGCATAGAACAACCTGGCATTTTAGGAACCAATTTCTAAACAGAAGATGGAAAATCAGCCTCCAGAAGGCAGCTCATCTTTAAGATTAAAAACAAACCTTGGGTCGTATTTGTGCCTGTACTACACCAGCTATGAAAGCTGTGCCTGTGTAAAGAACTGCCTACAAGTGCTGCAGTTTAATCATCTCAACAAAAACCACAGGTCAAAACACGCCTGGTTAAGTACAGTGGGGCAAAACATCCAATATCCTTCACCCATTTCCTTTGGTCAGTGCCGGATACCAACCAGCAGCAGGGGCTGTATAACATCCACATGCCACTTCCTTCCTCCCAGCTTTCACTGCCGTCTCCCCTGACCACACAAAGAGCCACCACAGTATGTACATACATCTACTTAAGTCTATCTTTGGAAATAATAAACTAGAACTCGGCTGATCAGTTTGTTCCTCACAAACACCGTAATTAGGCTCAGACATATTTCCTGGCTCTGACAGATGAGGCACACGGCGTGTCTGAAAGCAATAGCTACGAAACAATCATGGTCACAGTTTACAAAAAGTACCTCAGAGGGGAAATGACATTGACAGCTACCAAATGAAAATGATACAGGCCTGATTTGTCTCTCAGCTGGAAACGTTTAAGGAGAAGTGAGTGGATTTTTAACTAGAGCCTCCGTTTGTGGTGAGCAGAAAGGGAGAAGTGGGATTACAACACTGGTTCATGAAGGCAACACACCTAAAGCTACTGGTGCAAAGCAGTGATAGAGTAACAAAACAAAAGCTCAGAGTAAGGAACAACCCCTCACCCTAGATGATATATCCAGAGTGTGGCAGGTTTGAAATTCCTTTGTAGGATTTGCAAAATAAAATCGTTTCAAGAAAACTTGCCTGCTGCACTCCGTATTCCCATAAAGGAATAGTCTCTTTGTGCATATGGGTTTGCAAAGAAGACAGAATTTCTTCATTACTTTGAGATTAAGAAAACAAAAGGGTCAATTTATACATTTTGTCGAATAGTTAATAGAAACCCGCTAAGTTTGTCATCTTGGAAATACTCTTACCCAGTGACTTTTTTCGCTATCTTTGCCAAGACAGCACAAGGATATCTGGGAATCAAATAATGCAGATTTCCACTGGGAGCCAGTGAGCCTTGGCCCAGGGACCTACAGCAGCCCCCTGGGCAGAGTTTGGCCCTGCTTGGCAGCACTGCCCAGCTGTCCCTGACAAGGCAAGGACACGTCTCACTCAGGGTAAATGCTCAACAGCAAAATGTCGCACTAATGTGTGTTGAGACAAGAGCTTAATGGATTACGGGCTTCAGGACAACAGCCTCGTATTGACTTCTCTGTAACACAAATCCCTGCTTCTCTGCCTGACAGATTTATCCTCTGGTGTTCACAGGATTGGTCCCTCTTTCTAGTGACTGCAAAGTTAGCGAGTCAATATGCTGATCTGTTTGAAAAAATTTAGTAGCATAAGCAGGAATAATTTGCAAAGAAAAAAATTTCTTCATCTTCCAAAGCAGTAGCAGTGCCCCAACCAACCACGTGAGATGGAAATGACAAAGGGCAAAAGTACCCAAAGAAAAGTTGCGTATGCACACGATGTCACTCTGCAGAACACCCACTCACCCTTTTTAGTTAAGAAGCTCAGAGAAGCTATTGGTTATTGATGTTTCAAGACCATTTTCATTACATTCAAAAATCAAATAAAAGTCAGGCCTAAAACACCAAGCTTTCCTGACTGCAGGCTGCCATTCTCACCCTCTTACTTCCAAAGACATTTTCGCTCAGCTAGATATTAAATTATTGGTATTTCAGTACGAAGTCAAACCACAACACCTAAGTGCTACAAGCAGTGAGCTGAGAGCCTTTTCTCTGCTCCTAAAAGATTAGAAAATGTTGCTGCATGCCATTTCAAGCCATTTCCAAGAAAACAGGTTGTGATGTCGTCCATCAGATCCATTCTGTTCTACAATTTTTTTTTCCTTTCATACCACTGCTAAACCTCCTAGTGTGGTTTTTGACAGTAGTCTTTGGGTTTGGGCTTTAGTGGGTAGATTTGTAAGACTTCCACAGGCATCAGAGCATGTGGCCTCAGCCCCCTCAGAAGCCTGAACAAACGAACTAAGCCCCAGGGACCTTAAAGGAAACATATTCTTAAAGAAACAAAATCTACACTCACAAAAGTATTTAAATACGTGCTAGAACTATTAAAAGCACCTTGTTTGTTATTTCAAGTTCAGGGGAAGTGTTCAGCCAGGCAAATCTGGAAGAACTGCCCCTACTCACCTCAGGGAGCAATTGCTTGTGGATATAGCCTGGTTTTAGCTTTACACCAACTGTGGGGACCATCCCCAGCAATTAAATGGCACAGCTTCATTTCTAGGGATGACCAAGGGCTGGACCACAAACACTGAGTTACGAAACACTGACCAGTACTAAATAAGTCTGTAAAAGAAGCATTGGCAATAACAAAAACGAGAAAAAAAACAGAAGCAGGCTCAACCTGGAAAGGCAGAGAGTTCAGCAGTCTGAACACAGGCATTGCTTCCTCCTATCAGTAAGAAAATAATATTCTTTTAAATATGTCTCAGAATTGCTGCTTCAAAATCCTCAAATAACCATAGTTAAAATGTTCCTCTTCAAAGATCTGACACGGAGCGAGGCAAAATTGTTCTTGCTTGGGTTAGGAGAAAAGAAAAGAGAAAAAAAAATGAAAGAAAGAGAAAAAAAATGAGAGAGATAAATTACCAAAAGAGGGAGTTAGCTTCTCAGATGAGATACAAATCTATCCAAAAGCCCATTTATGCTACAGTAGATGCGTAGTGGGAAAGGTAAGCACAGCATGAAACAGCCCCAGAGGAAAACCCTCCCTCACCTTGCAAGCTGCGCATAGTACAGACTGAAATGCAACCCTGGAAACACTGAGACACTTGCTTTTGCCACTACGAAAGATCTTATTGGCCATTTTGTAGACAGGCTATAGATACAAGGAGAGCTCATAATGCTGGTTATCTTCATATTACTCACAAACTTTATTATATATAAATATTTGACCAAAATCAGGAAGAAAAGCAAACAGCAGAGGCAGGCACTGACTCACAGGGCAGACAGACAGCAGCAGTGTGTCAGCAATGCCAGAGTCTCCAGCATCATCCACCTGACCTGCACCTGAGCAATGCACTTGTGCAGTGCCAAACAGGCCTGGGATTTAGGATTTACACAGGTCTAGAAGGAAAACACTCACATCCTGCGTGAGACTGAACAGCAAATCATAAACCTTCAACTCAAGGGTAAATCAACCAAACTTACGTTACTTTCATCTTTCCTTTCATCACTACAGACAAGTTTTTAAATTACCCAATAGCCAGGAGAGTTCTTCTTATCCTCTTAAGGCTGGGCCACGGGAGAACAGTTTGGCCTCAGAGCAGCACCATGACTGCAGTGCCTCCAGCAGAGCCAGCCTGCCCAGGTGATCCAGTCCAGGGACTGACACTTCTGCTGTGCCCACACTCCCCCCCAGATCACATTAAGGTGACTTCAGGCGCAGTGATTTGCACCTTCAGAGCCTGCAAAGTTGTCCATACATTCTGAATTCTTAGACATTCACTCTTGCAATCTGAAGGCACAACAGACCACAGTTGTTCACATGAGCAAACCTTTACTTGCACAGCTTGCTCAAAGGAGTAAAGGGAGCATGACAGGAGACGGCAGACCCGAGACTTAGATCATGCACAGCCCCAGCTGAGACAGCTTTTAATTTCTCAGTTGTCACAAGGGTGAAAAGAAACATCCCTTTCATACAGACAGGAGGGAGAGGGTTATAAACTGTTCTGTTACACAGCTACAATCAACACACATCAGATGTGTGAAGCAGAGTGGCACTTCTCATAACAATTAGCCCGATGGTGATTGCAAATACTGAGATTGTCAGAAATGGGAACAATAGTGAGTCAGAGCTGCTGCTGCTGCTGCTGTGTATTGGCAGCTGGTGCTCCCAGCGCAAACCAGCAGACATAATGATACACTCTCAAACTTCAGGTGTGTGTGGCAGCCACTTTTACCTCCTTTATGAGTTTCACCTGCTTGGGGCTGTGGAGTTGCTGCTTGTCAGGCACAGGCACTGCCCAGCTCTGCTGAAAGACAAGAAGGATATCCAGGTATGTGACACCACCTGGAGCTGCCACAGTGCAAGTCTGAATCCCACCAGAGTAGATATAATAGGATAAGAATTGTTTATTAGTGGGATGTGGCTGCCACAGGACAGACAAAGAAAACACATTAGGAATTAAATCCTGCCACTGTTTCCAGTGCCAGCGCTGAATGTGTGATCTGCTGGGGATAAGGTTAACCTTCAAGCATCTTTTAATCTCCCTCCCAAGCTTCTGCCTGCTGAAGAGGACAATTCTCTCCTTCTGGGAGATTATACTAGGAAGAAAATCCCCTCCAATTCCTTCTTTTTGCCCCCGAACACCAGTGGGACAGACAGGAAGACTGAGGCACAGATCAGAAAACCCTTGACCCATTATTTCATTCCATTTAATAAGTTCCTCTTGTTGTAGAGTCATGTTTCAGTTCTCTAAACTGATGAATAGCCCCATACTAAAGCCTGGATTTGCAGAAGCACTGAGCAACCACAACTTGGTTCAGACATTTGGAAACAATAGTTTTGACAGCTTTGTCAAACCTTTGCAGCCCATCACCAAGTTTCATTAATGAACTAGGTCTGCAGGTTGTTGCACCTTGCATTCTGCTTCAGATAAAATTCCTCTTTTTCCACCTACCCTCTCCCTGAGGAAGATTCCTTACTGAAAGGAGCTTTGAATATCAAGATCTCACCCTAAGTCCTGAACTTGAATCTGCAGATGAACCTGGAAATATCTGGCCCCAGACACTGTGCAGAATGCTATAAAAGCGGTCACCCAGGCACAGGTGGTATTACCAAGAGTGCTGGTCCATTTGCTGCTTTTCATTCTTTTCATCCTTCAACCTCAACATGAAATTTTTCATTTCTTTCCTCTCCTTCCACTTCCCCACATTAGCAGAGCCCTGGGGAGCTGTCTGGGACCACCAGCACCTACAGAGTGTCAGACCAAGGTAGGCATTTCAAAACCTGGTAGGCATTTAGTGCAGCCACTGGTTTCAAAGAAGCCAGTGCGACTTGCTAGTTGATACAACATGTTTTACACCCTTTCTTTAAGTATCTGGCACACCAGGGAGTGTTCAGTGTTGGGAATCTGATTCACTAAGACACTGCTTCTGATTTGAGAGAAAGGAACAATGACAACCTTGTGAGTAGATTTTGTTTCTTTGTTTTCTGTTTATGTGCTTTCCACAAAGGGAAGAGCCTTGCATTCTCAGACAGTACAAGGCTAATGACTGCTACTGCCTGGCATTATTCAACAGAAAGGACACAATTAGATTCTTATGGTCAATTTGGTGTTCACATTAGCATCAGGTTATTATAAAATATAACTGTGTAAAGCTGTAAATATGTGCTCATCTTTTCTTTGCTGAAAACCAAGGGCAACACCAGCATTTCTGAGGAAGGGTCACAGCTCTCTAAGCAAGCACGGCAAAACTTCAGCTTAGGCAAATTCCCAGGGCGTGTTCCCATGTGTGAGGAGCTGGAAAATTATCAATAGCACCTGAAACAGAAGGACTGCAAAAGTCTTCCTTTGAGCATTGAGGAAGAACAGGATAGCACACAATACAGCAATGCTGTAACAACACAGGGATCTGCAAGTGAGTGTGAGGACAAGACAAGGAAGGAACCTTTGCCCTTTACAGACCACCCTGGGCCAGTGAAAGGCATCCAATGTCTTGTCCCCCTGCTCCTCTCAGCAAGCCCTGCCAGCTCACATCGTAGTTTTGGAACTCAAGTTGCCCACCTGTGAAACGGGTGACACAGTGACACTGCCCCGTTTGAAAGCACAGCGAGTCTGGCTATTGACGAGCGAGGTCGTAGCAGCTCGTCACAGGTCTGAGTGTGACGGTTCTGGCCAGAGCGCCCCCCCTGCCCTCACAGGTCGCTCCGGCTGCATCTCCTTGCTGTGCGTGATCCTCCGGGATGATAAAGCAGCATCTACCTCCCCCTCGTGGCCCGCTGCAAAGAGCAGCCCGGCAACAGGGATTGCTGGGCAACCTGGTCCTCTGGAGTCTCATTCCCTACCAAAGGCCGCCTAATCATGCCAGCAGTGCCAGAAACCGCACAGGCTCCAACAACCTGTGCTGGCATGAGCACAACTGCCTTTGTCTCGCTGTCTGTCTATCCTGCACTGACCTGGTGAAGGGGCAGATGAAGCTGTGCCATGCAACGTGATGGCTTTAGCACAGAATAGGCCCGTGTTCTAGGTCTAATTCATCAAAATAAACTGGCACATGAGGTCTTTATTATAAGGCTTCTAACCCAGGATAAATCCTAGGGAGGGCCTAAAGGTTTATAAGCAATTTGTCCAACTTGCTAACCCATGCCAAGAACAGAAAGGAACAAAATATGAAATAGTAACACTGCTCCTTGGGATTCAGAACACATCTGCCCCCCTCCATGATTTTGAGATGCAGGTGAACGAGCACAGCCAGTAAGAGGATATAAGCAAGGATCCTTCCTCTCCATATCCATCATTTACCCAGCATGTTCTCACCAATGTGCCAATTTGCAGATTCTATACAGTCAGACTTGTAAACACCTCCTCTTGAAAGGCTCCATCTCCTAATAATGACTAATAAAGCTCCTGAAGGCCACCTCCCATCACCAGCCAGGGAGCTAAAGCCAGACCTGACTGTGACATTTAAGTTCTTTCCACCTAAACAATAATAGCAGGGGCTCAACAAGATGCATCTCCTGCTTTTCTTTATTGTGAGGACAAAAACTTTGTGGGAATGAAGTCTTTGCAAAACCTCATATAAAATCCTGTCCTTACTGAGTCAATGGGAGTTTTGCCATCAGCTTGCACTGGAGAACTGCCAGGATCTCGTTTTCACTGCCTGACTCCAAGCACACTGAAATCAGTCGGAGCCCTCCTGCTTATTCCAGTGTGTACAGCCTGAAGGCCCTGACAATTTGCTTTGTATTAAATGCCTGGTAGAGGATGTTTGAGTTCACCTCTGCACAGCACACAATAATTTGCAGAAGTCCTATTCTTCTAGCAAATTTCTCCGAGGCTACCTAAAGCATGTTCTCTGATTTTCTTTATTGTTGTGAATTCCGGAAGAGATCCTAATAAACACTATATTTAAAATTCATATTTGATATTCAGTATAAGAAACACTGACAAACAATAACTGTTCTTCAACATCTCTGCTTAACAAAAATGAGACTTTTTTTTTTTTTTCATCCTGGTCATTAGAGTATATTAAACTGAATTTATTTGTTGAGCCAAATTCCAGAGAGGGATTATTATTTAAAGTGTTTTTAAAAATTCTCAGGGTTTGAATATTAATGTAGTCCAAATGTTGGTCTTTGTGACCCACTACTTTCTTCTTACTACTGCCTTCAGTGCAAGTTTACTAATCATTTTATAAGTAAGACATTGGGCATTTGCAGATTCTGCAAGCTTAGTGCACCAAAGCCCTGATTTGGAAAATCTTCAAGGAAAAAGCTACAGGCAAGCCCTTATGCTAAAGTGTACATTTAAAGGGTTCTCACAGATAAGAAAATTATTTTCTTACTTAGCACTTTATGAGGTGAAGTCCTGCTGCAGATATCTGTGGTTGTTCTGAGAAAGCTGCAGTAAGTGCCCATTTTTCACCTTGCAGTGTTTGTTTCTGAGCAAAAACTGAAAAAAATTGAGATAATATTTAGGAAAAAGCCTACTGACCACCTATAATGCTGCCTAGAGAACCAGCAACATGAAGAAACCCCAGTGGTATTTTAGCAGTTATGTGATTAAATATGCAAAGCAGACATTCTCATCAATTCAGTAATGAACGGCAAAATGGATGATAAGAGAGCATAGACACCAGCCTATTTTTCTATTACTCCAGCTTTTCTTTTTAAAACAGATAGGACAGACCAACTGATTAAAATCCCTTTAATTTCCTCTTCTTTTAATGTCAATTAAACTTCTCTAACATGAAGGGAACATAGGGAAAGGCACAAAGCAACAATGCAATACTAATTACCTAGCAAGGGAACAAGATGATAATGATTAACCATGAAATTTTTTATCTAGAATAAAAGGATTTTGAACTAAGGAGAATTTTGATTGGCCTCTGTGTGTGTAGCTTACTGATACACACTGAAGGAGCCCTTCCCCAGTCACCCTGGGTGCAGAGATGCTGTCGTGGTACTGTTGCACAATTCTAGCTTTTTACAAAACAGAATTCCTATTTTCTGGTTGGTTGTGCATTTGATCTGCATAATCACCCCATGCCTCTGAGCAGCTGACAGCAACATTTAATCCAAGGTCAGTGATTTCCTTTAATTACTGTAATTTTTATTTTTTTTCCCAATCAGACATACATGGTTCTCTGCTCTCCCTGCTGGAATCAATACATTTCCCCAGCTTACTTAAACCAAAACCTAAATACCCCATGCCAGCCCTGGGTAAATACTCCTCAGGAAGTGACCCTAATTGTCCAAAAGGTGCCCAGAAGCAGATGTGCATAGAAAGGAGGAAGACATTACCAGTTTTCCCATGGTTATCCTTCCTGCCCTGTCTACCAGCATTCCCCATTTCCAGGCCTTACACAGGTGACCCAGGACTGAGAGCCAGACCAATTGATGCTGTGGAAGTTCCCTAAAAAGGAAGAGGAACCATCTAAGGCTTCCCTCCAAAATGGTCCTGAGTACAGAACAGCAGTGGGGTGGTTGCTATTCTAGAAGCTCTGCTTCTCAAATCCGCAGATTCCCCTGGAGAGCCATTCTCCTCCCAGAGCAGCCACGAGCCTTCCCACAGCAAGCAGATAACCTCTCATCGTGCTTTCCCCACTGCTGGGCTGCTGGAGCCATTGGCAGGGTAACCTCCTGAGAGGTGGCAGCAGATGGGGTCCAGAGGGAGGCAAATGCGTTTCCCAGCTCTATTACCACCCGTGTGGGTTCCCATTTGGAGACCCGAACGCAGCCAGAGGTGGGTGCTGTGAGAAGCAGCTTCTCCCTTGTGCTCCATGTGGAAATGGTCAGGATCCCTGCAGAGGGGCACCATGCTGGCACGGGCAGAAGGAGAGAGTTTTCTCTCCTGGAGTTCATTCAAACCAGGACTCACTTATTATTTCCTCAACAGGAAGCCCTTTCCAGTTATCATTACAATAATGAATGTCTCCAGGGATACATAGCTTCCTTTATAATAATTCACCCATGAAAAGGCAAGGAAAACACCCAGCAGAGAAAGCACTGAGCTGCCTTTCATTTTTGTTTCGGTCACAGTGACTAGGAATTCACTTCATGTTTTAGGAGTCATTAGGAGCCTAAAGACTGTAGCAGCTTTTAAAAAATTGGCCACTTAAAACTGAGTTGCAGTGACGTTACCAGTGAGACCGGGTAAAGATGGCCCCGCATAAGAATGAGCAAATCCCTCCACAGAGTCAGCCATGCAACAAGCATAAGACACACCAAAAAGGTGCCCCTCGCAAAGTGAGCTCATGGGGCAGGGCACTCCCCCTGTCCCAGTACCCCCACACCTCTCAGCTGGCGGGATCCCAGCGCTGGGAGCAGATGGTGTTTCAGCACTCCACAGTGTGTTCAGCCAAGACAGGGAGCTGAGGTGGCCTGACACCACCTTCCTCTGTTGCCCAAATCCAAAGCCAGAGACAACATAGCCACATATGTTAAAACACCTCAGAGTCTACTTCAATTTTCACTGCTGCTACAGAGTCAGGGGGTTGACCCGCCAATAAACCTGTTGGGGAATGAAAGTCAATGGTCCAGGAAAATCCATGCCTTCAGATGATGGGTTTTTCAAATGCCTCCAGAACCATTCCCCCACTCTGTTCCTGCAACAGACTCTAGATTTCTTGACCTGAGCAAAAAAGACCCAATCCTTTCTTTTGAAACTCTAATTAACTGAGCCCACCTTCAACACATAACAAATATTTCTCTCACTGCAGCTCTTCTAACCAGATATTACAGCAAAGGCACTTTGAAGTGAGAACCCTGTGAAGAACTAAATAAGCAGGATATAAAATAACATTACTTTATGTGAGGCAGTAGTTTCGCATGCACTTGAAGTCGGCTTAAGCTGGGACAAGCACCAGAGGAGTCAGTCCTGCACTCCCCTCAGGTTCCAGTTGTTTGTTCCCAGCTCCACTCCTTCATCCACGCTGACAAGTGTCTGTGTGGCCGTGTGGGGAAGTGGATCAGGGAACTTATCTGAATGAAAACAATGTAGTTCACCAAAGAGGGCCATTCTGGAATGGGAAGAAGTAGCCAGGGGCACAGGGAGGGTTGAACTGCTGGTCTTGGCAGTAACATCTGCTTGTGCTGGCTCGAAGTGCATTGAAACTGCACTACTATCATTCAGACAATTAATGGCATTGTTCCAGAAATGCCTGCTTGGAGGAAAAAGCCCTTGCCGCCCTGACTGTTCCCCCAGTGACTCAGTGCAGCACAGTAATTCCTCAAAGTTCCTCTCAAATATGCAGGTTCCTGAATGGTGCAAAACATAGAATGAACTCAGGACTGAAAAACAATGACAGGAAGGCACTATATCACAGGGATTATTCTTTAATTAGGCTCAGTACAAAACTTGAAGCTGGAGGAGACAAACGAGCTTTGTCTCTATGTGTGTGTGGCGGGCTGGGTGCAGCACACACAGCTGGGTGTCACAAGAGCAGGAATTAATGTAGTGGTTACAGCCTCTCTGCAAGTCCAGGAGCTCTGGTGTCACACTTCCAGAGGTCTGGAAACCAAGGCCTGAGCAGAGCTAATGAGGCTTTGATGCTGCAGTTGGATCCATGCAAACATGTTCCATCCACGCCCAGAGGTCTGTTATGCACAAAACCAGTTGGACTTTCACCACAGGCAACCACTACAAGAGCTTGGGCTTTGTCCAAATGGCCATCGGGAATCTCCGTGGGTGTATGTGAGGGAAAGAGTGCTTCTCCTCTTAATTGATATATTAAGTTTAATTTCTCCAACTGTGCAAACCAAACAGGAAGTAAAATACCAAGTTTTCCAATTTCAGCAGAGAAGGGAATGGACACTGCAGGAAACAACCTGCACAGAACTGGACCAAGGAGACAGGGTAAGTTTTTTGCTGATTTCTCACAGTTTTCTCTTATTTAGTGAAACCAATATTAGGTGCTGTACCATTACTATCCATTCTCTTCAAATTTCAAATTCAAATATTTCCAAAAGTCAAGGTTCAGATTTCAGAGGATCCTACTCGGACATGAACATGTCAAATTGAAACAAATTAGAAAATAACTTTATCTGAGCCCGTGTGTCTTTGAATGTGAAGACCGATTTTAAAAGAAATGAAACCAGCAGCCAGAGCTTCCTGGCGCTTTATGCAACTGAAGCAAAAACAGGGCAGCAATGGAAAGAGCATATATAGGGCAAGGAAAATTACTTAAGCACCATGTTTAAATTTCAGGAGCATCAACAGAATGATGTCTATAAATAATATAATAATATAAAGGTTTCTTTTATGATACTGTAGACAGGTTGGCAGTGTATCCAGAATTTGAATGACATGATATAACCCAAGCAAAACACTCCAGTTTGTTATCCAGTTACTTTAGAAAACTCAGGACATCATATATTTATCAGCAAAATGAGCAGAGTGAGCAGCTTAGTTAACTAAGCCTCATTTATCTTTTAAAGTAAAAAGTAATTGATTGCTGGTTTTCATTTCAGTTATTTAGGCTTTTATTGTAAAGTATATAAAAAAATCTCTGAAACATATGTAAATATACTGGACATTTAGCTACCATGTTGTGTATTGTTACAATATTCAAATTAATAATAAAGATTATAATGAAAGATAATTTAGCACCTGAAAAACCTTATGTTTTGGTTTTGACAGAGTTAAAATAGTGATAAGAACTCATATTGTTTCTAATTTGCCTGACCATTTTGTATATTATCAAAGACCTAAAAATAAGCCTAAGGAAAGGGAAATAAAAAGATTACCTCAATGCACGCTGCATTTAAAAATATAAACAACTGGAAATTTAAACGATATTTTTCTGAAGTAACAGAGAAAAGAGAAAACCCATTTGTGCAAAGCGCAACACTGTTTATATTAAAAAAACAACAAAACAAACAAACAAACAAACTAGAAAAATCAGCCTTCTTTTGAGGAGACTGGTTACGGCTTACAATTGGATGCCCAACATTTTATTTTGCCATTATTTCTTAGATTTAGAGATGAAAGTACCCATTTTGATGATCAAGACAACGTGAAGGCTAACAAAGGCATGGAGATTTCCTCTGACCCAAATCCCAGACAGTAACAATGACAAATGGACACTCTGCAATGTCTCTGAGCCAGCAGTTTTATTCATGTTCCTCATTTAGAAGTCTCCACATCATCAAATCCATTCACTGTTACTGGCATTAATTGGCACCTGTCTCAACAGAGAAGATGAAGATTGAAAAGCTCCAAGGCTGAGCAGTTCTCACTGCCCTTTTGAGCTGATTTTACTGTTTCAGAGCCAAGGCACATTGACAGCATCACCAGCACCATTACCTGCTCTACCACATGCTGTGATTAAACAGAGGAGAATATCATTTTTTAGCTTGGCCCTCCTCACATAGAGGAGGGAGAGGAAAAGCAAGTGAGGATAAGCTGGTTTAAATCATGACTCCCGAAATCTTGGTAATTAAAGTTATTTCGCCAAGTCAAGCCTGCTTTGCCTGTGACAGTAATTTGTTGAGTGGTCTCTCCCTGTTCTTATCCTGACCTACAAACTGTTCATTTTGTTTTCTGTCCACTGTCCAGCTAAGGAGGGAAGTGATAGAGCAGGTTTGTTGGGCACCTGGAATCCAGCCAGGCTCAACCCACCCTACCAGGTTAGAGGCTCCCTGGGTGAACAGAACACCAATAGAGGTGAAAAAAGAACAAAAAGTCAGGAACCTAAGAGAAACCAGGACAGACCGGGAGTGAAAAGCCAAACAAATTCATATGGAACTGTGAAATCATCTCTCCCTCACAAAAAGAACTATTTCCCATGGACACCTTGTTACAGCCTTAATACAGTTGGAGATTATTGGCACCACAGTAATAACACTCTACCTACAGCTGCTATCCTTCATTCCCAATGACCTAAAGCAGCTTCATTTATTACAGAATTTTCACAGAAATAATAATAGATCCAAGCCTGCTGCAATCAATGGAAATACTTGCAAGAGCACAAGAGGGCTGTGAATCAGACTCATATTTCACAGCGAGCACAGGCCTTTGCTTTATCAGATTCATGAACACAGTTTCTGACTGACTTATAAAACACACCTCTAGAGCAAACTGAAACTCTCCTAAATTAAAAGCCAATGAAAACTCAGGCAATAAAAGGAAGCCGTTCTGCTCCAGTGTGCCATTTAAAAGGGAAATCAGCACGGCAGGATCTGTGTCTGGCTCTGTACTGGTACCCCCAGGAGTCACTGCCCTGGGCACTCAGCAGCTGCTGCCCATGGGCTGTCCAGGAGCCACGGGGAGACTGGGACAAGTGGGACACAACCACGAGGTCCCTCCCAGCCCAGCACATCCTAAGGGGTGCAGCTGCCCCTCTGACAACTGCACCTGCAGCCTCCTGGAATCCTTGAGGTTGGAAAACACCTCCGAGATCATCGAGTTCGACCATTGCCCCACAGCACCGTGTTCACTGCAAACCCACAGCCCCAGGTGTCACATCCACGTGCCTTTTGGGCACTTGCAGGGATGGTGATTCCACCACTTCCCTGACCATCCTTTTAGTGAAGAAGCTTTTCCTAATACTGATCTGGAGCGTAAAGGCCTGTTGTTGAGGCTTCCCTGAGTTGTGTGGACACAGCCACTGAGGTAAGAATTCATATTAAACAGCTGAACTGTATGTAAGAGTGGAAAGAATCACTCACCAAACTCTGGAATATGGATTGAATGCTTTCAGGGGCAAAAGGATTTCCCCCAGAGTTTATTCTTACAGGATAACCACAAATTGGTTTCTTCCATATCCCATTGCCACACCAAATATTGCTCACTGCAGAGTAACCTCCTGCTTTGCTTACAGTTCAAGGAGGAAAAAATAAAAAATAAAAAAAAAAGAGAAACAAAAATACCCCTACAAAATCAACAGACTCCTTTTGGTACATTGCAGGAACAAACCTCTGTGCTTGGGAAACAGCAGTTCTCATCCTTCTGAGGTTTGCACAGCTATATTTATTCTGACTGATTTTCTCTATCATATGAATGTATTTATTCTTTTTTTGCAACACTAAAACATGCTGGTCTCCCTACCCAAGAAACAGAAGAATGAACACTACTCTTGTCATTTTGGGTGCCTCCTTTTGTATTCCATAATTACACAATAAACAAGCTTCTCCTGGACTTAAACGACTGGTGTTCAGCCTCTCCAATACGTAGAACTGAAGAACATAATCTCTCATTAGTATGCAGATGTGTCCAGGACTTTTAAGAGAAAGATCCCTCTCATAAATTGAATTACAGTGAAATGTTTACCCAAAGCAAACACATGGTACAGTTTAGCTATCGATATCCTTGTACTTACTTAAAGAAAACAATCCTCTACAACATCAGTAACAAGCTCAATACCTCACTCTGCTTTCCTTCTAGTCAATACAGTCAACAAAATTCTGTGCACAAGGATAACACAAGATGGGCAAGCATTTGGGCTCCAAAGTTCTGTGGATGACTGTGTTTTCCTTCTCACTATTTAAAAACTATCATGGCACTTTCTTATGCACTCTCTACACACAGAGATACAATGTGGGAAGAGGGATTGCCTTTGGCAAAGCACAGATAAAGCTACAGGAAAATCAAAAATAATGCTGTGAGCTGCAGAAAATCTTTTCACAGCCCCAGTGCCAAACCTGGGTAGTAACTGTTATCCCCAGACTCCTCCTCAGGAGTGTATTTTTCCCTTTTCCTTTTAAGTTGCATTAGAAAAGAAATTTTTCATTGCTTATGTCAGTGAGAAGGAAATCCCAGCTTGATGCTACACATTGGGTGAGAAGAGTGGGCCAGCTTTTGTGGGAGTGACACAATATTGCCAAATGTTTGAAGAAGAACCAGTTGGGGCTAACTTAGATGTACGTGGAAAATAAAACCAAACCTCTCAGCTGAGGGCTGATGGCATCTGTGGATCACCAAGGACTTTTAGATCTCTTTGATGTATGCACACCAGTATTTTTGTAAAATAATCTTTAATGTTTCCAAGAGCAAATGATCTTTTTACAACAGACTGGAGTGCCTTGTTGGCTTCTGGAAGCTGAATGCATGGTGGAGAGCAAGGAGCTACATGGAAGCAGCAAGGAGGTGGGAAAACTAAGAGACCTCATCCTTTTTGCACTCTAGAAACAAATTCTATCACACACAACTCCTCTTCCTCGTTCCCTGCTGCTCTGTCTGTTGTCTTCCTCAAAGAATGACAACCTTAGACCACACAAGCAGCAGACAGGTGTCCAGAGAAGTTCTCATCTGCACTCACGAGAATTCCCCCAAGAGAGTCAAAGGGTCATGTTCAACATTCATTCACGTCAGTGAAACTCCACTGATTTCAGGTGACTGGAGAAATTTGTTCGTACGACAACTTTACACCCAAGATCAAGGCAGCTATAAATAGACTGCTTGGGTGTCCTGATTAATGGTAGGCACCATCTGATTTTATTTAAGAGTCAATCTGTTAAATCTATGTATTGAGAGGCTTGCCTCCTCTTCTCTGGGTTTGACATATGCACCATATGGTTCATTTTCCAACTGGGAAACCTGCTCTATAAACCGATAGCAGTTCTCCCAGGTGAAATAGTGTGTTCACAGATCTGTGACACAACACAGCTGAATTACTTACATGATCAAACACTGAATATGGAGAGAGCTTTCCATCTAGTTGAATATGAGTCAGCAGTGCCCTGGCAGCCAGGAGGGCCAACTGTGTCCTGGGGGGCATCAGGCAAAGCCTCGCCAGCCACTCATTTCTACTCATTTCTCACAGCCAAATCAACTCTTTGGAAGAAGAAATGGAAACACTGCACCCTCCCCTTCACATACAGTGAAGTGTTGAACCTTGAGGTGAATTTGTCAATCAGGCTGGAAGGGGTTAGAACTGGCATTCTTGCCTGCCATACAGATATTTAGTGTACTTAAGGACCTCCTGTCTCAGGTGACAGAGACAAATGATCAGCAGACCCCCCCTCCCCTGTCTGGCACAGAAGCAGAGCGACTGCAGCCAGCATTTGCCAGATGAACCATGTTATTTTGCATTACTGAGGGGTTTTGTGTTCAAATGATAAACTGTGCTCAGTGACATTTTCTGTCATGGTCTTTTGCACTAAACTCAGCTCTGAAGAAATCAGCTCAGCAGTATCATTTGGAAGAGGCAAGTTGCATAGAAAACAAAGACACAAATTACAGCTGAATAGCTTTAGTCTGTGAGTACCTGTCTGCATCTGCAAAGCCAGGGAAAAGTTGACCAAGAGCTGCAAGAACTCTCTCACCAGCTGCCTCAAAAGAGGAGGCACTTACCTATAAACCACAGCATTCTGGGGGTGTGCAAATGAGGGAGCGCTGAGAGAGAAAGAAAAATATTTCTGAAATTCTGCCTTTTTTAGTGACTTCCTGCACTACCCGTAGTGTCATCACCTTTCAGTGATGTTCCATAATTACACTGCACAGCAATGAAATACACCCAAAATCAGTCAGAAATCTGCAAAGCAAATAGACTGTGTACAGCACATGGGGAGAAGGGAATCAGCTCAGCTCATACTGTTCAAACACAAACCCGTGCAATTCCAAGAGCTCTACCACTGCCAGGCTGCAGCACAGCAAGGTTTTCAAGTTAAATCATTGCATACTATGATGGTAATGAGTTTCTCAGCAATCATTATGTCTCTGTCAGATGGTAATAAAACGGAGTATTTGTCTCTGGTCTTGGTGCTTGGAGAATATGCAGATATGCCAGTCCTCATTATACCTTGATAGAAACAAAACCCATTAGCCCAGGTGCTCTACGTTTTAATGAGGGAGACATGGAGAAACTAATCCAGGTCAATTATAATGAAACGATTACACACAGGTGAAACTGATAAAAATCTAAATGGGTCCATATCAGTGGACTGCTGGAGATGCATGGTGCTGATCTACTCATGGGAGGAGTGTAGAATGGGCTTTCAGCTCGCTGACTCTACCTATGACTTACAGAGCTGGGAGGGTAAGTCCCTCCAGGGTAAGCAGTGATGTGCCTCGGGTTTGCCTTCATGAGCAGGAACCAGAACGTGAAAGGAAACACAAACTCTTCTACAAGACTGCTCCAAATGAACTCCAGATGAAATCTCCAACTGGCCCAAACTCCCACTGACTTCAGTGGATGCTTTGAAAGGCAAGAAGAGCGAGACCCTGATAGCTCTAAGCTTGAAAACATATTCACATATGGCTGCCCCATTTGTTCCTAACTCACTGAAAGCAATGGAATTGCTTCCATGTCATACATGTGTGTGAGCAATTTTCCAGATCACAGAAATAAAGCAGTAGATAAAAATAGTTGTAGAGCCTCATATCTTTGAAAGTTATCTGTACTACATGATTCACAGAATTACTTTCCTCCAGATATCCATTTATATACTTCCTTCACCTGCTTTAATCCTTCTTTGCCTCTTTTTGCCCGAAGAGAAGTTGCTTTAAACTTATATTTTCAGCACTTTTACTTTTTATGCTTCAGAGTCACAATGTTAAAAAATATCTACTCTTTCCACTTAGCATACAAACCTATGCCTGATACCAAATGACACCAGATTTATTTCTGCCTTTAGTATGGCAGCTAAATATACCCTCTTTCCTTCTGAGACATGACTGCCAGTTTACTAAGAGGGCCTTCAGGTTTCTCCAGGCACACTGTACTATTTCCCTTAAGGATAATGATGGGAAAAAAAATTGTAATCAAGTTTACATATTTTGTTGGAAATGGGTTATTTAAAATTCAAATCCACATTAAATAATAATAATTGTAAAAGTAATAAATTCTCCTTTGCATAAGGCAATTTTCTAAACAGGTACTAAAAACTAATTTTTCAAAGTGCCTACAAATAACAGTTTCAAGGAAGCTCACATACATTTATTTTCTCACGTACAAGGTTTCTCACAGCTGCTTTTCTGAAAACCTGTCTTCATCTCGGAAGACCTTTATGCTTGCAATTCATCCTGGGACCAATTTACAGGAACCCAAAGTGGCTCCAGGCCAGCTGAGCAGCCCAACAGAGCAGTGGACTCAGGACTCCTGGCCAGAACGGGAAGGAGCCTGGGCACAGCGTTTAGTCCTTTCCATCATTACAAGTTCAAGCCTCCCCTTGGGTGGCTGTGCTACTCCGGTGCCTCGTGCCTTCAGCATTAGCACATCGCCCTGTGCTTGCTCTGCTTCATGGTCAAGGAGGCACCGAGTTATCGGGGAGGGAATGGAGGCTTTGCCACGCTCATTTCACGGTGCCCTGACACGTTCCCAGCGATTTGCACATTCCCAGCCAGCTGAGTTGGAGCGTCAAATGTGAAAACTACAGAGGAGCTGAGCTCCTGCAGTGGGAAATCCAAGATAAACCTTTTCACTCGATCCGACAAGAGACCAAGAACAGGGAGGAGAAAGACCGAGGGCAAGAACCACGAAGACGAAGATATGTCCAACAATACTGAGTGATCCAGACAGAGCCAGAATTGCTCTGTTTGCACCAAAGACAAAGCTCAGGTGTCCCCCAGACCCTGGGGAGGTCTCATCCCACTCACAGAAACCAACTATTTGACCAAGAACTTGTCATGTCGTAACTCTGACCAAAGTTCTTGCTTTCAGGTGTGATACAGGGGCAACATGGCAATTAATCTTAGTTGTGCTGAACATGAACATGTTGCCATTTGGGTGCCCATCAAACAATCATTATCTGTCAACAGAAAATGAGGAAAATCACAACATGCTTTAAATAAATTCATCTCTCTCCTGTGAAATATTAACCTTTATTTTCTCAGTAGTAATTACGGTAGTAACAACACTCTTTATATGTCTCTGTCTTTCAGCCTCCTAAAATTGCCAGAAAAAGACAAAAGCAGCTTTTTCCCATCTGTTAAACAGACAGTCACATTACCGGCATAATATGAACAAGAAAAATATTATTGCAGAAGACTTAATGTTGTCTAGAGTAGAGAGAGCTGGAGGTGAGAAAAAAGTGAAGCCATGTTCGCTGCTCACGTATTCTGTCAAATTAACAGGAGATAATCCGTGGATGGTCTACTGCCTATTAATATTGGTTTGCAATTTCAAATGAGATCTGGGGCTTTGAATGTCACTGACTGAGACTAGATCATGTCATTACATAAAACCTGACAGCCTTTGTGGAGCTGGGTCCGCAGGGGCAGCCTTAGTGCAGCACTGATAAATGGGTTTTAGATTTCACCACTCAGTAAATAGCCTTACAGACCTACTCAATGCCTTGTTTTCTCAAGTCCAGTCAACCCATATATAAATTACAAGAGGCTCTTGTCTTTTTCACTATGATTATTTACTTTAAAAGAGCTTATTTAGAAGTTCTCAAGAATCCATACACACTTATTCAGCAGTGTAATTGCCTGGAAACTTTTCAGCCTTTCTGGTGTGACCTTCTTCACCTTGAAAGGGACATTTGCATTGAGAGTTGAAAACAATTTTAAAACTCAAGGCTGAGAACACCTAGGATTGCTATTACTCATCTTTACCAAGCACTGACAGTTTTAAACCTCCTGAGCACTGAGATAGCTCTGCAATTTCCTGGGGGAGGCAACTACTGTAAGACACCATTGTTTTCGTGTGATAGCACTTTCAAATCATTAGTCCACAGAATTCTATACATATCTGTAAACAGCTATGATTTATAGCTTGTAGGATGGAAAATCAGATTTAAAATATTACATTTTTTTTAAAAAAAATTGTACTAAAAAGCCCCTCTGGACTAACTACTCAGAGTAAACATCACTGTACATTGGGACAGCTCAGATGAATAAATACCCTGCTGTGGTGGGCAGCATGTAAACACAGAAAATGACGGTTCCTTCCCAAAAATTTGGAGCTCTACATTTAAAAATATCTATTTGAAACATCACAACGGATGAATAACACAAATATCAAAGTATAATTAATTATTATATTAAAAATAAAATTGGGTCCACAACCTTTCTCTTTGTTTCTTTAAAAAAACTAAATGCAAATAATGTGCTCTACCACATTTCAGGAGAAAGGATATTACAAACAACTCAGAATTTAAATGAACTCCCAAAGGCCACCAAAGCTTGATCCACGTGTGATTTGGGGTGATGTTTTCCAAACTTTGGAAGAGGATAACAGGCTTGGGACACAAAACCAAGACAGACAGAAAGAAATCAGGCACAGACTATAAAATGTGTTTTAGGGGGCCCAACAGCCCTTCTAGTAAAACAGACTAAAACAACTCAAGAGTAAACATGAGACTTCTGAACTGTACCACTGTATTTAATGAAGAGCAACCAATAAACTGAAGTTCTCAAGGAGCCACACTGCAAACACATAACAGAGATGCCAAGAGGAAGTTCTGAAGGACAAACTAAACTCAGCCCTCCCTAACTCCTGCCAATATTTACTCAGGAGATGTTCAAAGGCCTGCCCCATTTAGATCTCAATTAGTTTAACTAGATTATTATAATCCATCCTGCTTAAATTCTCCTTCACTTTTAAACCACCAGTCCCATCCCTGGACACAGCTCCAGCCCTGGAGGACACCCAGGGGGAGGCAGCTCTGGCACAAAACTCTGGACAGTGTTACCATCAGTAATTAACGGCCAGCATAGAGAAGCTCAGCATGAAACACCCCAACTTCCCTCATTTTTTACAATTTAGCCCACAAATGCCTCCATATAAGCGTAGGAACATGACTAACTCAGGCAATACTGGTTGGTCATTTGATGCTGTGCTTAGCATGTGCTAGGATTCATCGTTTGGATAGATCTTTTCAAATTCTTTGTTAAACATATCTCTGTCCAAAAATGCCCTTTTTTTTTTTACCTGATGCAACTTCATTCTCTCAAAGTAACTCATTACCTTTAATCAGTGATCTGCTCCCCCAGCAGTGTAGCAGGGTCAGAATTATATTAATTAATTGGGGAGCCCCAAGGCAGTGCAGCCCCAAAGCATAACGTAGGTCAGTGCCATGTAGTAAGAACTAGAGGCTCTTAAAATACCGGCTACAGATCAGCAAATATAAGTCAACAGTAAGAAACAAGAACTTTTCTATTTGGTTAACATTTGAAAATATAAATACAAGGTTTGGCCTTGAATCGGCATGAAATAGAATGCTTGGAAAGTTGAGAACATCCCAAGTGCATCCCACCAAAAACAGTTGCAATTCACTATGTTTCTGGTTGAACTAATAAAAAAGCAAATAATGGATGGATTTTGACTATTTTTTAACTTTGAAAATAAAATTTTCAATATGAAAAGCCTTTTTGAAATAAAAACAATCAAAAAAAATTTTTTTAAACTGGTTAGGAAAGAACGACCATTCTATTGAAATAATTTCGTAAAATTTGAATGAGCCAGCGAAGCGCTTTGATGGTGGTGGCTCTGTATTTCTCACCAATTTCTGCTGGCATTTTGACCTGGTTTTACCTTGCGTACCAGAAACACATGGAGTGGGTGAAGTCTGGATTCCCACAGGATATGGGGGTGTTGTGATAACACATCTGAAGCCTGACTGGAACGTGCAGGACCACGTTATCCCACAGCAATAACAAAGCTCTTCGGGATAACACTGATCATACTCGAGAGATCAGTGGCAAGAAACTGAGCCATGGCATATTCCACTAATAACAGTGCCCTCATCCAAAGATTAGTTTGGCTAAAAGACAGGAAGATAATATATTTATAAGGCTTAATCTGTCAAACCCCCATCAGTCTTTTTCCTATTTAGCCTCCACAACACAGAAGAATAAAAAATATTCCCCTCTGCTGCTGTAATCAAAGTGATTGTATTTCAGATCAAAAACATTTATTTACTGAATGGATTAAAGGATTAAATTGTATAGGAGCACTCTGTCCAACACTTTGTGCTTGTGCTGGAATTCAGCTGCCCTAAATCTCCATATCATTGACACAGTACGTTGATAAAATGTTTTTCCCATCATGGCCCATTTGTCTGGGATATACATGGAATTAAACAGACCAAACTAAGATTCCTGGGTCATTTTCTCCAGCGAGGTTCACTCCTCAGGCGGCTTTATTCCCATCCCCTGTGTGTCCTGCCCCCAGCAGCTGCACCCACACAGCCCTGGCTGTGCAATGCCACCTTCACCCTGAAAGCACCATGGCCAAATTGCCCCGTGGTTTGGCCTTACCTGACGAGCTCTCCCCTCCCCCAGGGCTGAATTCGGTTGGGCAGATCATCTGTTTGAGAACCTTACACTGTTTGTGAGTCTGGAGGTGGCTCAGGGATCTCACAGTCAGGGCAAATCAGATGTGCTGTGGTTTACAGACACCAAAGTGGTTCAGCCCAGGGGAAAATTAATTAACAGGCAAAAAAAAAAAATCACTGCTGAAAGGGCAAAAAGCCAATGGGATACAAACTGTGCCATTACAAAAGCCAAAATGTGTCCTTGCCGAGTCCAGTGACTTATACTGTTTCTAATCTCCAAGAGATACACCTGTGGATACAATGAAGTGCTAAACATCTGTTCTGCTCTCTACCTGGCTTCAAGGAAGGCTAACATTTGAAAAGTACCTAAAAAGTAAAAATATTAGAGCTATCCTTTCGTAGACAGAAGAAGAATGAATTTCATTTTGATTATTAATTAACTACAAAAGAAATTCTACCTCTTTATGACAAGAATCCACTGCGTGTCTCTTGCACTTGTTCATAAACAGTGGCGGAGTTCACAATGCTGACACCTAAAAAGATCCATGACTAACTTTAGTGTCAGCAACTGAAGATGAAGCACTTTTCCCCTCGGGTCTGTTGTTTCAGGCTCTCTGCAAATGCAGGCAGACATCACTGCATCAGGTGATATCTATCACACAGTGATATTTGCTCTAAGAAAATACAGATAAACACCCCTCCTTTTTTCCTCCTCTAATAGGAGGAGGTACCATCCACATATCTCCTTTTCCCAATAAGTTTCCAGTCCTCTGCAGCTTTTGCTTCAAGAATTGTTGACTTAGTAAGCAAACAAGGTACAGCAAGGTTACTGCCTAATGATCATGAAAGAGGAAATAAATAAAAAATTGTCCAGATCTCCCTTCTGCTAATATTTTTCTATTTTACAGGGCACATGTTGGTGTGTTGCTACTGTTGTTTAAGATTATGATGCCTTTAAGGTTTATTTTGTATCTTCAGGCCTCTGCTCTTCTGTGATTAAATGCATGAAAGCAAGTAGAATAATAATTGTGTAATTTATGTTCATACACTTCCTCCCACTGGCACTCTGCTTCTTGACTGAAATTTTATTTGATTCACGAACAGCTACCTATTAAAGATGGTGGGGACAGATACTGCAAATCCCTAAGAGCAATCATGAAAAAAATATTTCAGCTACACCACCGATGTCAGGTCCATTTGCACATTTTTATCACTGATTCATGTTCTGTAATCTACCACCTCAACTGACAGCATTTATCCCTGATACCTCTGAATCACATTAAAAGCATAGCGAGAGGTGAATCACAGAACTCTGAGTGTGAAGTTCTTACCACTGAATCAGGCAAAATATAATCATTAACCAAATTGGCAAACAGAGGGAGAAAAATTTTGCAACCAAGGCAATTAACTTGTGTGTTTGTGTTGTCTTTTGCTCTAGGAAAAGTGCAATGCCTCAGAAGTGCTAAACGCAGATAAATTGGGATAAAGTGGGAAGAATTCTGCTAAAGGTAAAAGAGGCAGCTTTCCTTGTCTGTGTCTGCATCCAGTTCCTGGGTGACGAAACCAACCACAGCTGAAGAACAACACATTATTTACACAGGAAGGACACCTACTTTCAGTAAGAGAAACACTGAGAAGTTGAAGGCGATATGCAAAATTCTCCTTGCAAAGGAAATACATCAGTCCTTTGTCCTACTGGAATCTGGAATGAGGGGTTATGCCACTAAGTTGTAAGTTGCTCCTTACCAAAACCCTTGAAATCTGTGGTTCTCTTATTTTACAAAGACAGGACTAAAAATTGGTGAAAATCCTCCTCTCAAGGATTGCTTATCATGCTGCAATAAACACACAAGCACAGCCTAACCAGGTATCCAGTCTTATTCAGCAACAGCCTAAAAAGTTGTAAAAAGTTTTCCAAAATAAATCTTCCCCTTAAGAAGTGAGGGGTTAAACACTAAATTGAGTTAAACTGACATTAATCAGCCCCACTGAAGAACTGTTGCATCAGTTTATGAACTTCTTTCACAAGGAGGGAGCTTCAAGGTTAGAAACAGTTACCAAAGATGAGATCTCCTTCCAGGGGGATTTTCTCAAGAGTGCTACAAGGAAAGCTGAGCACCCTTGTGTGGAACTACTCCTACAGCAAAACGCCATTTTCAGAACTTCCTTCAGGTCACAGAAAAGAACTGATGAATCCTACAGTTCACATAACTCCTAAAATATACACCTGAATGAATGCTGAACTGGGCTTACCAGATAACTCTCCTTGCCTGACTGACAGCCTGTTCTGAGAGCTGAACACAGAATTTGTGTCTGTGCTGAACCATCCCACGTTTCTACAGCATCACATCTGTCACAAAAAGAAGGAAACAGGCATGTCTGCATTTTCAGTTGTTACCTCGCTCACAACACAGCCGCTCAGTGAAACAGCCGAGGCAGAGACAAGCAAGTCATGTCTCACCCCGAACTGATGTTTATTTTCTTGAAAGGCTGTGAAAGGCTCAGGAAGTTTGAGTCGTTCCCAAGTCACCAGATCAAAACCAGGCAGTAGGTGGTCAGAGAAAAGGTCCCCACCGTTCCAGTCTGTTTAATATCATCAGTGTTAGACCCATTTCCAGAATGCAAATGACCACAATGCATATTTTGACAGGCCTACTGAGATGTTTTGCTGAAAGAAGGGAACTGTCAGAACTGTAGAAGACTGGACTAGCCTGCATGACAATTTTTGTGCCAGCCTGTCCTCAATTCACAGGTTTAGGATTAAATTATTGCCCCACCACAGTATTTTAAAGACCTCTCATGAGCAGTCCATAGTGTCCCGAAGGTTTTCTATTTAGCATCAGCGATTAAGAACTACATCTTTGCAGCAGGGCTGGTTTAAGTTACTCATTGTCAGACCAGCTCCACTGAATCTGAATGCCACGTAATCCTGAAGCAGGACTGTGGGATTCTGCGAGTGAAGCTCTGTGCCAGCTGACACCCCAGAAACAGCCAACTTGAACTGAGAGTGCCACCACAAGAGGAAGGTGTGCTTCCTTAGAGGAGAACCTTGATTGGGGCAACATTCAAATTCAAGTTAAGAGAGCGCCGAAAATGAGCTATTTTCATAGAGATGCAGGTAAATCCTTTACCATGGTATCATTCAGACACTTCCCCAAGCATTCCTGACTGCAGAAAATAAACCACCGCAGTTACAAACCACATGAGCAAAATGCAGAAGCTGCCTTCAAAAAAAAAAAAAGCCAGGATCCCAACACTTCCACCAAGAGTTTACACACCAACCAAAAAATATAGTATTTTCTCTTCAGAAACGTCCAAAGGCTAAAGCAAGAGCGACACTTCTCCCACAGGGTGCATCCAGCTCCACATCTGGAAACCAGATACAGCCTGCAAGGCAAATTCTTTCGCCACGCCTCACTTTGCTCATTGTCACTGTGCCACCTCCTGGGTATCTGGGCCTGTCCATACATTTACTCTGTGCTAGTTGTTGCCAACCATATGCAGTGAAAGGGAGGAGAGGGTAAAGGGGCTATGGGACATCACAGAATTTTGGGCACTGCCTCAGAAAAGTTTCTCCAAACTCTTTTAATCCCAAGAAAACTGAGTTTGGACCACCCAGACTGCAGCATCTAAACAAGAAAGGCAAGAGAATTATTTTAACTGAGAGCCACTTTTTTTTCCCCACACACAACCCGAAGTATCAAAAATAACAAATCCTTTCCCCCTCTTCCTTCACACTGGGGCGTTTTCATCACTCACAGAGTTAGACAAGGAACCCTGAAGTCCTGACCCGGAGCCTTCCACACAATCTCACAAAGACAGGGACTAGTTCCTTCCCATGCTCAAGCTAAAATATTAATGGATAGCACAGTTTACTGCAAGAGATGTTAAAAAGCAGCCTTTACAATAACACATGCAAATAACTCACAACATTTTAATACGGCATCTTTCTCTACTTGATAATGGCTATTTTTTTTTTATTACAGAGAGGAATAGGGGTAGCTATTACACAGAGAAACAATGTTTCAGTGACACCACCAGACCTCAATTAAAAGTTCTGTGCCACTTAGTGTTGCTTGAAAGGATGGTAAAGCAATACTGACCCACTCTAAGGTGGTTTATGAATTGCTACAGATGAGAACTCTTGCTGAATAAGCAGAAAAGATTCTTTAATGCCAATTTCTTACAAACAGCAGCAAGGAGTGAGGAGACAGTAATTAATGTGCTAGTACCAAGAGAAACACTGAGCCTGCAAAGGTCTGTCCTTTCCAGGATATCAGACTGAGAAAGCTTCTTTGGTACAGCTGGCACTGTAACAGTTCAGGTGGGCTGCACTGAGGGCAAGCAGTGACTGACTGATGAAGGTACAATCCCAACAGCATCTTAGAGCCTGGATAAGCATCCTTTCCCAAAAAATGCTTGCAGGCAGCAAGTGAAGTCTGGTATTAGGGTGTGGAGTACATGAATTTTACAAATCAAAGCCAGTATCACCTCCAGATACAGCACATCTATAGCACGTTCAGAAGCACAAGAATCAGGTGGATCGGAAATGGGATTCATCGTGACAGCTGATTTCTGGGACAGGTAGAGTTTTCTTCCAAGAAATCCAATCAACACAGATTAAATGGCAAAATAAGTGTTCACACAAAGCACTAACGAGGTTTGGATTGCTGAAAACAATGAGAAATAAACTGCTCCTGCCCTGGTCAGTCCAACAGATCACACTGCCAAGATAGGGGACAGGGGACAGGCACCCACACTCCTTATTGCTTCTCCCTTGGAAGCACAGACATAGCAAACTTTGCTACTTCATTTCTTACAAGCAGCATGATGGGATCCTCCAGGGCTAGACAAAGGCAGGACAAGTTTTATAGCTCACTCAAGAAAGATTTGCCAAGAGCACATTAACCACATGTAGTGCTCCAGTGCAGTAAGAGGCAAAAGCATTACCAAAGGAAAAAAGAAACAAAAACCAAACAAAACCAAAAACAAACAAAAAGAACCCAACAAAAAAGCAAACAAAGCATTTTCTAACATCAAAATATCCCTTAACAAGCTTCCATGCCCTCAGAGTCCTGGCTGTGCAAGACTCAGCCATCAGAGTAAGCTACCACAGCTAAAAACATTTACCAGACTGCTGTCTGTGGTCAGCAGAACAGTCTGGGCTGCAGGGATTTCACTCAATTTCATGAAATTAACATAAAACTCAGTTTTTGAGGGCAAACAAACAAACAATGAAACAAACCTTAGGGGCAGCCTCTTTCTTCCCGTTTCACCTGGCTCAGCTTCGCCTGTGCCACCTCTCCTGCTTCCTCGCCTCAAGTTCCCCTGTTTTTGCAGTGGATTCCACTTGGAGAAGGGCAGGGGCAGCACCTAATGGTGTCTGTCACCCATTCCTCGATCCTTTCTCTTCTCCACCGCAGGGATCACCCAGCAGGATCCCTCACGGCTGGGCTCTCCCTGGGGCACAGGTGGGATGAGGCACCAAGAGCTCCCTGATGAGCTGAGGGTCCCACCTGTCTCCTCCCTCTGGCCCAGGCCCTCATTTACACCCCCTACACTCCTATGCCGAGTGTTTCCTGAGGGGCAATTGAAAGAAATAAAAGATTTCTCGGAGTAAAGCATGAGCTGACAGCAGGGGAGGGGGAAGTTTGAAAGCAGAGAGGGAGTGCTACCTGGCTGACACCAATGGTGCTTCCTCAGAGCTGCTCTTGAAGCTCTCGGGGAAAGGCAACGCTCAGCTGGAGACAACGAAAAGGCCGCAGTCGAGAGGTGAAGTTCTGAGTTGACAATTTCACAGATTATTTTTTTCCCTGCGTTCCCACACCTTGAGCCCTCCTTTGAGAGCGATCCCAGGTAGCACTGCCATTGACTCACAGCCCAGAGCGAGTCTGGAGCGGCTGCACATGGAGACACCGAGACCCCAACACATCCAAGCCGATGACAAACCACATGCAAGACCCCCATTGCTTCACATGTGCTCTCTTGAACCTCTTAAATGTGAAATGCACCCACACTGAGCTGATTAAAAGCTCCTGTGCGTGTGAATTCTTCTCTCTGAATAGGTTTCCACACCACAAAAGAACATTTCATACATCATATTTGAAACAGATCGGGGCCTTAAAAGCAACTTTATTCCACTGCCATTATGAAACAGAGCTTTCATTGTCTGCTGCTGAAATGCTTTGAGTCATCTTCTTCCAGTAATAACTAATCTCTCGCTCGCTCTCTCTGTATCTGACAATTCATGGACAGCCCAATTACAGGAGAGGAAAGCAGCACACCAGTTTCAGAGGGTAGACTCAAACACTCAACTAATGTTAAATGATTTTGTTTTGGAGCATAGTTCATTTAAGCAAATAAATTCTGATAATCTACTTCGAGAGCAGACTGTAATAATAAAAAGTTAAATTGCAGCAGCATCGTCTAATAAAGACAGAGCCAAACATGATTACAAAAATCAAGAGAAATAATACAGGATAATTTGAGAAACCTGACAACTATTTATTCTCCCTGTAACATCCATGGCTTACACTTTTGTCTATTGTTTTTTATGCCAAGTTTGCTTCTTAGTTACCAGTATTTCTGTGTCTTGAGTGACTTTCCATAAAACCCACTGCACACCAACCCACATATGTGTGCCAAGGTCTACCAACAGGTATATCTCTGCATTTTACACACACTTAAGACATGGCTGGAAAAACTTCGGTGTCAAGGACTTGTCACTAGTTACCCTCACGAAGATCCAGGTAAACCTGTTCAGGGCTCTAGAGCAGTTAAAAAATCTAAATACAACAGGAGGAATTTTCAGAATGGCATAATGCCTGTGCACACAACTCCAGAGACAATTTTAAATTTGACCTCTCTTAATTCTCAAGCATTTGATTTTATGGAGTAATAACATGGGCTTTTTTTTGGTGTAATATCTAACCTGAAGGCAGAAACCTTAAAGGGAATACTTAGAGTGAATTGACAATTAGTGTAGTTCACTTTCAAGTACCTGCTCAGCAAGATGCATTCTGAGTGTAGATGTGAACTAACAAGACAGAGGGAACCCTTATCTACAATCATAAAAAATTAAACGCAGCCAAGATAGATGTTTGTGAAGATAATCAAGAACGTCATCTCCTGCACTATGTCAAACCACTTACTTGCTAATGGGCAGCTGCTGATGACACAAGATGTGTCAGAGATTTCCTCCAGGCCCTGAAGAATGCTCATGGATAACTAAAAGCTTTCAGATTTGAAGCTTTCAGATGGAGCTGGTGGTAAAACTCCCGTTTAAGACTGTGTAACCCTTCTCCCAAAAGGAGGTAAAGCCTCATGAAAGAAGAGAACCAGGTGTTAACATTTGCACATTAACACCATCAGGGACCTCCTTAACTCTCTTTCTCTACTGGCTCTGCTCCCTCCCACCCCATGTTTTCTTTCAGGAATATATTTGACTAAACTAGAGATGTCACAAAATCCAAAACCAGCAAAGTTTGTCTCTTCTAACTTGTTCCCATTGTCATGTCTATCATGGAGAGAAAAGTGGCTGAATTATCTGATCACTTCCTTCCAGGGAATGCTGCAATCTCTCGGAGTCAGACATATCTAAGACGTGCAGATGATGAAGAAACGACACTGCAGCTCCTCTGACGCAGCCTGTGCTGAACTTCACAGCTGCAAACGTTACAATCTTCAACACAGGGAAGCCAACAATTCCCTTCAAGCCATGAAAGCTCTGAGTTTTGAATGACTGCAGCCAGAGCATGTTGTGACACATGCAGGAAGTGCTATGTTCTATAAGAAGAAAATTCAGATTATTCTTGCCAGCGTGATTTTGATCAGGAAGCAAATCTTTGCCGCCCACCCCTAAAAGATGTGTTTGTTTTCCAAATCCTGCTATAGTCCTTAACACTCATTTATTTGAGCTTCTGCTTGTACATACTGGCATTCAGCACGACTCCATCTATCCTACTCACTTCCATACCTAAGGAGCACAGAAACCAAGCACGGGAGTGAAGGGGTCATGCTTGATTCATCATACGACAAAGAAGAACCATACTCTTAGAAAAGTATTAATAATGTTCTAAATGAAATGAAGACCACAGAGAGTTTTACAAAATATTTATTTTGAAAAAAATCACTCTGTACAAATTTAACATTCTCAACACCGAAGTTTTATAAAAATGCTAACACAACTGAAAGACAACTGAGACATTAAACTGCTCTTTTCTTAAATTACAAAGGAACAGATTCATTCTAAGGAAGCTACTGTAATTCTAAACAGTAAAGAGAACGTCGTAAGATTTTATTTTTTATCTATTACAGCCAAATACATGTATCAAAGGATGGGTTTTCCCATCCTTTTATAAAACTTCCCCCCCAAACACTGTTCACAGCTAAACCAAATACTCTAAATGGTTTACACTTTTACTGTACATAGCTTGTGCTCCAGGAAAAGTCAGCACAATTTGATCATCATTTTCTCAGTGCCTAACAAAAACTCACCTCTATAGCATTTGGTACAAAATTGTCTGTACAAACCAACATTGCTCATGTAAATTTCAAGCAAACTTAAAGGAAGAGTATTTATTTGTGCCTTCAATTTGGCATAATGAAGAGAGAGTGATTAAGTAAAATTTCAGAGAGTGAAATTCAATAAGAGGACATACTGTCTCCTTTTTTTTTTTTAAAGTACTTACTATTGTATAAAAAAAATTATATACTGCAGGTTATTAGGAATGGTAGACCCTAAATCTAACAATGCTAATTTCAGTCTTCATCAGAAAATAAGATTTTTCTGTATATTATTTAAATCTTCTCTCTTCATTTTAATCTATTTGTGAAAGCTGCTGTTGCATATTAAAACAACTTCTTCAATAGAAGGAAACCTCTCCTCCTGAAATTAAAAAACAATAAAACTGCTGTACTACTGTAAACACAAGAATGAAAACTGACTGAAGGCAGCGGGACAGGTAAGCCAGGGGCTGGACAGTGTTTCTTTTCACATTTTCTTAACACAACGGATGGCTCACACCACAAACAACGGCCAAAAAAAAAAAATCAAAACCCAAAACAAACAACAACAAAAGAAACAACAACAAAAAAGCAAAACAAAACAAAAATAAACCAAAATCAACCCCCAAACTACTGAAACTTTCAAGTCACAGCCAGGGGTGCCAGGCGGGGTCCATCCGACACAGGTTATCCAGGCTGTTTGCAGCTGCCACCAGAGTGTTGACTTTGCTTTCTCCTCCTTCAAACTGAGCCAGGTTGTGCAGTCGAGTCATGATGGCCGTGACAGCCTTTTGGACCAGTGACACCAGCTGCTGGCTGTCCATGTTCTCGGGCTGCCCGGCTGCCGAGAGCGGAGAGGATGTGTCCTCTTGGGTTTTTTTGTGCCATGCAATTATTTCATCCCTCAGCACAGTTTTCAGGATGCCGTCAACCTAAATGAAGACACGGAAATCAGACTGTTACATTTCACCCAAAGAACCGTCAGGTTCTCTCAGATTACAGAACTGTAACTAGGTTTTAGTCAACAGCATTTTGACATTTTTGGTGCCACGTTGCAATTTCAGTCTTTCCAAGATGAGTGTGGCTTTCAACAGTCTTGTATTATTTCCTCTCAAGGTGTTTCTTTACATAAAAAAGTCGTGTGCATTGTATTTTTAAATGATTCCAGTAAATTCATGACTTTTCCCCCAGTCTTTCCCTACATTAGGAGTATTTTGCCAAGCTGGGTTTTTTTTTGCACAACTAGTCATTACACTCTCAGGGAACACTGTTTGCTGCCAAACAGGGAAAGAACATTGACTACAACATTACATACACATGTATCTATTCGATATGCACATGTCCATATGGGCCAGTTCTACCCTTGGATAAAAAAAGAAATGCCTGCAACAAATAGTTTCCTGTTTTCTCTCATCACTGACTTGAGTTACTGATATTGATCTGTCAACTCCAACAGTCTCAAGCTTCTCAAACAAACTTTCAGGTGTCCAGTCTGACTCAAATGTTTTCCCATAACAAATAAAACATTTCCAAAGAGGCACATTTCCAGCATTTCAGCTGGCCTTTGTGATGACCTCAGGGTAACATTTGAAAACAAATACACACCTCCCTCAGTTTCTACCTTAACCGAAAACGTTTAGCTTATAAATTGCCAAATATCAGCCCGCAAATAATCTTGCAAAAGGTGCACAAACCTTGAAGTTTGGCTGTGCAAAGCAGCGAGCTACTGCAATCATTGACGCAGTCAGGGGACCAGACACCCCAATGGTAGTGAGGAATTCCGAAATGTTTGGTGTGAGCCGGAATGGAACGGGACGATTGGCATCCAAATCTCCAGTGGCATCGTTAATGTCGAAGCGAAAGTAGGCCACGTTGAGCTTGCCAGTGTCCTGGATTGGAAAGAAGGATGCCCAAAAGTAAATAAAGGAACAATTTTCCACTCAGAAAACCAAAAGAAGTTGGATTTTTGTTCACTGTTAATACTCAGAGTATCAATAGTATTTCAATAGCTTTTCACCTGTTTAGTGTCATGGGGTTTAGTAGCTGGAGGGGGCCTATAGAGTGGTTTCAGTTAGAAGCTGCTAAAAGTTTGGGCCACCACATTTAGCCAAACAGTTTTTGAGGAAAAAAAGTTATAAAAGTATGCAAAAATCAAGTATGTATTTCTCTCAGAACATTGTGTCCAGACCCCTTACTAAATACATATTATTGTAATACCAAACTTGAGGAACAGTTTCTTCTGTTGCACGATCTGTAACGAGTCACTGCCAACAAATCTCTGGGTCAGCGTTCAGTATCAGCAGCTGATTTTATCTGAAGGGATTAAAGAATCTTAATTGCTACACAGGCTACAGCCCTCCATGCATTAAAATGACACTGAGACTTTAATAAGTACCACCTTGTGGTGGAAAGGCTCATTTTAAATGTTGGGTTAAAAGAGAAAAAAAATCTCCATTAATAGGAGTTGTAGCAATGCTGAAAAGAGAATGTTATTTGAAAAGGGATATGGCCCTTTAAGAAAATGAAGCCCTACATTTTATTTCTCTTAAATCTGTTTGACACAGAGGTATTTTCAAAGCAATTTGAAAGGAAGACTAAAAAGAGAGACTTATCAGTCATTTACATGAAGAATTTCAATATCTAAGAAGGGTTTTACAGAAAAAGTTCTAAATTCACAGAAGGCAGAGTCGATGCCCACAGGGGCTGTAGTTTAAATTACTACCTACATGATGTGCAATCACATATAAATGAAAACTTTACTGAAATGTACTGTTAATTATATATGTAGAATTTTGACTCATTTCAGAAGTCCAAATTTCCACCTGATCAAGAACAACAGCACACACCTAGAACAAGGTACAGCATACCTGGGCAATCTGCAGCATTTCAGGGTTGAGTCTGTTTAAGTGAAAGATGAATTCTGCAAAGCCAATCAGGGCCAACTGGATAGTGAACATCTTCCTGAAAGTCCAGTAATCCGTGGCATTGGGGAATGTGTGCAGGGCCCATTCCTTCAACATGCTCCGTGGGACCATGTTACTCTGCACTTCCTTAAGGATGTCTCTGAGAACCTACACAGGGAAAGTATTGGTTGAACGAGGTAATTTTCAACACGGTTCTTAGCAACAGACAAACAGACCAAAAGCAACCACCAAACTTCTACTAATTGCTGTATCTCATTTCAGGAAAAGCATCCTGAATTTGAACTCTGAAATGCCCGGTGCTGTTTCTGTCTCACACCTAACGAGAGGTGCGGAGTCGGGCTGGGGGACATGGAACAGCAGCGCCCTCAAGGGAAGCCCTCGAATCAAATTCGTTCTACCTGATGACTGGCTTGAGTGCCCCGAGCCTGCACCGTGGCCAGTCTGTCGTAGTAGCGGGAAATGGGGTTGTCGTGCTCGATGCCCTTCTTGGCGCAGCGCTGCTTGTAGATCTCCACCAGCGACAGCGATGACGGGTTGTCCTCAACCAGCCGCATCTGCGGGGAAACCGCCACGACACGGGGCACTGGGAAGGGGACAGAGAGAGCAGAACCACTTAACAGCTCAGCCACAGCCCAAAGACTAAGGGATCAGCCCTTACAACGCTCCTGAAGCGTATCAGGAGAAAATTTTTATTACTGCACTCATAACTCACTCGCAAGGTCAGTTAAAAAAGTATTACGGCAGTTTGGTGGGCTTTTTTTTATCGTAACAGTAATATCAACTGTATTTTCAAAAAAACAATTGAGCATTCATCGTTCTTCCTACATTTTTTTAGCTTTAGGACAAGGGTAATGCTTGATGCAAACAGGTTCATAATATCTGATTACATGACACTGGCATTATGTCAATAAAGATTATTCTGAAGGACAAAACTACTTAGCCTAATATGATACTTAAAGTGATTCAGAAAAGCTGTTCCCTCATCATTAACCTCAGAAATATAAGGAAAAGTTGTTTAAATGAATTTAAGTTGTTTGATGTAACTTCTTCAATCTTGAAGAAGAAAAGGCTTGCTGCAGAAAGGGTGTTAATGAGCTGTTCCTCCTGGTCTAATTCCATTAACCTCTGGCAGCATAGAAATGAATGTTCTTTAGGTTCTTTCAAACAGTATCAAACCACAAAACACTACAGTTTAAAAACAGCTCCTTGAAGGAAAACATTCTATTTAATGAAGCTTGTTATACACAGGATTTATTTCTGTATCAGTGGCCACGTTTCTCACATTTTTCAAGGCTTTAGCTATTGCATTTCTGTTATTCTTGCCTCAGACTGATGCAAAACCCTAACCCTCTGTTGTTCATTACTCACGTTTCTGATTCTTTTTCACTTCAGCATTGTTTACAGGCAATATGCTACATCTGCATGTTTGGTTGCTGGTTTACCTCAGTAAAAAGAAATTGGGGGAGGGAGGCTGTCAGCAAAATTTCCTTTCTATAACGTAAAGCTTGCCAGGAAGTGTTCTCATTCATAAAGAAATCTGTTCATCAAGGGGAGTGAAGCTGACATTAGACAATCAAGGCTGATGAAGCCAAAGCTGTCTGAGGATAGACACCCCCAAATTACAGGAAATTCCTCCCAACACACAAAACACCCCTCTTCAGAGAGGTGCTACAATGCCAGCCAAGACTAATCACCTGGACATCTCTGAATTTCCCTTCTGAATAACCACAACCTTCGGAATCAGCAGCGGTCGAAAACTTGAGCGAATATAATCTTCGAGTATCACACGTATTTAAAAAACAACACAAGTCGCTCTCTTTTCAGTACCTGTAAAAAACAAGTGTCTTTTTGTGGTTTCCTTCCTCTTCTCCAGGCAGGGGTTGAGGAGGCGGAGGAGCTGCAGCACCCGCTCCTCCCTGCGCGACTCGGTCAGACACGCGTCGTTCATCACCAGGTACGGGTAGATCTTCCCGTTGTGGCCTCGGATGTACAACCTTCGCGCTGCAGTGTTGTGCTTCTGAACTATCTCCACCCTTGGCATGAACCTAGCAGGAAGAAACGGATAATAAAGCCCCTGGGATAATCTGCTCTGATAATAAATCGTGATGGAAAAAAAAAACCCAAAGAAAACAAACCCAAACCAAAAAAAAATAGATGAAATAAGTAAGGCAGTACAATTGTATTACAAAGTGCAATTCTATTGTCCAGCTGGCCTGTGGTTTCTGTTCTGTAGTTTAAAAAGCTGTTCTGTTAGATTTTAGTTGCTTTTAAGAAAACACAGTTCTTGAGCAAAATTAATCATTAGATGAGACCTTTACCACTGTTCTGATCTATTGATCACAACAGAATTACTAATCTCAACTTACATCAATATACAAGAAAACCAAATATACTCCCCTTCTAACAGTACACTTGTTTAGTGATGCAATGTCAAATTATTGAAGGATAGAATAAAAAAGGTGTTATAGCAAAGTATGACTATATGTAATTTACATATATAAAATGTACACATTTACTTTTGCAGAGTGAACGGATGGGAAGGGTTTAATTTCTCCTCTGCTTTCAGAATTACATCTACCAATGGGTCTTTTTAGGTTACCTTGCTATCTTGATGTAGTAATGTGTTGGCTTTGGCATAAGGAATTCTCCAGGTATCTCAACTTCTGCAGTCTGAGCTGAAAAGTTACTTAGAAAGCGGCACTTTTCCTCTATGAGGAAGAACTTTGGAAGCTGTTTAGTTTTTGCCTCCAGAATTTTGATCCACTTCTTTAGTTTAGAGATAAGGTTGTGAAGTTTCATTGACCCTGGCACACTGAAGTCAAAATCTGAAAAAAAAAAAACAAAAAACAAACAAAACCAAGTCACTCGATTAAACAATGCTAATCAAACACACAATCCCCACAGAGCTCCACTGCCTCTAAAAGACAGACTCCTGAATGTTTCAGCTCTAGGGAAAACCTTTCAGCAAAGTCCTAACATTACATACACCTTAAACCTGTTAGAATCTGCCACCTCTTTTCTGTATGCAGCTCTAAAGTATTCTGTTACTTAGCATATAATGAACCTCCTGACATTTCCTGGTTTAGTCATAGAAACATCAGAAAAACATATTGTGAAAAATTTAAATACTGTTACTGTATTGAACTGCCACTACACTGCAACCAGACTGCATAGAAAAAAAGCAGTAAAAAACCCAAATTATCAGATCAGATCGTTTGTGAAAGAGGAAAAATAGGCTTATTTTACAGTGCAGCACTATAATTTTCTGCCTGTTTCTTTACACATCATTTATTTATTTATTTAAATCAGTGGTGACTTTTTGCTTCTAGAAGGGATGAAAGAACCTCAATACACAACATAGAATCTCTGAGGAACTGCAGGACCAGGAGTAGGATTGTTATTATTGTTATTCTCCTATTCTGAGCTGCAAGAAAATTCTTATTTTTTCCTGGCTTAGACAAATGTCACTACAGGAAAAACAGATACAACAGTCTAAGCAAAAATGACAACATTATGCAAACAGCCTGATGTTTCCATTGCAATATTAACAGTATTACAGTGCAAGTTATCTCCTTTACACCACACACAAGAGAGGAAAGAACTTTCTCAAGGTCAGTACATGGTCTTCAATACATTATGCAAGTAATTCTGTAACAGAAATCACTGCAATACTGATCATTTTCTGGGCCACACCAATGCCATCTTCTCAACACTGCTCTCACTACAGCTTCAAACAAAGCAAATAAATACATAAACAAATAAATGAATAAATAAATAAATGTCTTTCATATCCCAAAAGAGGGGAAATGAATAAACAGAGATGAAATGATGGTTCAGCACTTCAGTACCACCACAAAGAGATGAAACACACTTGGATAAGAAGACAAACTGCTCTCTGTAAACCTTATTAGTTATGGCATCCCAAATTGGGCAAGTGAACTAACAGACTGGAATTTTTAAAACTCATTTCCACACCAGAGTCTGAAAGATGCCATTTTAAGTTCAACATCTCTCAAGTGAAAAAGGAACAGCAAGAAAAACAGAGAATGTCAATTTGGTATTTTTGATATTTACAACTAAAGTAGAACAGAATCTTCACTATGATGCCAATACCACAGAAAACTAACACAGTCTCAAAAATGAGTTTAACTCTTATTGCAGAACCTTCCTTTCAATGTTACATACACTCAATATTTTCCTAAGTTGACAAAAAACCCAAACCAAGCATGAGTGCTGCTAAAAGGAGAAATTTGGACCACATAAATATGCTACAAACATCTATCTGCAAGTGTGCCAAGAGTGAATTAAGAACATGCACAAAGCAATTACTGCATATAAAAGTTTTTTACCACCACAATTAAACCACTCAAAAGTCTGACAAGCTCAGAACATTCATTCTTCCAGCCAGAAGGGCTCAGGATCATTCCATACATACACTCTTTTAGTTCTTTCCTTTACATGTAAGGATGCCAATAGCAAAGAAAACAATGCAGCCCAGAATTGTTTCATTTTGCCATTCTGTTACTTATACAAAATATCAGAGAACACATAACCCAACACTGTGTATCCACAACATACTGATATGCTAAAAGCTTTCAGTGAAAGTCCCAAGTCAACTAGTCTAAAACTGAGCAAAAACCCATCACACACAAAATCCTTTCCATTTCTCTAGGAAAAAAAGTCTATAATAAAAAATACAGTTTCATATTTATGGATGAGGGAAATTAGCATAACTCTGTGATATTCCCTTTTCTTCCTCCGCCTGGACAGTGCATCGATTGCAATACCACAGTAAAACACTGTTATTATAATCCCAAGCCTACCCTCTAGTGAGCAGTGGGAGCAAATCATTTCATCAAAGTGACAAAATTATTGCATCATTTATCTCCTGAATCTCTGAAGTGCAGGAGAGTCTCCTCCAACTGCAACTAGTTTTCAGGCTAATGTGAACACACCAAAGTGGTAAAAATACACATCAATATATAAAAAAAAGTCCTACAGTTCAAGGAGCAGATCTAGTTTGTTGAATGCCTATTTTGGGAGTTTTGTTGTTCTTTTGTTTTCCAGTGGCAGATGGGAAAAACAGAGAGTTCAATTAGTCTTTCTGCTCGTGTCACAGAGAGCCCATCTGAGAAGAAAAATCACTTCAGCCGGAACAAGGGGAAATACAAGACCAAACGTTATTCGTGTACAAAGTCTCTCTGCTCTGCAGACATCTTAATCTATATAAACAGTATTTTTGCTTTAAAAAAATCCATTTTTTCAGTACACAGTACTGAAGAACATCTTTCTGAAGCTAACACACACTGGTCTAAAATACCTTACTACTTGCACCATCTTTTTCTAAACAGAATGGGAAGTTTCCCCCCACCCACCTCTAAGATGTTCCCAGAAGCCCAAGACACAGATTGCAGAAGAAGCAGTTTGCTCTCTTTTCTCAGTGCTGCTAAAGTTTCTTGCCGCTCCCAATGCAAAGACAAACAGGGCACCATCTTCCTCCCAGTGAAACAGACCTAAAAAAACTCCTGCTGGCTCTTAACACAACTAGATAAAGCTTAACACATTTTGATTGAGAGCTGTACCAACACTTATCATGAAGCAACACCAAAAAATATACTTGAGGCAGCAAAATTAGAGTTCCAAACCCTCTGTGTCCCCCAAATCCTTGACCTACTGAACATTAACACAGCATCAGGAAAATAAAGAAAAGACCTCCAAGTTTCCAACCCAAGGATCTCCAACTGAAAAACCAAGACATCCATCATGCAAGATATCACTCAGGACTGAAATATAAGCTTAGCTTTACAGAGCAGGACAAATTCTTTATGCACATGATACTGAAGAAGATCCAAGAGAGAAGCACTGTCTTGCTTTTGAAGTTACTATTCAAACATTTATACATTTTAGACTTTCCCAAAGTACTTCTTCCTAATCTCACAAGAACTTTTGGAAAGCACCAATAAAGATGAAAAATCTCAGTGACAGGAAAGCAGAAATGTGAAGCAGAACTTCAAGTTTATCACTCAGCTCCAGAAAACCAAGACTGCATAGACCAGACACCAAGGTCACGTATGATGATAACTCCAATCTCTTGATCTGGATTTTCTGGATAACATCCTGTTATCTAAAAATTGGAAAATTGGAAGGGAACCAAAGAAAGAGCTACTAAAGGAATGCTATGCTCAATCTTGAGGGGGAAAGAAGAAAAAAAAAAAAAAAGAAAAAATCCTTAAAAAAGATTAAAACAATTAACAGATCTCTTTCCCCTGCCTTCTCCCCATAGCTCAGAGCCACACTGGGAGCCTCCTTCTGCCTGCAGTTTCCACTCACAGTGAAGAATTCATTGTGCTGGGGGACAAAACTCTCGAGGAAATTATCTTGCTCTTTAAGGGTATATTTTGGAATTTTCCATTGATATTCAGCCTGAGTGGAGAGATGGCTGCAGAAAGAAGCTGATTCAAACTCTAAACTATCATCTGCCCACAAAAGGACATTTGAGGCAGCTCTTCTGTTGCTTTCACTGCTGAGAGAGCTCTCAAAGGGAGCATTTTTCAGCATTTGCCTGTTCTTTGATGTCAAAGGTTTAGCAGAAAAGGAGAGAAGGAACAAAGAACAGATGGTCAAAGAACCGTGCATTTGAAGTTACAGGGGAAAAAATTCAAAGTAAAATTTGTTTTTATAATATAACATTAGGATGGATGAAGATGACCTATCACAGCTCTGACAGTCCAGACTGCTGCAGAGTATTTAGAATATAAGAAATGGTGTGAGAGTCCCCAGTGGCTCCAAACAGGAATCAAGATGCAACTCTGATATTGATGGAAACGATTATGCAACCAAACCCAGCTGAATGTAGGTACAGAACACAGCTGTCAACATTAATCTGGAAATAATTGAAGAAAAGAGGTTACTGCAAGACAGCTCCTCAGCGTGGATACTTTTGAAATGGAAGGCAACCACTGTAATTATCTGTCCATCACCCGGATGCAACTGGTACCAAGAATCAGAAAAGCCAACGTGAAGGTTCTACTGTGCCTGAAGGACACAGCTGGAATGTTCTACAAATGGTTTCTCACAGTGTTAAAACAGCCTTTCCTAACTTCATTACATTAATTACAATCCCCTTCATTTATTTATTCATATTTTACTGTTATTACAAAAATCCACACAAAACTTATTTTTGTTTTCTGCAGAATTAATTACATTACAAAAATTAGTAAGTATGCTGATTGGTCTAATTTCTGATGTTTTCCCACATATAATTTGTGAATTAAAACACTGAATGTATTAGATTAGAATAAAATCAATTCCAGCACTGAGCAAAATAATTATTTGTACCCTGCAGACATTTGTATTTCATCATGCTTAGAAAATAAAACATGAAACCTTCAACAAAACACTAATTACCATTATTAAGCATAAGGTTACTAAGAAACACTTTGCATTTGATGACTTTACATGATTTTTATGTCCACGCCTATGCTGTTCTTTGGTTTTTATGTTGCTCCATATTATTCTTCAGAAATGCTGTGATTAAGAGAGAAAAAACCTTAACTGCCGTTTATATATCGCAGACATGTAAAAAATTCACACCAGCATATAAAAACTTGAAATCCTCTCCATTTTTTATTTTAATTAAAAATTGTAAGTGAATTGTCATTAAACTCTCTTAAATGCTTCTCTAGAAACGTTCTGAAATACTACTTCAGATATTGCAGACTTGAGTCTGGTGTTGTATTTACATTTCCTTTAGACCTTTGAAATCCCAGACCTCTCTGCTGCCCACAGGAGAGAAACCAGGAGATACTATGACAGCCCAAAAATAACTCAAACATAAAAATTATGTTGAGTATATATGAGTGGCTATACTACTAGTGCAATGCAAAGACATATAATGATTACTAAAACTGAAAAAAGAGTCCAAACTTGCATTTAATGTTGAGTGCTTCAGCTGGAAAGGACCTACAGCACCCCCAGATCCCTGTCTGCAGGGCTGCTTTCCCTGTGTGCTCCCACTGAAGACACACAAAATGTTCCTACTTCCATTTCCCTCCCTAGTACACTTCATCCAGGAAAAATTCAATCATGTGGTTCAGGACTTTCATTATCTGCTGTCATGCAAGTGTTGTGCTCAGAAAGGACATCATGCAATCCGTAGTGTGCACAAGATATGTAGGTCACGTCCGCAACGGAGTTACTTTCACAAGATTCCCATCAGTTCGCTTATTTTCACAATATTATCAGTAAAATGCTTGAAAAAAACATCACAAGTCTCCTTGTCAAATGCTCTCAAACGCTTGTGTTTGAGGAGGAACTGATGCAAACCTCAAAATCCTGGCAATCCAAACCGCTGGTGCCAATCAGTGTCACCTTCTGTCGTGTGCGAGCTGTGTGGCCTTCACACATTTCACCAAACAAATCAAACCCATGTTCTCCAGTGCACAAGCTTTCCTTAGAATTCTAAATCAACATCGCATACTCAAATATGTGACCACTGGTTAAGAGAAAACGAATAAAGCAAAGAAGCTACTTCCCTTAAGTATCTTTTTTTATTAGATCTGATTAAAGTTATTGATTCAATTTACCAAACGATGTAAATTTGGGTAATAGGGTTTTTATAATCTAGTTATCCAAAACACTAATCTTACTCATCAGAAGTAGACTGTTTTGAAAGACCTCAGATAATACTGTCAGTTTGGAGCTATGCAGTGAAAATTGCACTAAATTCTGGCATGGTTGTAAAACAGAGATCGTTATGGTCCCTCAGATCCAGCAGGCAGTTCTATGCAAATAGCAAAATATTATAGGGAAGTAATCTAACTTATCTTTAAACACATATGTGATCAAACCACAGTTTAAGGTAATAAAAATACAACAATATACTCATTCTCTGTGTTGATGTCTGGTTTTCACTTGAATTACCTTTATTACTCCACAGAAGATTGGAACAAACTATTTCAGGTTTGGTGAATGACAGAAAGCTGCTGTTTTCTAAATTTTCTCTCAGGAAAGATATTGAAATAAAAGAGCAGAATGCCTTCCCAGCTGAACTGAGGGAGATTTCTCTGGAGATTAAAAGTAACATTTAAAAAAACCATTTTAAACATTTACCTGTTGTAAATTGCCCTTTTAACTTCTGGAACACGGGATCTTGAGCTGTTGCCTGTGCTCTCCTAGCTAATGACTCTGAGGCTGCACTAGAAAACATGGTGGACACATTAGAGACGTTCTCAAGACCTACTCCAAAAGTGCTGACTAATTTCTTGACGAAATTTAGTGTATGAGGAGTGATTTTGGCATCTGAAACGGCTCCACTTTTCTCAAAGGCAACCGAATAGCACTTGGCCAGGCCCTGCTGCAGCTGTCTAAGGACCTAAGGATGAAAAATAAGAGGCAAAATAGTCAGGAAGATTTAGGCCTTCTGATTTGACACCAAATATTTATTCCTGCACCACTTTTTGTGTAGTAAAATTATCCTCTCAGAAACATCTACTTAAAGCTGTGCTCTTAAATTGCATCAGAGGGTCAGTCAAAATGACAGCACTGATTCTCACTGCAAACAAACTGAGCAGGGGAAAAGCTGCATCACAAAGGACACCTTGCTCTTTCAACAGCAGCCAACTTTTACATTCCATATTCTGTGATATTTGAAAAGATTATGTGATATGAGGAAACCTTCTTCAAATAAACACTGTGCTGGGTAGGCAGAACAGAACAGCCCAACACTTTGAGAAGCAAATAATAACAGCAGGGTGGCAGGTCCATCTGCTCTCTGTTGTAATTCAAACTTCAGGTCATAATCACAACCTGTCACAGAGCACCAGACCAACAGGGGTTTCCCTGTCTGTGAAACCCAGTGGAAGAATATACATTTTCAGTTAGTATGAGCAACAGCTTCAATCCTAGATGCATTCATCAAATTAGTAGTTTTGGAAAATCTCTGTACTGCTCCCAGAAAGAGCCAAGACCCTTAAACTCCAATCAGAAGAGTCAGTTCTACAGATACATCAGCTTACTAATCAAAACAAAGAGTTACGTTTTAATGCTTAAAATTAATTATGGATAAATATTTTGCAGTAAACTTTTCCTTAGATGATACATAGATATGAAGGTGTATTAAAGCCAAATACCTCTTCATGCCAGTTCTCTCTGAACCAGACCATCTGATCTACAATGCCTTCCAGAGACGACAAAAGTGTTGGATGCAATTCCCGCTGCATGTGCATAATTCTGCTGCATCTCCACATGGGTGCAGTGGCTCGGATTGGCCCAGGGTCTGAGGCAGAGTGGGACTGATTCCCAACTGAACTTGGCTGCTGTTGCCCAGAATCTGGAAAGTGAAAATTAAAAAGAAAATAAGAATTACCTTTCATGAACTTGATACGTGGCCGCGTGAAATAAAATAAATTGTTCCAAGAATTGGCTTTAGATTTACATTAGGTATTAAACATCAAACTACTGAATTGCAGAAAACTTCTGTAAAAACACTGTTTAGTGGTACAGACTTCCCAGTATTAAAGCAAAATAAACACTCCTCAAAACCCCACAGGAGGTATATAGCCTTAGCTCTTAAATTACCAATCTGTGCTCTTGAACAGACATTGCTTCATGTAGGATCAAATTATTTGAATTATGGGTGATTCCTTCCCCTCCCATTTGGGGAGATCTTTCACATGTAACTGAAGAATAAATACGCCGATGCCAACAGACAAATTGTCAGTGTGTGTATCTTTTAGTACAAAACATTCTTGCATGACAACTTCATCAAACACTGATTTAGGACAGAGCTTTGCTTTATCAGATGATCCCCCCCAACTCACACAACCCACAGACAAAGTACTGGTTTGGGGCAGAGCCTACAGGAAAATATTTTACTGGTTATTATAGATGTGCACGTGGCAACATCAAGAACTTAGCACAGAAACTTCTGTTGCTGGATGTGAATGAATTATTAGGGTATGTGGGCATCTCCTCCTTCTGCCAAGGAGCAGCCAAAGAAAAATAAAACACTATTTAATTAGTGCCCTGCAAAATCTCATGCAGAAATTTAGTGAACTAATTCCCAAGTGAAAAAGGCAATTAAATAAACAATGCACTTTGTAATAAAGAACACACAACTGAAGGAAGAGTTCTTCAAGCAGCTCTCCTGGGATTCCCAGGAAATTATGAGACAAAAGAACAACTAAATTCTGTGGAATTATTTGACATAACTATTCTGAACTTGATTTGTTCTTGGAGAAAAAAGGTGTTGTGCAAGTTGCTGAATGTTCTCCCCACTTTCCAAACATTTCTCAAAGTCAACACTGATTTTATTTCATGTAAACTTAAATGCTCATTCTACTTGATAATTCACTGTAAGTTAATATGGAGACATTCCTTCTACAAGTGTGGCTCCTTTGAAAACAAAATGAATGTTGCAAGGTTCATGTTTCCAATGAAAATTAGACCAGAATATCTCAGAAGACTGGGATGCTCTCCTGTATTTATAAACCAAGAATTTTCTACTTCTCCACAAATTTATAAAGATAAATATCCATGAGAGAACATGTGATTCTCAGTTAAGGTGACAGGAAAGTGAAGGAGATGAAACTCCTCCTGGTGAAGATTTTTGACCAGAAAATTCAAGACAGCTCAAGCCACGTGGAGATTTAACTTCACAGAAACAAATCAATCCAAGCAAAGTTTATCAACGATTTTCTTCCTTAGGCTTGCTAAGTAGGTACATTTTCTAGAGAATCTGTTTTCTCAGTAAAATCAGGCGAAACTCAAACAAATAACTCAAGTTCCAAAGAGCACAAATGATTTTATCAAGATCAAGCTCACCACTTTTGTAGCGCTCTCGCTGTTCTATCTTCAAGGTCAAATAGAGGGTTCTGATAGGAAAGTAAACAGCTTGGGGATAGACTCTTCCCACCTGTTTGGAGACACACATATACTCAGTCAAGGAATACTGCCTGCAGATCACACCAACACGTACAGATTGTCTTGTAAATAAGTACAATTCGGTAATAATCGGCTCTTTGTGTTAAATAACAGCTCATGGAAATTAAAGATTCTTGCAGGAACAGAAACACGAAGAGAGTGAAATTGTACCTCCCTACACACACTGTTCAGGCATTACCCAATTAGAGCTTCCAGATCACACTGCCTAATAAACCTGAAAACAGCATAATGTCAGACACCAGCTGGGCCAGCTCAAAGACCTTGCTCATGTGTATAATGGAAGAAAAACAGACATAATGACAGTGGTTAGTCTTTAAATTAGGCCACAATTCCCAACCCCATGATACTTGATAAGAAAGCCCATTAGAGAGTAACCTTACTCCACCTAATTGCGGCACTTAATGTAAGGGGATACCAATTGCACCCAGAAACAAAAAGGATTTTATGGCTTCCATTAAAAAAAAAAAAGAAAGCTAAAGAGATGCTTACATTCAGCATCGCCTTTAAAATCTGTAAATCTCAGTATCTATTAAAGGAAAGAACCGTATGTCTACTAGCCATGATGATGCACTTCTTAAGACATCATTTGAGGCTTCTCCAGCCACAATTCTACTAAATCACGGATCCTTTCTCCATCCAAATGGATAAGGCAAGAGGCAGAAATTTTGCAGACCGTTGAGTAATATGATATTTATGGCAGATCACTAACTTGACACACAAATGCTTCATGCTGTAGTTCAAAAAGTTATTTGATGAGTTTTAAAACAGTAACACAGAAAATTTGGGGGTTTTTAACTTTATATTCATTTGGTACACCTGAAATCTAAAGTCAAGATAAACAGGAGTATCTGTGACTTTTATGAGTCTAAGCTCCAACTACAGCACAAATTCCAGGCAAGCACTCGCTTCTAAAGGTTTTACAGAACTCAACAGATAAAAAAGACACTACAAATTGTTGAAATATGTTTTTTCTGTCAGAAGACAGCTGAGCACACTGAGGTTGCAAGACAATACCAAGCCATAGCCATCAAAGTTTGCCTTAGGTACTTTGTTCTCCTAAGCTGCTTGGGAGCATGATCTCCTCAAAGTTACATTTTAATTTGATGAAGAGAGAGGGAAGGAAACACATGTGTACATATGCACACCCACATTAATCTAGGTTTGTGCACCCCAGTATCAATGCACAGGCAAATTTAAATGGATATAATATTCCCTCATTACAAAAACACACGTTCTCAGAGATCTGAAAGAGCAAAGATAAGGAATGTTATACAAGGAGCTGAATGTCACAGGATCATAGAATATTCTGAACTGGAAGGGACCCATAGCGTCATGAAGTCCATATCTCAAAAATCAAGAGTGGAGGGAAAGAAGGAAGAGCACAGTGGGGAACGCAGCACAACAGTTGTGCTGTGCCAGTTTTCAGGAATCAGTGAAGCAATGCAGGTGAACAGGCCTGGGCTACAGGGATTGTGAGAGCTCCACATGTTCACCTGTGTGTTAATGGGGCCTCACAGATGTTTTACAGCAACCTGAATGAACAAACATCCCAACATTTCCAGGTTGTGCCCCTGCTCAAACAGAGCTGGAGTCGGCACAGGAACAGTTAATAGCTCTGAAAACATCACCCTTGAACCCTCTCCCCACTAAGCAGTAACAAAACAGTATCTAAAATCATATTAACAAAAAAACCCCACATTAACAGACATCCCAGTCTACACACGTGCTTAAACCAACCTCATACTGAGGTAGAGTTCTATTTTTGGGTTCTGCTCCAGAGCAGACAGCAATAGGCACAAAATCTTAAAATCCCAAAGCAAGATTAATCAAAATTCATATCTGTCAGTTCAGAGGAACAAATCCAGGAAGGCAGTCTCTTCATCCAACTCCCTAAACCTTATCCTTATTTGACTCGTCATTTGCCATGCTACACTTACAGCAAAAACTAACAAAGGCTCGGGAAAGATTCCGGACTTGTTTCTTAGGATCAAGTCTGACAAAAACCAAAGCACTAATGAAATAGTTTGCCCTTCAGTAACTACAGCTAACAAATCTTTATCCCTACTCCTATGTTAGAGGCATTTTTTAATATGTATTTCTAAGAATGTTCTATAATGTTCACAAAAATGTAATGAACAGAATTCCAGAGGGAAAGTTATAATGTCTCATGCACATAGGGCACACAGTTTCACTTGGTGTAATCTCAGTAAGTAAAACTCACTTTGAAATTTAAAATATTCTACCTAAAGAGAGACACTACCACTTTTTAACTCATCAACAGTTGCAAGCAAAAGCATTTTTAAAGCTTGGCATTTTCCTAATTTGCTTTAAAAATTATTTGTATCTCATCTTGAAAACAAAGATTACAGGCAACAGAGAATTAGAGATTATCTTCTGTACCTGACTGATGAGGTTCAGGAGGAGTTTGCCCTCTGAGCCAACCAGGCATGTCAAGAGCTGTGGGATCCAGGCCAGCCACTGGATGGGTGGGACACCAATACAATATTTGTCCACTGCATCTGCCAAGGTGTTCTTATCATCATCAAAACTCAGCAGCCAAAGGACCTAGAAGAGAATATCAGTGCTTAAATTTAAGACACATCAATCATTATGATGCAGAAAAACACAGAGCTATTTTATTAATATAATGAGGAGTCTCTGTAAGCGTTAAAGTTGCCTCAAACACAAGAACTTACATTCATTATGCCCGGCCAATATTTAAAGGTTGTAAAAATAAATATAAGTGTACCTGCTATGAAACAAGACAGAAAGAAGCAAATGAACATGACTGCATTCCAGGAATTCTTTGGGTTTTTGGTTGGGGGTGCAGATAGAAAATAAGGCATGTTTATAGAACGTAAAATATCCGATTCAGAGAAATGAACCTTGATGCAAAAACCTGATTATTTCTTTGGGTGTTGTTAATTATTTTAACAGTCTACCCTTAATGATACTTTTTCTAGTTTAATTTAAATGTAAATATATTAAGCACTGACTAAAAATCATTAACTGTTATGCAGCCAAACAGGGAGACTAATAAACTTCAGGGTGCTACTGAGGCCACCTTTAATCTCAAAAAATATTTTCTCTATTTTTTTATGTTCAAAACAGAATGTCTTCCATGGTCTGCTACAATTTTTTTAATTTTCTTCATGAGAGAGATTAAATATCTCCAAACTGAGAAATATATACTACAAAATTTTGTTGCATTTCAGAGTGAAAATGGACAGAAAAAGCTTATCAGGAATAAAATGCAACACCGAGGCAAAAGTTAATACAATTTATCCACAGTAATGATTAAAAGACCTCCAATTATGCTACTTTTTAAAGGACCAAAGGATGCCTTTCTGCAGGTATTTCACTGCATTATGTAGCAGAAAGGCTGGATTTGTCCTCTCCCTCCTACAAAAGGGTTCCACAACTACAGGAAACCCCAAACTTCTCAGTGAAGTAAAAAAACCCCATATGACTTACATGCAACCAAGAGTAGCCCTGTGAAGACTTCCCACCTAAATTGAAGCTTTCCCTCAGGAACTGTTTCTCTAACTGCACAAATGTGGGCACTGAACATTACCCCAGCCCTTCCTGAAGGCTCCAATTCTTCTTTCAAACCTCTAGATCTCTACCTTTGCTAAGTATTTGCGTGACTTGCTCTCGTTCTGGTGGCGGCAGGCGTGCAGGTAGCAGGTGATGGCAGACACCCCCAGGTGGAGCTGCCTCTCCTTCACGAAGATGTTCTCCAGGTAATCCCCCCACATGGCCCAGGCTTTCACCAGCACGTCGTGCATTTGCACAGCTGCAGAAAAAGCTTTGTTTGCTTCTTCAGACCTGCACAGCGATGAGGAGGAATATGAGTTTTAGACTAAGGAACAGTTGGTAAATTATAGAAATCAGATTTCTGACAGGGCAGGCAATTACTTTTTTAATGCTCAGCGTAAGTTCTCTAGGAAGGTCTCTTATGACTGTTTTGTCATTGCATTCCTTGAAGTTCAGCACCTACAAAAGTAAATGCTTTATAATGGAAACAATTATGTAAGTGTTTAAGAACTCCAGATAATCCCTTAAAAAAAACAACTTCAAGTGCACTGCAACAGGAACCCAAGCACTGACACTGGGAGAAAGAAGAGCAAATGATAACACAAGAGGAGCAGAAGCAAATGCATTTAAAAATGTTGCTCTGCTGAGCGAAAAAGGGAGTAAAGCAACACTAGGAAGATGTTCTATTAGTTATCTTTTAGAGAACTGCATCTTTCTTAACTGCTCTCCCAGTCAGGTCCTCATCCTCTCAGCTGGAAAACTTTATTTTTTCAACAGGAAAAGTGAAGGAATTTGAAGGTTAATCACACAGTTCTGGGTACCCAAAAGGTTATTTGTTTGACACTTCTGAAGTTTGCTCTATGTTTTCTCAAGTGCTCCTTCTCCAAGATGTGGCCAATATATACAGCCCTTGTTTAGGCATAAAAACAAAGGATGAGAAAACTCACCTAAGCATTACTGAAATGAAGACATTTTTAAAACATTTCAAGAATCCTTATTAACAGAAAGAGCTTCACTTCTCCCTCACAGAATAAGCATTGAAAGAAACCACATAAGAGCAATGCAATGCTTGGTCGACTCATTTTTTAAAACTGCCTGTACTTTAAATACAAAAATATTAACTTGGAGGATTATGATACTAAATTAAAATGACCAGATATTGAGGCCAAACTATAAAAAAGAAACCAGCTTTGTCTGTCATGTATTAGTTTCTAGGCTACATTAATGTTCCTTGCTTTCAGAGGCTTCCTGCACCCCGGAGGGAGGTTTTGAAGTTAACTCCCCCAGCAGCAGCTGATGGATGACTTTGTATCACTGCTTCCCCTTTATAAAAAGGGAACTTCTCTGTTTTCTTTTCTCCTTCTCTACAATCCATCTCCTTGACACCTCAGATGACTTTCTTAAAATGGGTTCTATCACCTTGCCCAGCCACTGGGCAGCACAGGGTGATGAAAGAGCAGAGGTGACCCTTAACTTCAGTTTAGTTGACACAAAAGAAAACACAGTCACATTCTCAGGTTCAACACTGCCCTTGGTCCCAGCTGAAACCTTCTTAAATTCCTCACCTCATGGTCACGCCTGCATATTTTTTGGTAAGATTAAGAAACATCAGAACCATGTTTTAAACAGAAACTTTTATCCATTTTATCCTGAAGAAATGAACAGAGACAATTTAGCTGCTTTTATCTGCGAGAATTTAAAAAAAATTAAAAAGCTTGGGGGAGGTACACTTCCCTTTACACCTCAACTAAAATTAAGCCTGTGACCATATAAAAGCCCACTGCACTCTCCATCAAAGTAATTGCCTTCTGCCTATTTAAAATTCTCTCTTGTATGCACAGAAGATATTCATCATTTCCTGACTTAAATTGCTACGTGAGGTTGCAATGTACAGCTTAAAACCTGATGGATTTCATTCCTTAAGTGGCCACAATGTAGTGGTAAAGGAATTATTCCTTCCATATGTAACACGGAGCAATGGCGTCATTAAATCCCAGGCATATTAAAAGCTGTTGAAATCTGAAGGGAGTTTTTTGGCATCAAACAGAATTCAACTGCTGAGGTCTTTGTTTACTGAATTAAAGAAAGATCTTTCTCAAAACAGTGAAATGCCTGTCAGTACAAAGCAAAACCACTCAAAAAGCAGTTGTGTGAAAGCAAGGCTTGAACTTAGGTGTTTAACTGCTGCAGTGCAAGATGTCCCCAACGCATACCACATGAGCATTTTCAATTCAATTATCTGAAATGAATGTTCCACTTCCACATTCCACACACCAGATTTGCCTGAGCACTCTGAACTGCACCACCACACGTTTCCCTATTTCTGACCAGCTGCAGCTATTAAAGGGACACAGACAATGACAATGAGACAGAAATGAGAGAAACAAAGAGGGAGGTCACACTTGTTTAAGTAGCAGTAAGCTTATTGACAGAACCTCTTTTTTCCTTGGTTGGATATGTGATAATTACATTAAGAACATAATAAAAGCAGCCTCCTTTTGCCAACCACACAAAGACATCAGTTAGACATCAGTTTTTCTGAGCACTCACAGAACAAGGGAAGGAAAAATAAAGTATCAGTTGGACAAACCTATTCTCCCTGCCTCTTCCATCTCATCCCATGAAACATAAACCTTGTTAAAAACCCAGCTGGTGCAATATTTGCTTTAACCAGGTATTTCCTACAGGACTTTGAAATATGACCAATCATTGCATCTTCAAACTGCAAAGGCACTCTCACAGATACTTTTACTTTCTTACACAGTTGTGACAAATTTTAGGCTGGTAGAAACATATGGAACAGTTTTTTCTGCTCACTGTGTTGAAATCCTTCAGCTGCATTTTTCTCAGCTGTGTGCTGGTGCCTCTTCCAGCCAGATACTCACTTGTTAATCTGTGCCAAGAACATTCCCTTCAATGCATAAAACTCAGCAGTCATCTCCTTGGTGAAGTACTTCAGATTGGTTGATTCAATAACTTCGAGACCCTGTTAAATAAGTCTTAGTGAGAAAAGCCTTCTAAAACGGAAGAGTTTATTAAGACGACAGTGATGAAATATTCTCTTAAATTTAAATAGCCTGAGTTTCTAGCATTCAATTTTCATTTAAAAAAATATAGACTGACAACAATTTTAAGTTTCCACTGGCCTATGCAAAAAAACCATGCATAGACAACGTTAATCAGGTTATCTTTTCCACTTTAAGTTATAATATTATTTATTTTATATTTATTACAAGGTCCATTTGCTGATCACGTGCCAGTGAGTTTTGCTTAAAATCACATTTTTCCCCTTTCAGCACATACAATTTCTCTTCAGTTTGACAGCATCTACCACTCATGAATCAGGCACTTAGCACTGACTTGGAGCTGCAGTAATGTGGCTTCTTCCTATTACAAATAATTTAATTTTTCAAGTCCCTTCCATTCATCAAGCTTGTAAGACTTCAAAAAACACCCTTCCATTTTACTTTTGGTTCAGCTGATTTTTAATATATTCACAGTATTCAGTTCAAAGAGGGCATTAAATGCTTTGGACTATAACAGCATTACTTGAAACACCACTCCTTGCAGGGTATAAGGTGGCCAAGGAAATCCAGACCCTGTCCTGGATAGAAATCAATGCATCTGATGGCCCGTGGAATCCTAGGAGTTCCAAGCACACCTGCAGTGATAAAGCTGCTGTACCTGCATACACTCATTTTTGCCCATGACTCCAGCCAGCTGCAGATAACATTTCACTTGCTGCCGAATCTTCTGGAAGCAATCCACGATGGGCACGGTGGGAATGGTGTGGATGCGGCTCAGGATGTCCAGTGCCACGTTGACCAGCCCCTGTTTCCGAGCTATCTTCCCATACTGGATAATTGCTGATGCAGAGGCATGAACTCCCAGCATGGCATTGTTGGAACTGGGATCGTGCTGAGAACTGTTTTCATATGCAGTCACAATGGCTGTAAATACACCAGGAAATGTCTGTCATTATAAATGGAATTATACACACAGTGGCATCTTACACAGCAACACATGTGAAATGGATGAATTAAGGTAGTGGAACACCTGAGTAAAATTGAAACCTTGTCAAAATCAACAATCCTGCACATTGAAATAAAAAAAAACAAACCCAACCCAAGAACATATTTCAGACAATGTCTGGAATATTCTATGATGAATGCACACTGGACCAGGCAGATTTACCCTGGTAATGATGTTGTCTCCACATGAAAATGCTGCTCCAGTGGGATAAATCATCTGACACAATAGGTAACCTGTTTCTCCAAGTCTTTACAACAGTCTTCATATCATGTAAGCTGTTGTTCCTCCCCAGATTAGTTGGTTGCAATCCTGCATTTATTTGGGCTGCTTCTTGAAGTTCAATTATTTGCTGTGCTGCCTAGAAAACATTAAACAATATAAACATTAGGTATAAATTCCCTGGTCATGATCTGACTTCTTGATAGAAGCTTGAATGTACAGAGAAATAGTACCTATGTGCCCTTGATGTGTTATTAGAGAGATTCTGCAAAGACCTGAGCTTTGGGAAGTTACTGAAGTTTAGAACAGGTTTTCACTGACCTGTCCTATCACCAAATTCAGGGCAGGAACAAACAGAAGATGGCAGTAGTCTCGAACCTACTAAAGGCAGCAGTTTGTTAAAACTTCAACCACCTGAAGAAAAGGCCCACAAACTTTAATGGAATTTAATTACCTGTAGTACAATAAAGCCAATGTAGTATTCTCCAAGCTACCACTTGGCAGATAACAGTTGTATTCATTGTTAATCAACTAAATGAGATAACTATTTGACGAAAAAAAAAAGGCAGTCCAAATTTACAGAGTGAAATCTCTTGAAACAAAATAAATTAAAGTAATATTTTCCTACAGTCATCTCAGTATCAGCTCTCACAATAGCTTAACCTTCATCCTACACCCATTCATCACATAAATTTAATTTTCTCATGGGTATTTAATCACATACTATCTGATATTAAAAAAAAAAGTAATTACTGCGGTGCAAATTCATGGCTGCATTTGTACCTCTGTCAGTCACTGACTAATTTATCATTTCTTCATGAGGGATATATACATATTAGATTGTTTTCAAAGCTTGTTTTAATTGATATCTGAAAGAACTTTATTTAACAATACTAATTCCTTCATGCTGCAGATGCTGCCATTCTTGGGGGGAAGAGAAAAACTTGAAATACGTGTGAAAACTTAGCAGGAAGGAATTAAATTCATCAAGAAGCCTCCTGCTGAGCTCACAAACTGTTCCTATTTACTTGACAACTTTCTCTGAATACAGAGAAAACTTCATATCCATTCACTTCATCTGATGCATCCACTTATAAAAATTCCAAGGTATGAGTTGCTGTGGGAGCTCTTCCCACGAGTACAATCATTTCAGTAGAGGTACCTTCTTGGATAGTGTAGATTAGTTACTTATGAATCACACCTGGCATGACACACAGGATGAAACTACTCATCTTAAACTAGAGAAGCCACTGTATCAAAGAGAACTCAGAAATCAAGGTCCTCTGCACTTCTACAGGTTCATTCATAGTTCTCTGAGCAATGGTGCTTCAAGAAATGCATCCCTGAAATTATGCAATTTCAGATCATGTTGCACTGAGATATTCTACAGTTCCTCCCCTGGGGATGAAAGGTTCCCTCCACAGGAACAAGAGCTAATCTTCACCAGGTAGGTGTTTATAGGACAGCTAAACAGGGACAAAGTCAGCTTAAATGAGAAATGAACAGCATGTTTTGCCCAGATCCCACACAGCCAAGCACAACCCTGGCCCAGCCCCACTTCCACACTCTGGCTCCAGCTGTACCACACAAGTCAGAGGACACAAGGTTCATTTTCAAGAAGCTTCTGAAACCAACTCAAGGCCGAATCCAATTTTTTTAAGATGGACGTAGGCACCTAATTCCATTAAGTTATATTTGGCAGTAACAACTACTCTCAAAAATTCTTCTCTTACAGTTGCAAAATGAATTATTTATGTAATTAAATCCAAGACAAAAAGGAAAACAAGACAAAATCCAAGGCAAAAGGAGAAACAGGATGTTGATATTTTACAAGTTTCAAAAGGAAAAACAGAAGTCCATTTTTGTCATGGTAAAATATGTATGAAAGTTGCAAAGGACACAAGCCATACATTTTTTACCAGGCAATACATGTTATTTCATTTTACATAATAATTAAACTGCATATTCCATACAACCAGAATCATGCAAGCAGCTTCCCAGAAGTATTTCTGGAGGTCTTAAAAAAAAAATAAATGGTCCCAATCTCTCAGGAACTCTCAGAATCAAGTACACTGAAAAAAATTAAAATGCGCATTCTGCAACTTTTAATAAAAAAAATACCATTATGAAAGAACTACTGGTACTATCAACTGAAATATTTTACACTCCTAGTTACTAAAAGTTGGCAAACCTGCTGCTGGAAAACAACTGGCCTTTTCACTGTTACCTGGAGAAGGGGAGTATGAACGTGTGAGACCACGTGAGGAAGCCTCCGCCACTCCCGGATGGCCAAACTGCTCGCCATCTCCACCAGGCGCTCGATGAAGTTCAGCTGCTGCTCCTCGGGGTGGCAGATTGCCAGGTACCCTCTGTACATGTTCACTTTCCAGGCCATCTCTTTTGGGCAGCTCAACTCCACCTGGTAATAAAAAAGGAAAAGTGTCTGGTAAAGATCAGTCGTATTCAAACAGTTAAATTGGTTTTTTAAAAGCCTTTTTAAACAAACAGCTTTAATGTTTATCAATATTATCTCATTTTGTAAAAATATCAGGTTAAAGTATCAATATTTATGTCACTAGAAGAGTTTCACCTCTCCTAATGTTACTGGAAAGGGCAGGCCAGCAAATAAATTGCCAGTTTGGCCCAAGAGTAGAAGTGCCTGGGTCCAACCTGCTGTTGGGGAGTTTTTACACTGACAACTGTAATGCAGCTCAAGGCAGCTGAGCAGTGAGAGCAGCCCTGCCACAGGAGCAGGAAGCTCACAGCAAACCCATTCACCTTGCACAAAGCAAAAAAGATGCTTCTCAGCAGATAACACACAGCACACACTACACCTCTGCAATGCTTCCGGGGCTCCAGGACAAGTCATGTCAGCTTCTCACTTAAAAAGATCCTGTCCCTTCCTGTCAGCACATCATGCAGCATTATACTCCCTACTCTCTGCTCTACGGCACTGTTTAATTTCTGAAAATAAACAGCTAATATTTTTTCAAGTGATCTATAACTAACCTCCCCATTTATGTTCAAGTAATTTCTGAGCACAGGTGCAAAGTCAGGTCGCAGTGCTAAAATAATTTATAAAATAATTTTAAACCACTTCCTTAAAATCCTGGAACAGCAGAAATATGGCACCAAAACTCAGCAAGGCACCTGAATTGTCCAGCACCTAAATTCTGTGAGCATTTTACAATAAACTTGCACTGAGCCAGTGCTCACCAGCTGACACTGCAGGTCTTTCATCTCCAACTTTTTTACTCCTTTTTCTTCCACTTTACATCACCCCCTTCATGGTTTGCTGTGCAACCCAGAAATCCCTCTGCATTACTCTGTTGTTGATATACTGTATGGTAACCACTACAGTTGTTATTTCTGTTATCCCCAGCTGACTTTTACACCTGAGCCAGCAAAGAGAAACTGCCACGTAGCAACCTTACACTTACCCAGTGAAAATAATCTCTTTCTTTATTACATTATCTACTGGATCATTAAACACAATGGCAATGTGAGCGAATGGAAATGAGTCTTGGGTCCTATCGAAGGCTACTTGCTGTTTTAACAGCTCGACATTAATGGGTAGCTTATTAAAAATCTTTCACAAAGATTTATGAAAACTGATAGATATTTGCATTCTTTTCTGGCCTCTCTTGTGAATCAACCATGGAACTTGATAAAAAGCAGCCATGTTAAAGAATATCAATAAAATTGGAGTAGTGAGTACAGCAGCATAGAATCAATTATTCTTCCAGATCCTAATATTTATGCAAACGTGTCCTGACACTTTTACAAGAACCTGAGTAGAGCCACAAAAGCTCCATTTATGGCTTCAGCAGCATCTTCTCCTTAGTCATTTAGTAAATGTCTCATTACTGAAAATACCTCATTTAATATAACTGCAGCTCGAGCATATCAGCACTTACTTGGGGTTGTCACTTCCACTCAACTTGCAATCCTCCAAACCCAGAGCCTGTCAGACATGATCTATTTCATTCTGTTCAAGCTCAAGGTTTATAACACACTGTACAATACAGTTCTTATTCTTGCCTTTAAAAGTTTCTCAAATAAACTTCTTTTTATAATTAGCCTCTGAAGCTGCACACTTAAATAGCACACAAAATACCAAACGTTACAAGAACACAAGCAGTTAATTAAAATGTAAATAGTAACTCTAAGACAATTTTTGTTGCATATGCAGCTTGATACTTACAGATTTGGCTTCACATGGGCTGATAAATGATAAAATCCATATTTAGAGACACCTATTTAATTTGAACCATCAGTACTACAAACATAGAAAAATTCCATTTCAAATGCAGCAATGGTTGGAACCCCCTTAATTTAGGTTCCATCAAAAGACAACACGACCTTTAATCAGTGTACTAATTTCTATGGTTTTCACAGTTTAGCCTTTAAAGCAAAACATACTGATTGCATCCACTTATTTTCCTCTCTGAAAAAAGAAAGTGTTACAGAGAATAAACATAACTACATGTTTTTAAAAGAATGTGTAATTCAGCCTGATTTTGAAGAAAGGAACAGAGACACACAGCTCCCATATTTCTCATGCAAGACTAAGATGTCACAATGAAGCAACTGGCTGGAATATTTCATATACAGAAACTTAACTCTGCAAGATACTGGAATTAAAGGGTGCTCAGCATTTTTCATAATCATGTTGCATCTTCTGCAAATATGATGACACTACACAGCCAACTGTCAATTTGATGAGTAGCACTAGTAAATGGTAGGTATTGCTTCAAAACTTAAACACTACTGATGAAATAAAAGCCCCCACTCACCTGCACCAGAGCCTCCTTCATAGCAATCCAGTTGGAGACCCTCCATGCACACTTCAACACCAGGTAAGGATTTATGTGACCTTTGGACTGGCCATATTCTGTCAAAGGCTCCCACTGGTTCAATTCTTTTGAGCAACTAAGAAGATCAAAAGCAGTGTCAATTTGGTCACAAAAAAACCCCTCAAAATTTCAATAAAACTGGCTGCAAACGTTGTGTATCAGAATATTATCTGCATATTTGTTTGCCTACAAACAGCTTTGCAAGCACTGCAAAAGTTTTACCCAGATGGGAAGATTATTATTTTTTTTAATTTATTTATTACCAGTTATAACACAGAAATCTGTGACCAGGGAAAAGCTGCATTTTGTGTGTCCCAGAGACACCATTTTAAATGGGAAAAACAAATTTTAACTCCAGTCTTTTCCCACCAATAACAAATTACATTTTTACAGCAATTCAGGCATATCACTTCTGAGCCTCTGTTAAGGGAATAAAAACCAGCCTATTTTATTCCCTTAAGTTTTCCCTGTATCTGAGCTAAGTCCTGAGATAAGTTTATTCTTTAAACCAGGAGCAGGGTATTTTCCTGCCATTGCAGGGTAAAATAGTTGTTCTACACTCAGTCTTACCGAATCCAGTGGTCTTCCCAGAGCTGATACTCAGGAAAGATGGAAGGGGAAGCATTGTTCCGTTCGTGCTCCTTTTTAGCCTTCTCCATTGCTTTTTCATAAGTTTCTTGTGCCTAAAGAAAATTCAACCATTCTACTTTTCCATTTGCTGTATAAACAGTAACTCAATCTTTTCTTTTTAAGAACAAGTGATAAGAAAACTTTAACAAATGTCATAAAAAACTGGTGGGTGTGCTCAAAAATCTCACCTTACCTAGCTATTACACAGCCTTAAACTACTACCATGGACAGTAGAAAAGCTGTGGTACTTTTTATTTTAGAAGACTAAAGTTAATAATTAACATTCAGAGTTTTTTCTTGCTGACCAAAATACTTATCCTGGTAACTTCTAATACCAAGACCGTACCTGTTCAAAAAAGCCATGCTGTTCATAGGCAATGGCTGTTGCTGTCTCTGGGAATTTGCAGCGTTTCTGCCACAGTCCAGCCCACATATCCTCTTCTTGTAACAAGGAGTAGAGCTCAGCAAGGGAATCCAGTATTTCCTAGAATGTTAAGAACACATAATTCTCCAGTCAAGCTGTCCTTATAAAGCACAGCAGATAGCAAACCTCCACATTCTACACTGAGGGAGGCTAAGAAAGACATGATATAGAGATGTGTTTATAATTAAAACCCTTTAAAACTCTAGAAGGCAAGCACTTAGTAACAACCACATACTGAAAACGCAGCATGACAAAAAATTCTAAGGCTTGTACACTGATTCTTAACATAACAGATGAAATCACGGAAAACAGGACTGTTCAATGAGCCAACAACTTTGTCTTTAATGTAAAAAAACATAAATCTGTAATATTTAGCTTCTTCATCTGATCTGTGTAGGCAGATCACACCTGACAGACTATTAAACACAACAGCACCTTGGTAAGGAACCCCATTTTGTTTAGTTAATAAATCTTTAAAGTCACACCCCAACAGACTTGATGAGGGAAAGTATAATCCCTTTGAGGGAGAGGGGCAGTACTGACTTCTACTTCAGATTTAAAATTGGGGGCAGAAATGGTTACATCTAGTTCTACAGCGCTGCAGGGAATTAGTGTCAAAAGCAGATGGGTAAGAGGGATCGAGAGAAAAAATGACAGATGAAAGAAAAGCATGAGAAGTAGGTAAGATACAAAGTATTAAACGTTGCAAGTGTCTATTCACAAACACACAAGGACAGGAATTCCTTTTAAATACAAAGATTTAGAAGCAATTGTTCCTTTGTACTCGGCACTGGTGAGGCCGCATCTGCAATCCTGGGTTGAGTTTTGGGCCTCACACTACATGAAACATTTTGAAGTGCTACAGCTTGTCCAGAGCAGGGCAACAGAGCTGGGGAAGGGTCTGGAGCACAGTTCTAATGAGGAGCAGCTGAGGGAGCTGGGGGGTTCAGCTTGGAGAAAAGGAGGCTCAGGAGGGTCCTTATCATTCTCTAAAACTGCCTGAAAGGGGACTGTACTCACAAAGGGGTCAACCTCTCTTTCCAGGTAACAAGCAATAGGAAAAGAGGAAAGAGCCTCAAGTTGCACCACGGGAGGTTTATATTCATTATTATGAAAAATGTTTTCACTGAAAGGGTCGTCAAGCACCAGAACAGGCTGCCCAGGCAATGGTGGAGTCACCACCTCTGGAGGTGTGTAAAAAACATGCAGATGTGGCACTAAGGGGACATGGGTTACTGGAAGAATTAGTGTTATGTTTTCCTCTTCATGTTTCATAGGGTATTTCAATTAATATAACACTACCTGTTGAGGAGGAGTTATGCTTTCCTGCTCATAAAATTCTGTTGTCTGTTTAGGCTTAATCTGCAGACTCAGTCCTTTTTCAAAGGCTTGGTGCTCCAGCATCAGTGTAGAACGAAACCAGAGGTTGTGAGTTTTACCCAAGTACTTCAGGACACAAGGTCTGATGGGAATGGGAGGAACACACTGTGACATTGCTTCTACAAAGCAGTTCAGGGCACTGGGCTGGCAGTCTCGCTGCACCTGATGGCTGCCACTGCACAAGAAAGGGCTTATTTCACCTGCCAGAGCCTAGAAGAAAAAACATAATAGTTATCTGATCATTCAGATTCTTCGATTAGAGAATCTAGATTTAAAATCTCTTTAGTTCAGGGAACAACCCCCTGACAAGCATACTTCTCTTTGGAAACTGAAAGGCCCTATTTCTTTCAAAAGATGGGTTACAGCATTCACTAGTCAAAGAATGGCAAACTTCTCCAGGCAAGTGAACAAAGTCACCACAAAAACACATTTTCCTGAAACAGCAGCCATTTACAAAGAAGAATCTGTAAGTGGGAGAGAGAGATTCTCACATGTTGCTGTCTGTCAGACAGGATTTTCCAGAGTCTTGAAAAAAGCTGGATCCAAGTCTTCTCTGCCAAAGGTGTAGAAATGTGACATAACTGAACAAAGGCACTCAGCAATGCTCCAGTCTGGGAACAAAGAGATTCACATAAATAGGGAAATATAATTAATACTATGGAAAAACAGTTCAGTTATACTGTAATAATATAGAGTAAGCAGTAATGCAAATGCCTTTTCCAACAAAAATATGTTTCCTTTAGCAATATACACTTGTAAGAATAAATTCATGCTATTTTCATGTTGATAAAGACTGATTCATTACTGTAACCATTCTATAAAAAAAAAAAGGAGATAGGAAGGAAGACGACTTTGGTAATAGGAACGATCAGATTAACTGGATAGAGTTGTTACTACTGTAAGAGTTATTTCAACATAGCTTTCAGCTATAATTATTTTCTTTAAAATTATTTAATCATAAGATGCCGATTAACATTTTTGATTCTATACCCTGTCTTTGCCATCACTATTTTCTGAACTGAACAGTCAAAATACTCTTATAGGTGAAGGAGGGCGAAATTCAATTTTGTAGGAAAGGGATACAGTAACAACTATCGATGAAGTGAAGGCTTCAGGATTTTTTACCGTATGCAGATAAGAAATTACATGAGGTTATAAGACATGTCTACATAAGAAAACTCAGCTAAAAAAAAATCAGAAGTGCGAGTTAAAAAAAGAAAAAAAAACACCTCAAATGAGTTTGAAGATCTCAGTGTTAAAGTGATTGGTCACCAACAAGTTGTACCAACCTTCACTTCTCTGAGAGAGTCAAGGAATTTGTCATGTCGGTTGGTCAACATGTGCAGCTGATTCCCAATGTCCTTCTCGGAGAGTTCCTTAGTTTTTGGTGTACTGGTCTGATCTCCTGGAGCCAATTCAATGTCTATTTCAACATCCTGTACAGAAGTAAACAACTTAGTCAGTAAACACAGTTATCTTCTATAACTTTTGCTAAAGGTACTTTGGCTTTTTTTCCCCCAATACAAAACACCCTCCTGATCAACTTATTTCAGGTCTCACTAATTCTGCTATTTCTATTGCAGGTTCAGAAATGTAATTGCTGGAGTGCTCTGGTAAAGACAATGCTCAGTGAGTGAATGCAAGTTCTGAGAAACCCACGCAGGCTTAAAACAGCAATCTGTACACATCATCTTCAAGACACGTTCCCCAAACTTATGTGATGAGAAACTAAGAAGATATTCCATCAAAGACACTTTTTCCCCACTGTTTCCTGTTGGTTACCTCTTCCTTGGATTCACTGTTTTCCCTTTCCCGGGGCTCTTGTTTGACGTGGGTCACCATGGCAAAGGCTGCCCTGTCGTGGCTGTCAGCAAGGTTGATGACGTTGGTGATGGAGGGCAGCATGGCCCCCTGGCAGCTTGTCCCAATCGTGGTGTTCCTCTCACACACTGCCAACAGGAGCTGAGACATGAGCAAGAAGAGTTTTTAAATACACCTCTTACTGTAGTATTTCCAAGAAAACATCGCTACGGTTTAATGTTTAAAAAGGAAGACAAAAGTTGCAATAGTGTGTTTAAGGCCTATTCATCACCTTCATTCAATAGAATCTTCTGCAACTAAAGCCTGCATGTTGTACTTTTTAACACATATAACTAGTGCCCTCAATCCACTAATGTATACAGACTCTCACTGCTGCCCTAAAAAGGATGTTCACAGTCCTTAAACTCATATTTTAATACATACATGGTTAAAATAAAAAGGTTTGGTTCCATCTTGTTTTAAATTAGCAAAGATGCAACTTCATTTCAATGCAATCCCACCTAATACCTCTCATACCACCAGAGCAGACACTGTAGTTTTCTGGAAACCATCTACCGTAACAATTCTTGTAGTTCTTATAATCATTATCAGTTGTGAGAGAGGGCTTTTCTTATGAAGTATTAACCTGGCCATTAAGCTTTTAGCAGAGAAAACAGATTTTAAACATTTACATTAAAGCCCCTTTCCAAGCATCAGCATCTCAATGGTTTAGACACTATTTCTTTTTAAGCACCACAGGAAGTAACTGGTATTTTCAGCTTTGGTATAGGCAATACACACTACAAGCATATTGCATAATGCTGAGAAAAATGGGGAACGAAACGTATTTCTGATACAAATCATTTCCCTACCTCAATGCACTGCTTTATCCAGAAGTGATTTCCCATTGCTTCCCAGTTTTGGGAACAGGTCACATAAAGCAAACGCTCGTAAACGCGACGTTTCATGGAATTGTCAAAGACCTCAAAAAATTTGGCTCGGATGAGCGGCTGGGCACAGCGCAGACCCGACAGGAACGCTGGCTCCAGTTTAGCTGTGAGCTCACTACCAGAAAGATTCTCATCCCTAAAATGAATAAAGGTGAAATAAGAGACATTAGAAAGAGAAGCCTTCTAGGTGTTGTTAGAAAAATACTAAAAGCCCAGAGAGGTGATATTCTGTAAAAGCCCCTGTGGTGTGGAACACGTCCAGGCACAGTGTTTTGAGAGAAACAGCTATGTAAATGTTGCTGCTTGTTAGAAAGCTGCCCTAAACCAAAATCCCATCATACTTGTAAACCACTGAGCTATGTGTGTGTTCTGTTTGAAATGACAAATGTTATTCATTGATAAAAACTTCTGGGCACTGTGTCCACACAAAGGCTTTGCACAGGGAACCAGCAAACAGTCCAGAAGCAACCAGGGACTGCAAAATAACGGGAAGCAGCAGCACAACATTAAATACCTGGCATTTGTTGATAAGATGACTATTTAAATTATTTCATCATGATTCCAAACTTGTCAGCCTACCTAGCAAAGTAATTCTCCTGAAAGTCTAATTTATAATAAAGTTTCCAGAAAAAAAAAATAAATCTTAATGTCCTATGGATGTGACAATACAGATTTTATCTGTCATTACAATGCTGGGAATACAGTCAGCTATGAGGATGCCCTGGGATCTTGGAAAAGGAAGAAGCTGGGGTTGTGAAGATATGTTATCAGTGCCAAGTAAAAATCCTTTCTGAGGAACCTCTGTTTTCAAGTTGCCTTCCATAAATACTGTGGTCTCAGTTAAGTGAATTGAATTTGCATTTTAGAATAAAAAGTATGTATTTAAAAAAAATCCCTTAATTCAGACCTAAAACGATTGATGACATGTTATAAAGGTCATATATGGTACAAAGCATGAACCAATAAGCTGCAATAAATGATTAATTGCTATAATTACCTATAGACATAGTTAACAAGGTCCAAGAACTGGGCATTTAATTCAAGGTCTTCTGGAAAACGCTTTTCAATGTAAGTCATCATTTTCACCAGTAAAATGGACTTCTCCCGGAGAGTAGGTGTCTGTGTTAAAAGAAGACATGATTAATTTTGTCAATTCATCTTCAAACATTCAGAGCAGTAGCACATTCAAAGTGCAACTCAGCCATCCTTTATAGGACTCCTGCACTTCTGAAGTACTGAAAAGTAGCTTGTTATGTCATAGTTCTTAAAAAGAAAAGCAATTCAAGCATTTATCCTTCTAATACGTGCTGGAGAGTTTGGAAATAGTGACTTAAACCAGGGTTAAGTTGTTCAATGATTGCAAAACTCTAGCACAGCACCAGGTTATCAAGTACTCAGCTCTAACAGAAAACATGGCACATTGAGAAGGCCACAGAATGTTACAGAGCAGCACGATATATACCAGCATTAGTCATCTTCCTCCTGAAGAATCTCTCTGTCCAGGTTAATGTGAAACATATTTTAGAACTTCCACTTTAAAACTTTCTCAACAAACAGCACTTGAGATCAAACACCAAAAATAAGCCCATAAAATGCCAGGCACCTCTAACTCCAGCTATTTTCACAGGGAATACAAAGTAGTCCAAACCTCATCAAAGGCATCTAAACATATTTAACAGATCATTACAAACCTCACTGTCAAAACTGATGAATAAGAGTGGCTCACAGTTATTTGAGAGCCATAATGATTTTGTCTACTCAATTTACCTGATTAGCTGCCATCGGGGAATTGTTTTTCACCCACTCTTCCACTATTTTTACCACGGCACGAAGAATTTTGGCATCAGTAGATTTTTCAATGAGAGATGTTAGAATGGCTTGTATGAAGTTTTTCCTCATTTCCATGCTCATCACAGCCAGGCGAGTTTTCACGAGATCCAGACTGAGCATCACCAGTTCACTTGTACCTGCTGTGGATGCAAAGCAAGGATTGGAATTGTGTACACATCTACAAAACACCTCGGGGAAAAAATTTTCAGGACAATCTACCATAATTTGAATAACGGCAACAACATCATCTATTACTTGGAAATACATCCCTAGAAATTGTGTTTTTGGAATCACTATTTTTCATTCCCAAACAACTAAGGCAGACTCCAAGGCCAGACTGGGTAGGGCTTTGAGCAGCTGGTCTAGTGGGAGGTGTCCCTGCCCGTGGCAGGGAGGTTGGAATTAAATGGTCTCTAATGTTCCCTCAAATCCAAACCATTTTATGATTCTGTTTCCTTCTAAAACCAAATCCATTCAAAAATCCTACAGGCAAAGCTGTGTGGTTTCCTTTAAGTAAATCTTTAGTAACAGGTATTACAGACCCCCAAGACTGAAAAATTGTCATTACCCCTGTGAAAGAAATTCTCTATGAAGCAGCACATCTAATTCTGTTCGGCTAATTTCCTGACCTGCTTATCTCTCAAGTTTAATATTTTCCAATTGTTTCTCAGTTTTATTAAAACTTGCAAGGTTCTCATTTACCTAATTAAAATATGGGCTGGAAATCTAACAGCAGCAATTCTTTCAGACTATTTTCTTCAGTAGCTTATTCATTAGTAAATTACAGAGTTCTTTACTAGCACTGAATTTTCTTCTACAACAACATCTGATTTTTTTCAATGACTCATGACCTAATTCATTTGACGATAGACAGAATTGCACAGACTGAAAACGATGCTATTTTAAGAAAAAAACAGCAGCTCCAACAAATTAATTCACACACAGTTGTTCCAACATTAGAAAACAGGAAAGAGTAAAAAAACTGAAAGCACAGAACAATCAAAAAAATTCTCTCAACACGAAAAAGTCTCAAAGAATTTCATTATTTCTATTCATGCTGCAGCTCGACAAGTACTTCACTAACCATCCACTGGAAATTTTGGTTATACTGATATTCACATGTTAAGCTGGAAAATCGAATTCGTAAGTGTATTTTTAGTCTTCAATACTTCAGTAATGCTTCTCACGTAAGTATTTTTAACACATAATAATGCACACAAACTCTGAAAAATCATTTAAATCCCTTTGAGGTGAAGATATTTTAATACTTTACAACATTTCTAATCATTAACAGGTGCTATAATATAAATACCTGTATTTGCTTCTGCAGTTCCTGCTGTTGCCTGTGGGTTCAAGTGTTCCCTGACCATCTTCTGCAGGGATCTCATGAAAACTGAAATCAGCCTGTCAATGTAGCTGGGATTGTTGCTGCAGGCAGACTTCAGGATCATTAAAGTCCCTAGAGATAAAAACATGACTTTAGGAATTGAAACCTCTCTGAGGAAAATACAGATGCCAGGAAAAAAGCACAGGACTGCCCAAGTTACAAACACTAGAAATCTAAACAGATTTCAAGAAGAACACACATCCTGTGTGTGCCCATTAAAAAACACACCCATTAAAAACCCATTTCCTCTTGTGCTCAGATGGGCACAAAATTTCGCCCACAAAGTTCAGCCTCTGAGCCACAGAATTACTACAACATGCACGACCTGACAGCTGGATTGTGGTGCTGCTTTTAAGGGAGCTCTGGACAAAATGCAAGAAACATCTTTCTTGGTTAGTTTGTTGTACAACTTGTCCTGACATCTGACAAATAGGCAATTCCCAAAGCGAAATTACAACCATCTACAAAGCTCACAGAATAGAATAGTGAAGGACATTTGCCATTTAAATCAGCAACTTTTCCAACATCGTACGATTTCAAGTCTGTATTACCAACACAACCAGTCCTGGACCACACTCTATTATTCCAATACATCTTTGTCATTCTATTATGTATCTGAGTTCTGTACCAGTTAAGTAAGTACAAAAAAAACAAGAAAAAAAAAAAGAAACATTTCAGCTCTTCAGAATGGTATGTGCTAAAAATTCAGACTTTCTCACTCCAGAAAAAATAGCATTTTTGTACTTTCTTGCTTACTGGGAACTTAAGATCTATGAATACATAAATCTTTCTACACTCTCTAAATCTGATAAATGAGGCTTTAAAAAAACTGGAGAAGAAACTATAAGGCAGGAACTGTGTACACAGATTCCTTGAACTATTCCACTATATCTCTGCAGGATTTCTTTTTTTCCATGTAACAAGCTTCCAGTAACTTTTACTTTATTTATTGGTTCATCTGAATGCTGCACCTTTTTTCCTATGCACTTTGAATGCAGAAGGCTTCCATCTATTCCAGCTGCAGCTCCCCACTCCCACTAATTGCTCCCAAATCAGTTACTGGGAGAAGACAGAACACAATGAACCCTCCCGAGTCCCTTTCCCCACAGATGAGACACCCCGAGCTCATCTCGAGTTAGCTCAAAATGCTTCCCGCAGCTCCCTGTGCGTAATAGCAGATTGCAATTTCCTTATGGCAAATGGAAGCTCATGACAAAGACCCGACTCATTAAGAGCATTCCACATCCAGGTCCCAGAGAAGCGGGACACGTACCGAAGAGCTGGGAAGGGTTGGCATTGGTGGCTTTTTCGTAATTAGTCAATCCCTCATAAATAACCTTCCCAACGGCAGCATAAAGGCACTCCAGCTCTTCATACTTTGAAGCTACACTCGAGGTGCCTGCAGAGTAGAGAGAGGTGTGTTTGCTTTTGGTAAGATCTGCCACAGAACAGGCAAGGAACAGTTACACTGTGAACGTTCAGTTGATCAAACATCACTGGAGTTTCATCTCGTCAACAAACCAAGGTAACACAAGCAGATCCCTCATTCATATAAACCTCTTTATTATAAAACCGGTATGTATTTTATAATAGGAAACCACTTCTTCTGAGTAACTCAATTTGATGAGCAGTTTTACATTACAGATTTATTTTTTTCCAAGAGATTATCTAAACTAGTTTCTATGAAGACACAGCATATTACCTATTGCCTTTCTTTTTTACACTTTATCTCCCTTCCTTTTTCAGCAAAACAGCAAGGCTTAACAACTAAAAAATTGCGCTTCTGAAGCTGAAAAATTCTAATTGCAAAAATACATTAAATTTACAGCATGCATTCCTTGAACTAAAGTTATGACAGCCACAGGTTATTAAGTTTTTATGTCAATGGATAATGATGTATTCTACATCATTACTTATTTCAGCTTTTCTTTTTTAAACAGAGGTTGAAAGTGCAAGCTAAAACGGACCATTAAATGGAGGAATCATAAAACAGAATGTTAGCACATTCCAAAGAGTGCCTTCCCCCCAACCCTTAACCACTTCAGTTATGCAGCAAGAAAGGACAAAAGGAGGAAGAAAAATACCACTGACTTGGTTCTGTGGGGAAAATACCCATCAGGCGGGAGAGCAAACTGTGCACTGCTCGCAGCACCTTGGTGTTCCCACACGTCATACAGGCGGCCACACCTCGCTGCAGGGGCTTGAAGCTGCTCAGGATAGCAGGGGGCTGCAGCACAGTCAGCAGGAAACTCAGCACCTCTAAACCAGTGCAGATGTTGGCAAAGTTGGCCTGGTTGGGTTGTTCCTAAAGAGAAATGCGCAAAAGGGCAGTGAGCAGGGAATAAAATGCATGAGAATCACACAGATTACCAAGTGCAGCTCAAATCTGTTGGAAGTCTATAATAAGGCTGAGGTTTCTACAATAGTGGTGCTTCAGACCAATCTTCTGGATAAGTCATGCAGTATAAAACCGTAAAAAACCAGGCATTATAAAATCTTTAATCATAAAAATATTACTTGAGCACGTACAGCTATGTTCCTTCTGGTGTTTTATGTGATGCTCAGGTTTGAAATTTGCCTGCAACCTTGCTGATTAGAAATGCTGTCAGAGAATGGTGTTTTCTTTCCTTGTCAACACCTTTCAGAGGCAGGCCTTCAGTGAAGAGCTAAACCAGCATATTTTACAATAAGTTATAGTTTAAAGGATAGAAAAGAGTGTATTTGGACCTAATGAAAAAAAATTCCTGGATGTATCTTTGTAAATTAATCAAATTTTCATTAAGATAGTAAATTACTCATAAATTATCAACTTTAATGGCAATTTTCACACACTTTGCACACTAGGGAAAAAGTGAGCAAAGCAACGAATATGAGCTCTCTGGAGCACAATCAACACTTGTAAATCCAAACCAAATGGAGCCACGATAAAAACACTTCCAAGAGGACGAGAAAAGGATGGAAATAGTTATTTGCCCTTTCAAGGACCATCCAGTAATAGTTACTATTTATTAAATAGTATGATACAAATAAAATAGTTGTAGAAGAACTTATTATATGGCAGAAAGCACACAAACAGCATAAAAGTTATAAATAAACTGTTGTATCATCAATTACAGAGAGCTAGCCTTTCAGTGAACTTCATACTACCATAATGTAGACAGAAAACTAGGAATCAATAAAATCAATCTGTAAAACTTCCTACTGAGAAAAAAAATAATCACAAAAATAAAAAGCCCACCAAGCAGTAAGTACTGCAGCTCTACAAATTATGATGCCATTCACATGCTTCAAAATTTATCTATTTCACTACAGTGAAGAAAAGATTAGCACTGTAAAAACCAGTATCCAGATATCGCTTGTATTCAATCATCTCATGTGCCAGTGAAACCTAAAGCCCTCCAGGACTAGGACATAACTCACCACAGTCATCAGCAGCTTGTCAAACCACTGCAACTTCAGCTCTGACTTTGGCCACATGTCTGGCCGTAAAGCTGTTTTCAGGAGGTTGACACAGCGGCGAGACAGCAACTCCCCAGGAGATCCAGCGGTGTTTGAGTTGTCATTTACCTACCAATTCATCAGAATTACACCCTTCTGTAACCAACTCATTAATTTATTATGGATTCTAAGCAAGCATATCATCTCTTTTTTCTGCAACAGATAGGCTTAAGTAGTTTTATCAGTACAGTCACAGAGCCTTTAAATGCATAAGAAGCTGACAACTAATAGTAAACACCAAAGCTGGTGTCTAATTTGCCAGCTAATTACCCCAAATCACCCATCAAAAGTGTATTTAAAAAAATGTTTCATCCCATACTTTATTGCTACAAGTCTGAACATGCTGAAGATGGTTAATCTTTACTGTTTGCAAGGTATCCATAAACATATGCAGCTCTTCACTCCATTCATCTATATACTTAAGAGCCCATCTACTCTGTGCAATAGACTGTGGTGCATAAAATCCCATGCTAATTACCAGCTGAGTCTGCTGCAGGAGCGGAAGCCATAAAACTTGTCAGCTTTGAGCTACACCCAGCTAATTTTTCCCACTCTGGAGAAGTTAATTCACTGAAAATTTGGTGAAAAGCTTTAGTTCTACATGCTGGACGAAAAGAAAAAGAGTTATTCCATGTATTTGACCTTGAAAATACGATTACAATCATTATCCTTACATATTTAATTGACAGTCATTCCTTGTTAAACTCTCCAAATATTTAGTTTTGGGGTGAAGTATTCTTGCTCTTTAACCCAAGCAACAGCACTTTGCAGCACCACGCAAATATATAAATGAATCAAGGAAACAAAGTACAGGAACACCAGAATAATCCAAGCACAAAAGGATCTGCATGAAGAGAGGGGTATTTGCATATCAGAACAAACACACTACCTGGCAAGCGATCCTGATCAAGAAATTCACGACTGTGTCTGTGTGCTGCTTGTCAATCGGCTTGGCAAGGAGGGCGTCAGCCCCCGGCAGGGACTGGCTACGTCCAAACACCTGCATGTACACAAAACACAAAACCCATAAGCAAGATTGAAGGAGGAAAACCACAAGAACAGATTTAAAACGTTTTCTAAAGCTAAAACCTTCAATTTAGGGAGTTTGAGTTATGTGGAAAAAACAATTACGCTGAATTGCTTAGTCAGTGCAGGTTGCAATTTCAGAGTCTCTGAACAAACCCTGGTTTTTTTCTTACAGCACTTATTGCTCCTGTAGCTGTCCTGAATCGTTTAACTTCTTGGCCAGAATCCACAGACAATCCTCTTTTAACAGCAGATGAGGCAGAACTTGCTCCTTCTCCACTTGCACTTGAGTCCATATCTGAATCTGGCTGAAATATCAGCAGTGTGCATGTTAAAAAACCTAGACTTAACCATGTAACAGTTCATTATTTAACCATTTATTTAGACTTCTTACCTGCTGGTCTTTAATTCTTTGCAATTCCCATTTAATAACCACTTCAGCAAGATCCACAGCTAATTTTCTCTGCTCTATTGTAACACTGGGAGTGAAGCCCAGTCTCTGCATGGCACTAACCATATGCTGAACCAAGTGATGTCTCACTGGATAATAAACCTGAAAAAATGGTTTTCACAGAAATGTTAGTCATTAACCAATAAAACTCTACACAAAAACTAGAAAGTTGAAATAAAGCAAAATGGTAAAACAGTCATCAATCCCAGAGTTTGCTAAATCTGTATCACGTTCAAATTTTGCCATCTGGAGAAGTAACTGGTGCTTTGAAATAAAATTTTGGCTGCAGTTTGCAGTAGTGACTACTGATTTTATGTACCTCAAATGAAAGTGTTCTTTTTAAGATTCATAGTTTTTCTCCAGGACCAATCATGCCAATTTTTTGCCAACCCTTTGAAGAGCTTCAACTCACAATGAAACACACTCAGATATTCTTTCAAACAGGGCTGAGGCATCTTTCCTGAAATGTGCCTTAAATGTGTATTAGCTGTCCCTTTGGATTGCATTTTAATAGGTATTCTCAAAAGTGATCCTGTGTTGACATTCTGCAGCATTTCCCCATTTATTTCATGTTTGCGCAACGAGTTCATCTTGCAGACTCTGATCTGATACTGAGTTTTAACTTCAATCATGATTGAGCTTAAATTATTTGCTACTAAATAGTTGTTTTCAGTTACAGATAAGTATCTTTACAGACAGATGATCTATTTTAAAGCTAAACCATATAAATCAGATTATGTTATTTTTCTAATCAAACTGCAGTTTACTTCCTTGACATGGGAAATACAGTGACTACCAGAATATGCGGCACAAGTACCTTGAAATGTTGCACTATCAAGTGCAGAATATGCACTAGCTGGGGAACAGTATGACCCTCTTCCACAATGATTTTTCGTGTCCAGTGAGTGAGCATCTGATGTCCATCCTCCATCCGAGCAGGCACAGCTGGAGTCAGGATAGCCATGGCCTGCCTGACAATAGCTCGGGCCTCCATGGCATGAGCTTTCAGAAGACTGTGAAAAACCTAAACACCAAAGTTTCTCATCAACATTAATTCTACATGTATTCACAAAACCAAAGCATTTATAAAGAGAGAGAAACTACAACATATGTCTTCTAAAAAACACAGTTTTTCCTAAAGGCCCGTAATTTGTTAAATATATGATGATATATCATCAGAAGTACACAGCATGTACTTCTGTTTCCTTTACAGTCCATTTTCTTCCTCCCTCTACACTGTCCAATTCAAAGGTTTCCCTTGGCCCCCACATTCTGTCTCAATTGGAGTGTTTGTCTTTTAAATGAAGCAATTTCCTTAATTTCCAATTTCCTTAATTCAACCAAGGACTTTTCACTGCCCTACTTATCCTCCATTTTCACTTACCTTCAAACTTTCTTCTACACTCTCATATCCGCAGGTAAATTTATATTAAATATTTGGCCTGCTGCATTTGTATTTGTGGTATTTGAATTTTACTGTTCCTTTCATACTAAGTATTCAAACCCACCGTGCAGCTTCTACCCTGAGTCTTAAAATAAAGCACACCACAGAACTTATCAACATCCCTTAAACAAACGAACACAAGCCCACTACCTGCAGAACTATCTTCTTATGGATGGCAAACTTGGCAATGATGTGTGCCAGGAGCAAATGGCCACTGTACTTGCAGGCCGGGTCCACACAGGCCTTGGACAGGAGGCAGGGCCAGGCAAAGGTCATGAGGCGCCTCAGTTTGCTGTTGCGGTTTTTGTTGTTGTCGTGGATGTGATGGGGGGCGTGCTCGACCAGCAGCGTGGCAAACTGCAGCAGGTATATCCTCAGGGAATCCAGCATGTCAGCCTGCTTCTCTGGATCAAGCACCTATCACAGAGGAGAGAAGGAAAGTGAGGAAAAAAAAAACAACAACAAAAAAAACCCCAAAAGTTTTATTATTATAAAAGCAAAGTCTTAGCCTTTTGCTTTTTGAGTGGTTTTTAAGAAGACTAAAACCTGTAACTACTTTTTTCACTCGGTTTAGTACCCTCAAAACAACCTCCTGAAGTGTGAACTTTTAAATAATGAGCACATCTGGGAATTTACAAAGTGCTAGCCTATAAAAACAAATAAATCAAAAACCCCAAGCCTCATCTTCAACTTTTATTTTAGAATTGGTTCCAGGAAAAAGCAGTGAATTAGAAAGGTGCTGATGTTCAGTAATGGAAAGCTTTCTTTATAAAAATATTGGGATTACTGCCATTTTTAAAGGCCCATTTTTAAAGACATATTCAAGTTTTGAAGGTACCAGAAAGTGAAAACTGTAGTCCAGTCCTACCGAATGCTGATGGATCCCATGTTCAACATTATGAGGCATTTGATATAACAGATCATAATATTTACAATAGCACAGCTAATTCAAATTAGGATTGAAAAGCCAAATAAGTGGAAAAACTCTCTGTTTTAATTTTCAAGCACTTCAACGTAAACAAGATTGTTACCTTGGTAATAAAAACACTAGTGATGCTTTCTGGATTATCTCCTTCTGGGTTTGGGGGTCCTAACAGCTGTTCACCTTCTCCCTTTTCAAAACTGTATAGGAAAGCAGGATTCAGGATATGTTGCAGCACCTACAGAATAGAAACAAAAGAAGTTACACTGAACTACTGCATTCTTGGAATGGCAGCCAACATTCAAGTACTTTCACACGCAGGTTGGACACACTCACCACGTTACAAATGGCAGCTATAAATAAAACCCTAAGAAAAAGACACACACAGATTGTTTCCCCCACGCCTCTTCCTTCCTTCCAAGGGCAAAGATTCTTAGAAAGTGTAAACTAAAGTAGTCAGCAATGAAAGCAAGATGAATTGCTGTCTCTGCTTATTATCACTCCTCTTCAGGTATGATATTTTCACCTAAATGGCTCTGCCAATTATCGAACTCGTTGACATTTAAGTAAGCAAGTTTTGTTGCCCTAGTTCCCAAGAAGAAAATTAAACCTAAATACCAGGCTTCTTTGATTTAATTGCTTTAGTTACCTTGGCTTTGAGCTCATCTCCAAAGTTTGGGTCATTCAAGTCTACAAATCGGAAGAACAAAGCCCGTTTTTGGGGAATACTGTAGTTTTTAGGGATCTCTTCTTCCATATATTCCTTTAAGAAAGTCATATTGCAGAGGAATCGACCCGTAAAAGCTCGCAGCAACTGGAAGAGTAACTCGATATCACCATAATTCCTTCTGTAAAAACACATAAAATACAAAGCTTCTGTGAAAAAATACACACCCTACTATGCTGATGAAACTTATCTTGGTTTTAAAGGAGCAGAGAGACAAGAGCAGGCAGTACCAAAGGCATGGTTTTAGAGCTAGTGGCAGTATTATGAAATATATTACGCTTTCTCCTCAATAACTGCAAACCATTTTTAGTTTAGTGCCTTTATAGTATTAAAATTTTTTAAACAATGCATGCATATATACAGGTATAGGAAATAAACATTTCTACTTACTTGCAGTAATTTAACAAGCAATATGCCAGCAGCTTTGGTTCCTTCCAGTTTGTCGCAGCCATATTCTCCTTACGGTGTCTCTCCTGGAAAGCTTCACTCACCCACACACGTTTCAGCTGATTCACCAAGGAATGTTGATTTGCTAACCAGCATTCATCATTCTTCACAATAATACTTATGATCTGTCCAAAGCAAAACAAGACAAATTCACAGTCAACACACAACAGATCTGTCAGTAGAAACAGCGAAATAAAAACACTTCTTTAAGGCAAATTAAGGATTCTAAAATATTCAACAGCAAAAAAAAAGTGAAATGCAAAATAGTTTAGATTAAAAAAAATAAATTCTGTAACAATTGTTTCTGTTGCCATGTTTTCCTCTTGTATCCTACTTGATAAAAAAGTGTGGCTAATTGGAGTCTCTTTTTCCTCCTCAGAGTGACTCCAACTACAAACACTTCACACATTTACAAGTGTTTTCCTATGAGCTATAACACACACATAAACACACTGAAAGCCTGTAATGTAAGAAGCTTGCAGCTGAAGAGGTTTTAACTGTCTGGAGCAAAGATAAACAAAAATAAATGATACTTTGATAGCTTGGAACTGCAGATCCAGACGCATCGTGGTGGTGCTTGGAGAGCCAGGTCTCACGGCTGCCTGGGTACCGACAGGTAAGAGCAGGGTGATAAATCGGTTGGGATTGGCTGCCAGGACATCTCGCAGGGGTTTGGCATCTTTATGCTTTAAGAAACTCTAAAAAAAAAAAAAAAGGGGGGAAGAAATAATTTTAATAACCTTTAAAAGCCAAAATGCCAAAAGGTTATATTATCCTGAAGCTTTTATATCCCTCACTGAAGTTGCAGAGGTCATATTTCACGTGTATAAAAACATCGCCTACAACTTCAGTAATGGCCCTACACGATCTGGAAAGGTATAAAATCAATCAACACTCCAGGAATACAAACCCAGGAATAGGCACCCTACAGTCTGAGTAAGACCATGATTAAGGACTACAAGGTCATACAGCAAAATAAGGTGCAAAGGATGAAAAGCTCTTTGTTCACCAGATTTGTGCAGTTGAGGGCTTTTTCCTGTTCCCCTTCCCACACAGCTTACCATAAACATTCTGCTCCACTGAGGATCATTTAAAGTGGCTTCCATCATGAACAGCTCCACAGTCTGGGATGGATGACGTGTCAAAAATTTTATCAGTGGTTCCCTGAATGGGCTGCCAGCCTGAAAAATTCATAAAGCTTAAATTAAAAACTCAGAGTACAGAGTATTTTCAACTAATTTACTACCACTCCAAAAAATACATTTGACTTGGCATTCATGCAGATACAAAATGTTCCGAACTTTCATGATGACAATTTATTGACACTTTAAAAACTTAATTTCTAAGAGTGTAAGACAAATGTTAATACCTCCTAAAGGCTTGAAGAGCACATTTATTACATCAGTGTTCCCATGCCACATTTAAAAATATTATAATTATTATACGCTAATGTTTAAAAATATCTATCAACCAAAAATTCCAGCAGTGTTAACTTCCACTTTTACCTCAATTAACATTGCTCGTTCTGTTTTCATAACAACTTCCAGGAGAGGTTTAACCAGAGTCTGTGGGGCAGCTGGGATCAGATGGAATAAATTTATAATTGCTGAACAAATCTTCATTTCCTACAAGTAAAAAAAAGCAAGGTTGAATTACACATTACCAGCTACAATGGATAAAAACAGTATCACACATCTTTCTTATTTGTTCCTCTCTGTATTAGCATTGCCAGCAACCAAATGTAAAGGGTTAACATTTACACAGCATCTACTTACCATAATGTATGAAACAACTGCTCCTGGGGAAGTCTGCCCTGCCCTCCTTGTAATATCATGGTTTAAATTTTATTTTCTGTGTCAGTATAGTGGTGGTTTACAGGTAAGAGCTAAACACTGTGCGACAACACTGCTGATGGGGGAAGTTCCAGAGTGCTCACTGCACCACATCAAGTGGCTCCTGCATCAAACAGCCAAACCTTCCCATCTAAACAATTTCTCATCCACGTCCCAGATTACATGTGAGGGAGAGACAGTTTTCTCACAGCACTGCTCAGTCTATCTTGCAAACAGCTTGTTACTTCAAAGAAAAGTCAGCTCTGTTCTCCCACTAGATATTAAATTCTCCAGGAGTCCAAGAGAATTTTGCATCTTTTTTTCATTGTGTGATTTAAATGGAGACTGTATTTCAGTTAGCTAGAGTGTGGACTTCCTTCAGTAAGAAAAGGGAAAGGAAGAAAAAAAAAAAAAGTCAACAAAACATCCACCCTCACCTCTCTCCAAAACCAAGTTCTAGTGTGTGAAATATTACCAAAGGCACTGCATTTCCTCAACAGAATTTAAACACCAAGTATTAGGCCCCACTCCTTTAACATGACCTGCACAGACAAACCCCCACAAAACTACTCTCATGGATTGAAGTGCAGGACCGAGAACAAGAATAAAAACTTTTGAAACTACTTGTGCCTTTAGAGGAACAAACTCCTGCTCTCCTCAGTACAAACATGCTTGACATCCTTAACAGCAATGGCATCAAAACAACTCTGCCACAGACAGAGGACAATCCACAGAACTGCACTCAAAGGCACAATGCACTCTGCCCAAAACACGACAATAAAACTAACAAACCACAGCGTAAAAGATAAAAATAAAAACAAACTAGACAACTACCACAAAAAAATCCACAACACCAAGAAAAAATTCCTGTGCCTCCACTGATTTTCTCACCTCTACCCCTTCTGCAGCAGGCTGAACCAAAACAGAAGTCACAGCATGAAAAGAAAAAGCCCACAAAAATATCAAATAAATGTACCAATTAGTACATGCTATTCTTCAGGGAGCAATCTAACTTCAGTACAGTTACTTTCTCATCTCAAATGGAAAGAATTCAGACAATGAGTATCTCACATGCTCCACATTGCCCTCCAAAGAATTAGGATGAAAAGCATCCTTTTTCCTACTTGTACACTGATTTGACACAGCTTCTCAAATATTTAAACTGAAAAAAGAGATATTAGAGATTACTAAGTTAGGGGAAAACATATTTTAGCATCTTCAAAGACAAATTTGGCCAGCATCAATTATGAAACCACCAATTACGAAACCACTTCCAGTACTCGAACTGTCAAGCTATAAAGTCCCCTATAGCTACACAGTCCTCTTAGGCTGTAATGCAGAATTTCCACCACAGAAATTTCCACCCTTTCACGAGAGGGACAGCTGGAGGCACCCATCTAGTCAAAACTTACCCTTTCAATTACCAGACGTGACCTAAAATCCCATGCCTTTCCTTAGGGAGGCAGGGAAGAGAGAAAGAAGGGTTTAAATCAAGCATTTCACTCACTAGGCCAATGAATTAGATTGTAATCACTACTTAATATGTTATGTTTTAATTTGCTCATTTCTCCTAACAGCCAGGTCACAGTTCACGATCACAGTAGGACTGTCATAAATTATTTAGGTGAACAAAGGGCTTAGTTATTCTGGCATCAATGTGGATCTTTATGATAGTCATCAATTATTATGCAGAATTTTTAACTGAAACGTCTGAAGGTTTTAGTTTGCCTACAGTTACCATTTACGTATGAAAACTCATTCAATGGACTTTTGAGCTATTCATGAAGAAGCCTTGCTGACCAGGCACTATCTGCACTCTGCTGGAGAACTGCATGACACCAACATTGCCATCAAATGGCACCTTCACCCAGCTGCTGGAAAGAGATGAACTGATGGGAACAGCCCCACGTACAGTCAGGGAACACCAGGCTTTCCCAATCAGTTCTGTTCTCCAACATGTGTTTACCATCTCCGGTATTTAACCACGTGGTCTGAATGATCCAACCCTGAAAACTCTCCCCAGCATTGCTCCTAAGTGAGTATCTCAGATTTGGGAATCTCATTATGATCAGGAAAAAACGAGAGTAAGTGAAATGCCAGTTACAACCACTGACCACCAGTCTGACCATCCCAGTTTTTCTACATGTAGAACATACAGTGACAACAACAGCACAATGTACAAACAGGCACCTGCCTGCCACAGCAATTGTATAAAGGCCACACTGTCTGTGTCCTCCTTCAGTTTCCTGAGTTTATTTCTAAGGAAACTTTAGAGCCACGACTAGGGAGCGGAAAAGTAATATTTAATCAGCTCTGCAGTCACACAATCCTATTTGAAATGATTCCAGAGACTTCTCTCCTCCCACAAGATGTGACAGTAGATTCCTTCTCAAGTGTCTGGTTTGCGCTTCTCCCTCAACATACCACTGTTTTAAACTAACATTTTTTAAAAACCACAGATTTAGGAGACTAAACACACAATTACATAGAAAACATCCACAAAAAAACATTAAAAGCAGGAGAATTCCCAACTAAACATGATTTAGGCACAACTAAAAACTGGTCTAGAGGTGCCACATTGTGGTCTAAAAGACTATTGGCTACAAAAAGATATGTAAGATATCTCTAATCATCACATTTGAAAAACGAATCGTAAGAGAAGAATATGAAGGCCTTAGAACTACTCTGACCTGAATAATATGTATTTAACTGAAAAATGGACAGTGTTTTAGTTAAAACATAGGAAAAATTCTATTCACCTTCATTAGAAAACACAGGACTAATACAAAGCAATGACCAAATTCACATTTAAAAGCCCTCTTTGCAATGACAGGAAAGATAAATGAAAAGCTATTAAGCCATTTCCACATTTTAAGGGAAATAAAAAGCCAATCTAATTTCATCCTAATTTGAAAAACAAAGATATTAATGAAATTCCCCTCATTTTTCCTAGTTCCAAAAATAAATCTCAACACTTATATTAAGTGATAAGTCAAACATTAATAGAATTATGGGACTTCTGGCAATCTACATAAAACTACACTGAAGCAGGAATTCCCATCAGGGCTGTATTGCTGAGAGCAGACTATTGACATTACTGTACAATTTCCCATTTATAAGACAATTAATCAGCTTCCCATAGTTAACACTGAGGCCATTAGTTTCAATGGGAGAGAGATTTTAATGTGATCTCAACAAGTAAATACTGAACTTGGTTTTAATAAATGTAATTCAAAATTAACTGGGATTATATTATCATTACATATCATTTTCAAAAGACTGTGTTAGGAACATCAAACATATCAGTGAAGAAAAGAGGGATTATGCTGCTGAGCTCATCAGCCATTCCAGTGAAGAACAGATTTCTAAGCAGAAAATCCTGAGGGGGGAAAAGAAATCCTTGAGCAGTTCCCACACCAACCTGTAAGTAAAGTCTTTAAAGTAACCCTTGTAAGCAGATAAGCAGCTCCTCTTACTGAGATTTCTAACAAATATTCAATATAGATACAAGTTCATTAGCTTGTACCAAAGCATCAGCATGTAATCAGTTATGGCAGCATTTATAACTGAATGAGTTCTGTAATTCTCAAACATTAATACCACTCATTTCTTCTCTTCTCACATAAAAGCTTTCATTAACTCACATTTCCATCACTCCGTTGTCCACCTTTGTGTGTAATAACTACAACTTCCATCCATTTACGCAGGTGTTGCTGCAAAGAGAGGATAATTGGTATTATTCTTCTAATTAGACTGTTCCATTTTAGCATAAACTACAAGAAATGAAGAAGAGGGAGAAATAATTCTTTGAAGAAAACAAAGGGAAAAATTATTAGCTATTTTCATTCCCTCAGATTGAAGTTTTCTGTTGCTGAAAGCCCTCTCCATATTCATCTAAGCATGGATTACAAGAGTACATACATCACACAGCACAAAAAACTTAAGTCTGATAGGCTTAATCATTTGCTTGAATATGTATGCATTTAAATATTTAAATATCCATGCCAAAAAGATAAAAGAATTCTCATACGCAGTTTAAAAACTGCAAATAAACACTGCAATACCTCCCAACATTTAATAAATCAAGAAAGCACCAACACAGACTTAGTCCATTAGGAACTAAAACATATTTTCAAGGTACTGGTGGTACCTTGCTACAACATAAGTTTGTCCAAGAAGACATTGGTACAACTAGATATGTCTTCACTAAAAAATAACATCTCTTAACTTTTTGGTGTAGCAGCTCTTTAGAAATTACCTCAAAATGTTTTAAAAAATCGCATTTTTGTTAACTGTGAAACAAAAATCTTTCAATTCCAATATGCACATTGAGTCACTACTGAATTGTTCTTTGACTTTTCACCAATACAAATAGTAGCTGGGGGAAAATTTCTTCTGGAAGAGCTAAAGAAAAAACTTGAGTGGACCTACCATCATCTGATCACAGAACTTATCATTGAAGGAGTTTGGGAACAATCTGGTGACTGACGTCAAGCGATTCACAACGTTCAGGGTCAGACTTCGATAGTCTCCCAACATCATCAGCAATGGTCTCATGTGGGTGTGGATTTGATCAACTTCTATGGTAGCTCCTTCCAAGAACTGCAAGAGAGCACAGGACTAAGATACAGGTGGAGAGGGAAGTGACTTCTGTGCAAGCGTCTTTCTTAAAAGAGATTCAGCTGACTTGATTTTTCTTCTTCTTTTTGTACTTTCAGAATGCAATAGCTCAACCAACACTTATTGCTGGAAATGTATCCAGTGACAGGATGGATTTGGGAAGCACTGAAGTATTTCTGACATATAGTAGGACATTCCAGAAAATAATCAAGTAGATCTTATTACAGATAGACTGAAATAACTGCTAGAGCTATAAATTAAATACACAGCTATGAACAAACTACTTAGACACTGCTTTATTAAGAACTGCCTGTGAATGTGGCCAAAGTTCTGTGTTACAATCTGCATGCATCCTGAGCAACAGAAAAGGTCAGAAGAACCTGTCTGCAAGCAGTCAGAGACAATATTTCCTGTCATAACCAAACACCGTTTGGGCATGAATTTATCACAGGAAAAAAACTAGAAAAATCTGATGTATAGGTCAAACAACACTTATTTGCTCCCTCTTACCTCTCAATCCAACTGTATTGTCAACAAGCCATAAAAAAAAAAATACGTTCCCTCTCATGACCAGGGTGACACGAAAAGACATCTGACTTCTGGTCAGTCAGTGGCATAAACAAATGCAAACAGTTACATTCCCGGTTACATGTCAGCCAATCTACACATCCTTGCTTACAGCATCTTTCTAATTTCATTAGCTTTGTTTTCATTTAGATAAATAGTATTAAAATCTTTCTGAATTGGAATTAGGTAAAGTTATTGAACAATAAATCATGGTATCTTTTTCCCTGTCCTTCCAGCTGGACATAAAGATTGAAAAGATTTACCATGGTCCTTATCCAAGAGCTTATAATGCTTCACTTCAAGCTGGATAATTTTTATGGCAGAGTTCAGGCCCCCAGGAAACCACATCTGACAGAAACTTTTATCAGTGTCACTAACAAAAACTGAACAGAGCAGACAGTATTTCCTGTAGAGAACTTTCCCAAGAAGCTTTGTACCAAGGAAGTAAGAGCAATGGCCTCCAAAGGAATGTTGTTTAACAGTCACCTTTCTCATGCATGCTTCTCCTGCCTCCTGCAGTTCGTTATTTGTTGAATTCAGTGCCTTGAAAAGTGCAGCAATGATCTTCTCCCTTGACTGAGGCAAGTAATTGCAGGCAGCTAGAGCATCTGCAAATATCAAAGGAAATTTGTTCTCTTTGTTAACACAATTTCAACAGAGAGGGGAAAATAAACCCTAATTCTACACCACTTCTAGTTTCTTTTTATGTCACCTGAAATTACAAACAGCTAAAGCCTTAAACGCATTGCCAAAAAAAAGGTGTATCGTGAAACAGTGAAAGAATGGAAACTCTATTAGTGTTTTTCAGTTTTCCTAATGCTACAGAACATAATTAATCTCAAAATGTTTAGGGTTCATTTCAGAAACTAAATTCTGCTCATTAAGAAGGCAGCAGTACTTTCCCATTATTCTCTCCATTAAACTGTGACCTCTAGAGAGCAGTCATCAGTCTTCCAGGGCTCAGGTTTTCTGCTGATCCTGGGAAGCAAAGTGCCCATTGCTCACAAGGACACTTAACCACGTCAAACTTTGTTCAGGAAGTTTTACTTACTTAAGGCTGCAATTCGAAGAGGTACAAGAGATGGAAGACTTTTGTAACAAGGTAGTTTCATTAAGGCAGAATCTTCAGCCTCACACAAATTTAACAACTAGGAAAAAATGAACAAGCATTTTAGCATCGGGACTCACATTTGAAACTGTACCTTTTGAGTCTTGTTCCCTCAGAGCCAAGTTTATGGAAACACATTAACCAACCTTCAAATTTTCAAGTATCTACATTGAAATATAAGAAGATAAAGTACCTCTGTGTAGAAAACCTTGTGTTCCACAACATTTAGATCCATTGTAAACAACCGGGGTTGCAGGGTTGTGCAAAATGTATTTCCCTCCATCAGGCCAATCTGGGCATTTGCAGGTTGATGCCTAAGTAAATGCTTTTTAGGAGGAACCATGTCTTGGAGAACCTACACAACACAATTTAGATGATTGAATTAGTATCCTACTCAAATGACCCCACAGACCCAGGCACTGAGAAGACACCACTAGTCATGGCTGTACATTTCTTTCCATTTGCTCCAGATGTATGGCTGGAGAAATCATTGAGTAAGAAGAAAAGTATTTCCTAATTTAATTCAGCCAGTTCACAAAACAATGCAGTATCTGTAATCAATACATATTCTCTGTGAACAGATCTATTATACTTAATAACTTCACATGACATTATAAATTAAAAGAAATTCATAATTGAAGCATACCCAGGAAAGCATTTCTCTTTCTGCTTACCTCTTTATGTGGCTCCATTATCACTGTGACACTTTTTCCAGTGACCTGGGCAAGCACCTGCAATGAATGCATGGCTTGTTTCCTCACAGTAGAGTTTGGAGAGGTTACTTCTCGAACAAGGTCGTGTGTTACATGATGGAAAGACTTTTCCTGTGCTGCCAGGATTTCTTCTGTTTTTTCCTCATCTTTTAAAGGAGTTGCACATCTAATCAAGAGCTGTTCTAATGTGGTCTTTGCCATAGCAACTGCTCCATTGGAAACCTGGGGCATCACAGATTATTTTTATTAACTAAGCACAGAACAAAGATCTCAAATCTACACACTACTCATCAACAAACTTAGAATTTCATTTTGATGAATCCTGGGCAAAGGGCTAAAACCATATAAAAATAAACAGAACATATATTCAGATAGTCTGCCCACCAATCATCCCAAAATTGGGAGCTGCAGTGCCACATAATTTTATAAATGACCTCAAGCACTGGAACCCTTCACTATGTTGTCACCAGGTGATTCACAATGAGAAACGACCAAGCAGATGGTTCTCTAGGTACATATAACTACGTACAGTTTTTGGTAAGATGAACACCTTTCAAACACAAAATGAACAAGAAAACTGTGGGGTTTGTGCATGTTTTTCAGGACAAGAGGAAATGTTCTCAACTTGCACCAAGGGAGGTTTAGATTGGATATGGGAAAACAAATTTCTTCAATGAAAGGATGGTCAAACATTGGAATAGGCTGTCCAGGGACGCAGTAAGTGTTCAAAAAACATACAGATGTGGCACTTGTGGACATGGTTTGGTGGTGAAGATGTTCCATTAATGGCTGGACTTGACCATTATTTCCAAGTAAACTTAATGATTCTACGACAAGTGACAGTGAATCCATGTTCTTTCAATGACCTGCATGGGGTTGTACATTTCTACTCTGAAACAACCGTAATCCCAACAACTGCAGCAAAGTTATGTGGAAAAATTTGACCTCATTCCTAACTTTGGGTCTTGGTTAAAGTTAAAGTGACTGAAATTCTACTGCAGATATGATGCATTCTGAAGCTCAATAAAACCAAGATTAGCAAGAGTTCAGTCTGTGTGAATTTAGGATTCTCCACGTGATGTGATAGAATTCCTTCATTACATACCTCTCCAGTCAAATCCATCATAACAAAGAGAAGGGCCTTCAGGAAAGTTTGCTGGTTCTGGAGAACCCAGATTAGTGGCAGCCGTTCCATAAGGAATTTAATTGACACAACACCTCCCAGTTTAGCATACCAGGCTTGTTCATAACAGCAAGCACATAAACGTTCCACGATGTACGAAAACAAGGGAAGCTGACAGGCCTAGAAACCAAGAAATGGGTCAGTTTGCCCTTTTCAACACACTGGTAGCCTCCAAGATTTTAGAAGCAAAATTGCATTGACTGAGACTAGACCATTTCAATGCATTTTAAAAAAACCTTACCCTTTCTTTCGAACCCAAGATGATGCTCGCAACATCAAATATCACTGCTAGAGCCACCTCCCCTATTTTGCAGAGCTCCTTCTCCTCATATGCCATGCAGATTGCTATGGCATCAATGAGCACCAAGGGATCCATGCCTTTTGACCCATTTTCTTCACTGTGAAACATGGCTGTGCTAGGCTGGCTTCCAACCTGATAGCACTGCAGCAAGAAAGGACCTGCAATTTGTAAATGGGAAGGAAAGAGAGAGGGGGGAAATAAAGATAAAACAATGGATATTTCAATATGAATAGTCTTTTAATTAAATTTTACTACTCCTCAGACTAGCTGATGGCAGAACCAGTAAGCCCTGTGCCTATTTGCATATAAATGAATTGTAAAGCATTCTTCACTTTTAGAAGAAAAAAGATTACATCTACTTGAATATTTTCTTCTATGCACTAGACTGTGCACTGCAAGATTTAATTAAAATGAAGAATCATAAAAATTCAAGTTACATTAATGTGACAATGAAGAGTGATATGCCTATAGTATGTCTTTTCCCCAATGATTTGTTATACAGCCCAAATTCAAACAAGAAGTTTTCTTCATAGATACAAGACACTGCAGTGCTCTGATGTTCAGTTGGTTCTTCTGATGGTCCTTCAAAACCACAAGTGGAAACAACCCAATTAAAGATCATCCACAAAAATTACTGTGAGCATCAAGTTACACAAATGCTCTGGAACTAGCACAGAATCAACGGGGTTGGAAAAGACCTCTGAGATCAACGAGCCCAACCTTTGACCCAACACCACCTTGTCTACAGACCATGGCACTGATGCCACATCCAGTCTCTTCTTAAATACCTCCAGTGACTCCACCCCCTCCCTGGGCAGCCCATTCCAATGCCCAATCACTCTCTCTGTAACGTCCAACCTAAACCTCCCTTGGTGCAGCTTAAGACTGTGTCCTCTTGTCCTAAAAACTACAAACTGTTCCAAGCTGCAATTATTTCATTGGCTGCAGCATTTTGACGGCATTTTACTGTGAGTAAAAGCACAGAACTCCTCCACCCCTCTCAGGAGAGGCCACCGGATGTGTGTCTCCTTTACTCACCGCACTGCTGAGCCACTGCCACCATGGTGTAGTGACGGATCAAACTGGCTACAAAGGGCAGGGCGCTGGGCCTCAGGTCCTTGATCACCGCGGACATGAAGGCCCCTGTCAGCGCCTGCTCAAAGGTTTTTCGAGCCGGAGTGTCCTGCGCTTTGTATCGGTGGGAAATGATCACGCTGGGTATGGACTTTTCAGTAAAGCTGAAAGGCAACAGAACTTCATTATAATCCTAAACTGCAGCACTGGCAGCTCATTCATGACCATCGGCAAGTACTCGATTTAAAGTTTGCTCTTGATATCTAACTCCTTCTCCACCTCCTGTTTTCCCCTCATTTTGATAGAGCTAGACCAGTTCAGTTGGTCCATACTAATTTTGTCAGCCACTGGTCTCAAACATGATGGATAGCTCAATTTCATCAGGAACATTTAAAGGCAGGGGTTCAGAAGAAGCCACATATATACAAATAATAGGTATACAGGCATCACACTGCAACTCAATTACAGAATGTCATTTTCAATATTTTGACATTTTCCCCGTTTTAAAATGACATTTGATTTTAATCTTGACTGATTGAAACAGTATTTATCAAATCACTGCCCAACAAAACCTATTCATTGCAGAGCTATATTTATGTCAAATCTAACAAGTCCCAACTGTGAAAGCTATTATGCTCTTTAGCTACATTTACTACGCTTCAAGAGTTGAAGTCAGCACACACTGTTTGGGCAAAGATGTTCAAGCTGTCTAAAAACAATACACTCATTAAATATCAATGACTAAAATTGTAAAAGATGTAAAAAAAATTCAGTAAAAAGCTCCCACACCAAGACAAATGGAGGTTATGTGTGTGACTATGCTATAGCTTAGTGATTAAATGAAATTGAATTTTGTTTCACTATAGTAAAAGGTCAGATGTACATACAAAACATCCCAGTCTAAATTAATCTTTAAAATACAATTACATATCAGAGTATTACAACTATTTAAATATATGAAACTAAAATTAATTTTAAAAAGAAGTCTGATCACAGGTAATAGATTATTCATTGGACTGTTATTAGGGGAAGAAAACTAAACTACGAAACATTAACACAAGTTAATGCTGTGCTAACAACATTCCTTTTTACCAGTAGTTAAAAATTCCTCTAAACCAGGTTGTTCTATAGACACTATAAATTTTACATACACATTTAGGTTTAAAGAATTGTCATACTTGGGATGTGCCAGGAGCTGGTACAATGCATGTTTATTGTCATCCAGGCTCATCATGGCCACCAGGAAACATTTGATGACCTCCCACGCCTGCCTCCGGTAATACGGCTCCGTGTTGGCGCTCTTCAAACAGTCCAGGGCAGTCTCGATTGCCTGGGGTGGGAAAAGAGAGAGTAACCAAACACTTCTGCTCTTAGCATCTACAATTAATCAAGGGAATGGGATCATTAATATATATTAAAAGTAACTTAAAGTATGTACGATTTGGAGTGCCTAAGTTAAAAAATGCATAGAGTCCCTGAGAGAGGGGGCTCAAAACCATGATGGTATTTGCTGTGCCTTTATACACGTTAAGTTTCATGGCAGATGCATTTATTTCCACAGTCAGAAAGCATTTCAAGTTATGAGGCAAACCTTCATTCTCTCTCTCCTCTCCCTCTAAAGACATTTTCTTCACCTTCCCTGCAGCAGTAATTGCTGTTCCCAATCCCTACGTACTATATATAATGCATTTATATCCACATGTAAATGTACCAAAAATACTCTGTCTTACAACAGAGTAATTTGTATTTTCCAGGCATGATGAAATGTCCCTGTAAGCAACTTCTAAACACAGCTTACTAAATGGAAATAGTACTCTTCTACTTGAGAATAATTCAAATCAATTTCTTAAGATATGAAGATGATTAAAAAAAGGGGGGTACGCCTCTTTAGGAAATGTCTATGTTTTATATATATATACATATATATATATATATATTCCTGCTCCTCATCTAAGCAACACACTCAAAGTTCCAACTTTACCGAGTCTGTGATTGTGTTAAACGATTCACTTGTGCCAGTTTAGCTCCCTATTCTATCACTTTGTAAGAGCAGAACAGCATGCCTAAATCGATTATTTTGGGGGTGACAAGTGACACAGTTTATAAGGGAAGTAAAGAAAGAACTGGCAGACACACCACATATTTTATGGAGGCTTTACAAGCAAACAAACTTAGTAAATTTTCCTTTATTACAGATACTTTTAAAGTTGGTTTCTCAGCACTGGAAATGCCCTTACCTTTTCCATTGGGAGCTGAATGGACGCTTTGCAGTCTGAAAATTCAATCGTAATGCTGGGTCCTTGGATTTCTGTGACTACATATTGTAGTTTCTGTGATTCCTTTAACATCTTCCTGTTACTTCCACCAAACTTGCCAAGCACACGATAAGCCACGTGGGAAATGCTGTCTGCAGGGTTGCGCAGAGTGCGCCACAGAGCCTGCATTTCAAAGGGTACAGGGGCTGAGCAGTCTTGCTTCAACATTTTTCAAGTTTAATGTAAAAAAACATTTCAAGGATAAAGTATGTGCAAGCACTGTACTAGGGGAAATGGCCACATTTCCAAACATTGTCCTGAATTTTAGCCACATCATCTTCGCTGCATGTATAAGACTTAACGACATTTTGAAGGTAGTTGGCTTTCCTTGTTTTTTTTGTTTTAGTTTTTTTTTTAACAATCCAATTCTAATCATTCTCTCATTAACCACTGCTCATTAAACATAGCAATATTATTGCTACTGAGTCCCACATCTTAACTTTACCTCTTTAACAAAGTATATATAGAAGGAACAATTCATTCACTTCTAATTTTCAGAGTTTTCAGCCTAACAGCACAACACCAACTGTCGTTTTACACGCACATCTGACTGGTATGGTTCTCACGGCAGATTTTGCAAGCTTTTATAACCAAAGCTTCACACAAATTTCTACCAATATTTAGCAAATCAATGACCTCTTGTGGTCTAACAGGAAACAACAGGTTTACCTGCATTAGCTCAGCTCGAACTGGCTGAATATGGTCATACAGAAAGTCTGGCTGCAAGTTATCCACACACAGTTCCAGAGTTCTTAAACCTTGGCTAACCAGGGTCTGGGATCCATTGAGAGCTGACACCAAGGGGTCCATCAGCATTGGCAGGTAGGGCAGCAGTGAGCTCAGACGAACAGGCACAGTGAGGCAGAGCTCTACAAACAAGTCCTTCATGTGCTGTTTATGAAGCCCACTTTGTAACATATTAAGTCCTGAAAATCATGGATAAGTTACACTCTCAAAGGAAAAAGACAGCACCCAGCTTATTGTTACAAATTGCTATTTCCTAAATTCTGCAGAGCTTACAGCTCTGTAAATAATGTATTTACAAAATGTAATACCATCCATAATTCTAACTTAGATCTAAGGATTTCATGCAGAGAATGCTTTTTTAGGTACATGCATACAGAAGGGAAGAGTATCTATGCATATTGTAAAGTTTGATATTAGATTCAATTAAAGCAGCATTTGAATACAGCAGATGAAAAAAAGAAAAAGATAATTGGACTCAAACCCCAGCCTTGTAACAACAAAAATAATCCCACACAGAACAAATTGTTTTTTAAATACTGGTAATCCTGAAAAGAAATATTTAATGAGTTCAAGTACATTCACTGTCCCATACAGACTAAGCATATTCCCCAAGTTATTTTTGTCCCCGTGAAGATTCCACATACTCCATAAACCAAGTAACCTCTTCTATTCTGACATGTTCTACACAATGATTCATTGTTAACGGACATACTTCCTAACCACAATAAAAACTGTCCTTGCAGCTGTAGATGAGAACCAGTTACAGTCTTGGAATAGTTCCAATTAGCTTGTCCTTAGGTTTAAGTAGTTCTCCACATTTCCTTGTTCATCCTCAATATCTCTGGAACACAGTCTTTGCAAGCACAAATGCTCAATTAATCAAACTGATTGTTATTTCCACTTCTTGCTGCAGACTGGCACTGCTTGCATTTCTATTTATAATGCCCTTGCAGGTGCACACACGTGCCCTCAACTGCAGAACCACCAGAGCTTTGCTGCAATGCTCTTCCCACAAAACCAGTGATGGCCTGGCAATGTTGCTTCTCCTACTCACTTATCCCTCAGTGCTTTATGCCAACTAAGTTACTCATAGCCAAAAAAACAAAAGAGACAAAACAAGAAAACCCCACCAGCCCCACAATGAAAAGCAGAAAAACAAGCAGCAGAAATTGTGAAGCAGCCAAAACTATGGAGCCTGAAGCAGCTGACAGTAAATGAAAATAAGCCACATTCAAGATATTTAATCAACTGCTAAGCTAAAAATCAGAAGCTATTTATCAGGGTTAAGGCTTTAATTTGGGGGGGTTTAATTACAGAACATAACTTTATAACTACTATTTACATTAAACAAAAAATCAGAAGGTGGGGTGGGGAAAGAAGGTATTGTTCTACCTTGCAGTAAGTTTGGTAACAGCGGCAAGAATTCTTGGTATAAGAGATCATGACTGCCTCCTCCAATAGATCTGAACAGTGCTCTGAGCAGCAGGAAATAGTTATAGGGCTCTTTGGCAGTCTGTGCAAGTTCCATAGAGCTGTTCACAATCTTGTGCAAATGTGGCTATAAAGAAAATAAAGCTTGAAGATTAATAAAATAGCCATTTTATCATCATTGTACTGTACAAGAGTTCAGCATGAGATTCTGCAAATCTGGCACAATGAAAAATATTTGCTCTACAGAACCTGGGGATGTGGAGTCGAAATCAGAGACATCAGAATGACAAGAGAAGACACTTGACAATGTTAATTTACTCCTTATTTAACTTCATCACTAGTTCTTAATTTCATTTTGAAAGCAAAGTCTTTCAAATAAAAAAAAAAGTTATGGAACTGGTGGCCTTTCTAGAGCAGAGGACAATAACAGTTTGCAGGAATCATTAAAGAGAGTTGGTAAGTACAAGTATTCTCACAGATCGGGGACAAACAGCAACACAATTCCGGATTTTATTAACATCTAAAAAGCTCTCCCCATTGCTATGCAAATGGCCTTCATCATTCAATTAAATTGTCTACCCAAGGCCTCTATCATCAATCCTATAGAAACAAAAAAAGTAACAGAAGCATGAAACTGTGAAGGTAGTAAATTACACTCCTTAAATTTCATCCCCGGCTTATAAAATCCAAATGACCTTGATTCTGATGACAAACTACAAGAACTTAAGCAAGATTATATGAATACTGCTTCATATTAATAATGAATATTGCTTCATATTATTGTTAGCTTTCAAAGAACCTGGCAAATTGGTGGTCCCCACCCTGTTCTACACGGTTGCCTGTATCAGAAATTTTGTTTGTTATGAGGTAGAAGGAAGAGAAATTAAATGATGAGAGAATGATCAGCGGCCCATTAAAATCTTAAATATCTCTTCTAAGTATAGGCAGCTGTTGCTTTTATCAGAAGTGCACACTCTTGCTTCAAGCTTAGCATTTCTAAATTCACTGAATAATGAGATGATCTCATCGACATAAATAGATCCTTGGTATATACAGACAAGATGTTGTAAATGCAAAAAAGCAGCATTCCTTAAACCCAGATTTTTCAAGAGCATAGAAATATCTAACTTGAGAGGTACATGTCATTGAATACGACAGGAGCAAACAAGATTCACCAACACAAAAAAGTGGTTTCAATCCAAGCAAAAGTCATATGTTAATATGGAAACAAAGGTGAAAAATATGCGAGATGTGCATCTTCTGACCATGAAGTTACACGGCTTTACGGCAATCACAGAACACAACCATGGGTCAGCCATTTATACTCAGAATTAGTACAGCACTTCATAGCTTCAAGTACGAAGCGAACATTCACAGAAATCATCTCTCATAAATAAGACAATGCACTTGCCATTTGGAAAAAATGGAGATGTATCATCAAGGACTTCAAACACTAAAAGACTCTCAAGTGCTAGACAGAGTAAAACTTTTAAGAGCCTTGTTTTTAAAACAGACTTGTTTTTAACACAAATGACCTTTACCTTCAGCATTTGCTCATTTTCAGCTGCAAATAGCGAAACAGAGCCAAAGACTAACTTGAACAGCTTGAGATACAGATTGGAGAGTTCCACGTTAGAGCCCATTTCTGGCAGCCGATCCAGGAGATACTCCACCAAAATTGTTGCAAAGAGGGCAGAGGTAGTAGGGTTTGCCAAGAAGGAATTGGCAACAATCTATAAAAGGAAACCACAAAGAAGTTATTACTGTTGTAATAGAAAGAACAAAAGGATAAAAGCACTATCTATTAAAAAGAACCCAAACCCCAAGACTAATTTCTTTCCCCAACTCCACTGCTACCAAAGTGATTCAGGGTGTCCTCAGTGGAAAACAACCATATATGTAACTTAATGTTCAAGTTTAAAGTTTAATTTTAAATGGATATTATAGGATTTGCATATCCTAAAAACAGTACAACAATCTGAACAAAACAACAACTCCACAGTGTTCAGTGCTGTTCAAGAATAAACTCCAGTCATGTCTTCTAAACTGAAGTGCCCACGTTTGTACTGCATCACTTAGTCTGGAAAGGTTTTTTGAAAATCCACCTTCACAATATTTTGATAGACTACTTTTTCTGTAGACTGCTTCCAGTCCCACATGCTGATTTCAACATTATTAGGTATAATTCCACTTCAGCCATATGTACCCCAAGGCATAAGCTATTTCCTACATGCTCTTTATTATCAGTTGGAAAAAGTAAACAAAAACATACCTGAAGAGCATAGTTTTTGGAGATTCTCTCCACCATGTAAGGAACAGTAGTTTGAAAGATTTCTTTAAAAGTTAAAGGGTTCATCATTGTGAACACACCAGCAAAATGCTCCAGAACTTCCTTTTCCTCCTTCATCCTGACTGTCTGACAGTTTGCCACTCGAACATATGTCTGTCCATTTCCTGCTATTTGAACCTAAATACAGCAATTGAGAAAACATATAGTAGTAACAGAATTTGAGTAACTTCCCCCCCAATTATTCTTAAAATACCTTTGGCAAAAAATCTTAGATTTCATAGGTTTCACATGCAAGCCCCATACAATTTACAAGCTGGGCAAAAGAGTCAACCATGACAAAAATATTGAAATAGAGCCTTTTCAGCACAGATTTTAAAGCTGTCACATTAGGAGTGGAAAATGATGAGAGCAGGAGACATCAGTGCATTTGTAAAGCTACTTAATACCCAATCACATACATTTACATTTCATCAGTCCTGTGTGTAACTACAGAAGATTAACACAGACGTTACAGCTAAACTCTTGTCTTTTGAGAATAGATTTAATCCACTACATGAAAGAATTATTTTTAGTCTGACCTGCCTGCATAAACACAGACAATAACGGCTGGTACTTTGAGATTCAGAGAATTTCTCAATAGCCTTGGTACTAAGTAAAGACTTGCTGAAAATATACTACGTGTGAAATTTGTCTTTCAGCTGACAAGTAAATCCTTAATAAAAGATCTAACATAAAGCAACTGTATAAATCAAAGTGTGATGTAGGCAGGTTACATACCTGATAAATATCTAAAGCTTGCATTGCGTATTTTACCAGTTTTATATAGATCTGTGTCTCCTTAGGTTGCAACTGTTTATTGGGAATGAATTGTGCTTCTGAAAGAAGAATAAGATAGTAGTTAACCATTAAAAATACTATTTGTTTTCATGCTAAAGAGTTTTAATTGCAGAATTATGAAAGATAAATGCAATTGAATATTGGGCAGCTTTACCCCCAGGAGCTTTGCATGACGTGATGCCCCACGTGATCGTCTTGACACCACAGACCAAGGTTTTCACCAGGCTCCGGCAATCCGTGACCTGGAATGTCTGTTTATCTTCTTTTTCCTTCTCCCCTTGTTTTTCAAACACAGGTACTGGTGCAGGGGCCACCGGAGTGGCTGGGGCAGGAGATGGAACAGGAACAGGGGCTGCATTTGCTGCCGTTGGTACTCCGGGTAACGCGGCTTCAGCAGCCCCGAGCTCAGACTGGGGCTTGCACTTCTTAAAAATCACAGACAGCTGGTACCGTGCTATAGTGTGGAATTTCAGAACAAAGACCTAAGGCACAAAGAGGAAAGGCAAATGAGAGAGTAAGGAAGGGGAAAGAAAATGTTTATTCCTCAAAAATCATTCTAAATTTGAAATTACTAATACTGCAAGTCAGCATACTGAGATCAATAAAACTCACAGCTATTTCTGAAGTCACTCAAATGAAGCAAACATTTTTAAGCCTATCAACAAAGTACTTTGCTTAGTTTAAACAACTGATGCATCCCCAATTTTTTAAAACAAACAAAAAAGCCCTCCAAAAATCCTCCACTTAAAGATCCTTAAAAAGGATCAGTAGGTCTTCAAAGTGAAGATATTTCAAATTTTACAGATTGCGTTGTGCTATAGCAACCCATGAGAAAATCTTCTTTCAGGTTTAAAAGACCAAAAAGAACACACACATAACCAGAAGGTATTAAAATATACCAGCCTTATATGCTACTAAGCAGGGACAAAAAGTTACAACTACGAATTAAAATAAACTAATAATAAAAAAAACCCAGCGGTTAAACTACCACAAAACAGACATTCTTTGAAACAAGGCACTGGATGAAGCTGATTTCACAAAACGTCTCCACTACACTTCAGATATTATCTGAGCTGCACAGCATTTTAAAAAGCCCTTCTCTGAAGCACTAAAGTGAAATACAGGATGTTTCTACCCATTCTCACTTCTGAAAAAAGGAGAAATTAAAATGTGATTGACAATACACTATAAAAGAGGATATTCAACTTATTATGAAACGCTTTAAACAAATCAATACCTCCAGCATTCTCATAAGAATATCTCTACCATTTCCATTTTCCTGTTCACTTTTAGACCTGATACAGTCCACCAAATTCAGCAGAAGCTTGCAAGACATGGTCTGGATACTGCTGGGCAAGGACTCATCATCAATGTTCTTGGCAAACAACTGGACAGCAAGGGACAGGTCGTTGAGTGGCAGGTGCTGGCGGACATGGTGAACCAGGTCTGCCAGGGTGCTGTATGCCAGGGGTCTGTCAGGAAAAACCAGCAAGGAAGAAAACACATTGAGGACAGTTTAAAATGTTGTTAATTGGACTTTTAACAAATAGTTCCTGCCTGGAGCTATTTCCAAATTTCTAAATGTAAATTTTCTATTTTCACAAGCAAACTCGGCGTTCACAAGGCTTTTCTGGTTACACAAGAGAATTATAACCTGTACAATCTACCCAAAGATGCAGCAATCTGTCCCACAACACTGGTGTTACCTCTCTGATCTTTCTTTCCCCCCCTGCAGAACATCCCAGCAAGTATTTTCATCTACATACAGTTCAGAGCAGATTAGCACAGTTTAAGCCACATTCTGAGCAGTGTTGGTGAGCTGTTTCACAATCAAGCATTGCCGATTCATTATTCCCAAAGCAGTTATGAAAACTGTTCCAGTTTAAAAACTATTTAACTACCAGGTTAAGCATCTAGGACAGCAAATACTTCAAAATCTAAAACATGTTGTCAGTAAGGTACACTTGGTACTTAAGCAAGAGGAAATAGTTCTCCTAGTTCATGTACTTAATTACGGTCAGCAAGCTCACCTAAAATCTAGGCTGTTGAAGACACAGAAAGCAAATTCTGTCCCCATTTACTTTTTCAATTGCAAATTAATAAGTTTTAAGGTACTCATTGATAAAACAGTTTAAATCTCATTCAGATTTTACACCGGACATAAGATTTAGGGTGCTTCATGAAATATTGAGCTGATTTCACTGTGACCACTGTTTTGGTTCTGCTCCACCACTTAAAAAAAAGAAATCATTTTCATTCACCCATTTATCTCATTTTGCCCTACATTTACCCTACCATACTGAAATATTAAACAACAGCCTCTCTTTACAGCAGCACAAGCCCTGCCAATAAAACAATCTAATAAAATCAGTTCTTTGAAGCAAAGATTTAGGACCCTATACAGACATTCCTGTAAATATTAATAACTTGAAAAGTAACCAGCCCTGCCAGGCACTTAAAGAGCTTTTCTAAGCTCTGTCCTACCTTAGTGTCTCTCGGGCAGTGTACCCAGAGCCAATAAGTATCGATTCATCAAACAGCTTGTCCATACACGGAATAAATTCTATAATTGAGAAAACAGGGAGAAAACTAAAAATGCTATACATAACGATTGGCAAAGGGAACAATCAAAATAAGGTAGTTAAGCATTAAACCACTCAACCTAGGTATTCAAACCTAAGTCAGAAAGTGGTTTTATTACAAAATTAATTCATGAAGCTTCGAAAAGGCTAAGTTCAGAAGTTATTAAGGAGAAGCTGAAAAATGCAGGACAAATAAGCTAATTTCTTCAGAAAAATAGCAAAGGAACAGCTTTCCATGTGACCACAATACTAAATTCCAGAACTAGGAAACAAGCTTAGCTTTTTCTTTTGGCAACCTAACAAGATCTGAGACATCACACTGCCCCAGAACTGCTGTCAGCAGAAAGAAGAGAAAGGAGACCACACAGTAAAGTAAGTACACTCATCTCCAATTGTGCAATTCTGCCAAAATAGGGCATATCCACCAAATCTAGTTACTTCAGGCAGAACAAAAATAATCAGGAGTGTGTAACAGCCCCCAAAAAAATAGCAATATGCCTCTTAAAATACATAGAAATAGCTGAAATCTTTCCAGTTTATAGGTACATTTATAAAAGGTATAAATTTATATATTCTACATACGGCTCCTCAGGTCTGTGGTCAGGATGTGCTTAGCAGCAATCAGAAGCTCCTTCCGGAGATGTGCTGTTTCAGCTGGACAATTGGAGAGCAACTGCAACATTCCTTTGACCATTTGCTGAGAGTATTTAGCCACTAATTCCTACAACAAAAAAATAACATGAGTACAACTATTATGACATTCTGTTCTCGCTTTACGTTCAGAAAATAACATTCAATTAAAATGCATTTGTTGCTCTTTAAAAAGTCTATTTCTAAAACTAAAATACAATAGTCATTAAATAAATACCCAGGGAGGGGGGTGGAACACTTTTACTTTGCATTCACATGAGAATGCTTGTGAAAGCATAACCAAGTACAGCCCTACCTTCCAATTTGCTACACAAATGCTCCTCTCTCCAGTCCCTGATGCACTGCAGTCATGCTCCTCACTTGCCTGCCATAAAGCAACTAGAAATCTGTTGCATTAAGTAACAAAGTAACAAAAAATGCATCCTACCTGGTAAATTCTGATGATGTAAGCCAGAAAAGACAATGTTTTAATCTGAGCAGCAATAAAATCAGCATACAACTCCTTGTTGTAAAGTTTATGTTGTCTGAAAGTAAATTGAACGGTGGTTACAATTTTGTTCCTCCTCTTAAATACTTTCACTCAACAAATTCCCCCCAAAGTTTCAAATTACATCATCTTCTAGTGAGGCTCTTGCTTCATAAGGGAATAAAATCACCACGGGAGAGCCCATTTTCAACAAGGCCTCTGTCATTCAAATTCCCAGCAGCACCTTGTGCTCCAAGCAGAAATGCACAGCCCTGAGGCAGCCACACAGTTTTCAGCTTCTTACAGAAAGCCAAGCCAACACAAAGCATCAAATATTTGGCTCCTTTCCCCTAACTGGGGCAATTTTTTTTCTCCAAGGGATATTCCCTCCCACAGACTTGTCTGACTCTCTCAAGCTCCAACCACTTATTCACCATGGATTTTATCAGTGGCATATCAGGACAATATTCAGATTTGCTAGTTACTTCATCTAAACTATTTTTAGTCAAATAGTCATCTGACTATTTTTAGTCAAATAACTGTTGCTACTTCTGAGATTAAAAGCTGTAAGACTATAAGCAAAAATCACAAAATATAAATCAACAATATTTCAGGCCCTACTGAATGGCAGGTTTAAGTAGTTTATCCCAAGTATCATCAGAATACCTTTAAAATGCTCTCACCTTGCTTGAGCAGAAACTTGTATTATAATAGTGTTCATAATCAAGGGCACAAATTCAGCTACTACATTATGAATGTTCAGCTTGTAGAGCTTAAAAAAAAATAAAGTATTATTAGAGAAATTTTCAAGTCACACTTGCAGTCAACTTCTTTGAGAACTAATCAGAAAAAATTAATTCAACTCAGCAGCTTATTTTTAGATAATATTTTAATCTCAAAAATACATTACATTAATTTTTACTAGCATGTGAGCCAGCAGAAGTCAGACAAGCCATTCAGAAATAGGAAATATTTACATGCAAAACAGGCAGTGTACTAACCTGATACATGAGAACAACAATAATAGGTAGCTCAGCCAAGACCTTCAGCGATAAAGATCCTCTGGGAATTATTGAATGCTGAAAGAAAGAATAGATGCTTTATAAACAGCCTAATTATTAACTCAAAAATGAATTTAAAATACAGTTTTACAAAAGCTGCTCATTTAATAGCATTATATTTGCCAATACTAGCACTTAAAAAGCACAAAACCATTTGGCATTATATGAAATAAAAATTCTGTAATTGCAGCTCCATAGGAAATACCTGAAAAGTTTCAATCAGTTCCTAAAGGTAAATTTTGATAAGAAAAAACAAGCAAAAAGAGTCTATTATGTTTACCTGGCCTTCTGATTTGTAGTACTGTGATACAGCCTCACAGGTAAGGAGCACTTAGAATACTCACTGTTCTGGTCTCACTGTCCTCTCGCTCGGGGTTTACTTTCACCACGATGGTTGTGATCATTCCCACCATCTCAGGGGTGGGAACAGTGTTCTCTGGAATCACCTGAGGATTCTCAAAATACCGATTCTACAAGCAAAGAGCAGAAGAAAAACATAATAACGCCAGTAATAGTCAAAAGGCCTTTTATCCCCTTACAACTCCTCTACAGAACTTTTCCCCGGAGCAGTTCTTTCCTCTCCGCACGGTGACCATTGAACTGCGGGGTCTTGTCAGGGCCGGACACACAACCTGCAACCCCTCCCACTGCAGAGAGCAGCAGAAAAGCACCCGCACCCACTGGGGTTCCTTTGCTACACAAAAACATCCAAGCAGTTACTCTGTATCAGGGAGGAAAGCTCAGACATCCACCTCCATTCCTTCCCCCAGAAAAAGACACATTTGGCTACGTGGAAACAACTGTAGCCAACGCTCTGGGGCTTTAATGTCTTACTAAAGTTCACCTCAATTTTCCCCTGCTGCTGATCACGTGCAAGAAACAGAAGGTTTTCCAAATCAAAATCCCCATTTTCAGACGTATTTTTGATAAATATAGTCACTAAAATTGTATTTAATTTGGATCACTAGATACAAAAATAATGATGTCAATACTGTTAAGAGATAAAATTAAGAAATAAAAACTAGTTTTCTGATTACAGCAAGGGCAAGTTAAGAAATAAAAAGCTTACCACTACTTTTGGAAGTTCCTTGTAAATTTGTTTCACAAAGTCCAAAAAATGATGGATCTAGGAAGGAAGAAGTCAGTTTACCATAAATAAATTTTTTTAAAAACCCACCATTTTAAAATCTGTATTTACAGTACAATTACATAAAATCTCTACTCCACAGTACAGTATATTTTTCATGATAATTGAAAATAATCTGAAAGTGTCCTCCTATTTCCTTCAGTTATGTCAAAATTAATTCGAATTTCACTTGGAAAGAATCCAACCCACCTACTATCTCAACATAGTTCCAAACACAGTGTTATCAGAAATAATTACTATGAACCAACTCAGTCTTCCCAGGAAAAGACTATGGAAAAAAGGCAACTTTTAAATACTCCTTAATGAGTCACAGAACAGAGAAGGGAAGGGGGGAAGACAATCATAACATTCCTGTTTCAGGATTTTCCCTTCACAAACCAAAAACGCATCAATCCTCTTCCTTTGTATGGGAGTTCTGTTCCTAAGTCTGATCATATTGCCCATAAGCACTTGAAGTAAGAATACCTATACTTTAACAGTTTGGGGTTTTTCCCAGGATTGTAGCACTTAAAAATTACTTAATGGTAAAAATAAAAAATTAAATATATGGCTACCACAACACTCAGGCAACACAAAAGGACAGGAGGAAAACAAAACCAATCAACCCACTAAAACAAAACAGCAATTCTGAAGAGCATGGCAGTAAGTTCTATCCCATATAACAAGATTTATGACCTACTTCTTGAGTGATTGCTGGTCGGAACTGTTTGTGCAATTCAATAATTATTCTTAAGCAAATCAGTACATTTTCTTCATTCTCCGTCTGAAAAACAAGAATCTTCAGTGAGTCCACTGCTAAATCCTTCAACTACACTGTAAGTAGTTCAAAACTCCATAAATTATACTCTTCTCAACAATCCAAAGTGCCCCATTAATATGGATTTGCATAAGCAAGATGCCTTTCCTTTGATACCTTGCAGTCCTAGAGTGGCTAAAATTAAATCCAACTCTATGGGAACAAAACCCAGAAGTTTCAACCACTCTGTACCATCAGATTTGTTCCCCTCAGAGACACCTATGTGGGGCTATTTAAACACCTCTGCCTAGAGCAGGCTATTTTCTGGAGCTTCAAATGACAGTGTTTTCAGTCCCAAGAAAGAAAACAAACTCTCTAGAATAAGCCCTCTGCCAGGAAATCTTGCCCAGCGTGAGAACAGTTCCCTACATTGGTAAAATCCAAATTTTCAAAGGGCAGAACAGAACATGAAGAAAACCTGTTTGTGCTAAGAGATTACATGGGTGAAGCCTAAATAGAATGCCCTTCCACTCTTGATCCAGTAGCACAGCTATTGAAAATCCTACTCCCAGCAAATTTTGGAGATGAATAAAGTAGAGGAAAATACTTCTGAAAATTTGAGACAGTTTTAAAAGGAAAAAAAGTACCTCTAGAAATCTAAACATCACAGACAGGATATTTTTGGTATGAAGACGAAGATGTTCGTTTGTTGGTATTCTGTGAATTATTTCAAGCACAAGCTTTCGGAGTTGCTGTAAAAAAAAAAAATGTGACAATTTTTTTAAAAGCCCTCAAAACCAAGAGTGATGGCCTTTTCGCCATCACCCAACAATGGGCTGCAATATCTTTTTTAGCTTAAAACTTCTGCATGCTTAAATGGGAAAAAAAAAGCCATTCTATTTCATGTAGACATGGGCTTATATACAAACACATAATGCTCCCTACACATGTGTGAATTAAGGGAAATTTAACAAATTTACAGCTGAAAAATGAAAGTTTGCAAACTTTTCTTAAGGAATGCAATTTTAAGTATTTAATGACAAAGATTCAACTTTTGCCTTTCATTCCTAACCTTCAGTAAAGACAGTAATTTGTAACGTAACAATGTGTAGTATTTCTGCAAGAAAGCCAATTCTGTCACACCTAGTTTTTCCTCCTTTTTCATAGAAGCCCAGATTTGCAAAGTTTATATGTAACTTACTTAGAAACTGGACTTTTTCAATTTCACTCCAGATGACAGATCTATTTTTAACAAGCCTATACATAAATCAGTTCATTAGGTTAATCAAGGACTTCACTGCAAAAAGACAGGAGATGCTCCACACAGTTTACCTGTGCTGGCTTCTCCTGCAGAAACTGAACTTCTCCATCCTGTAGAAAGGTGAGAAACCGAGGGATGATGTGTTCCAGGAACGTAGAATATTGAGGGGATGATGTCACATTCTAATTAAGAGCAAAAAATGGGGAGATATATAATAGACATTACACAAATTAGATTTCGTTACATTCTGCTGACACTACAAAGCACTACCAGTGAAGCAAGCAAAGAGGAGTACAAATTAATTCCTTTACTCTCGATGAAGAAATGGAGGAGCAAAAAATCCACCCTCAAACAAAAAATTTCTAAGAAACAAGAATCAAATCTATCAAATGTTTCCATCCAGAAATTGGTTTAGAAGAGCCATATGCTCTGCTAGCACAGAACAACACTCCAGCAGCCAGCCCAACTGGCACTGCCACATAGGTAATACTGTGGGGAAGCACCTCAGTTATAAACCTCACCTCAGGAAGTCCCCCAGAATCATCAATCCATGTTCAGTTCTACATCCACATCAATCACACAGCCGACAGAACTTGAACATGAATTTCAGAACAGCCACATAACAACTAAGTGTTCACCTAGAGCATAATTTCTGCTAACACAAGGCTAACTTGTGCCCCACATTTTCTCTGCTGCTCATCTAAAATGATGGTCCGTCACTATGCAAAAGACGTCACTGGAGACATCTCCACTCCCTATGTCAGATTCTGCATCTGACAACTCCTCTCTCACTTCTCTACTCTGGAACTACCCAGAGGAATCAGAAAGGCCTCTGATTCACAAGGGCACAATACACATTTGAACCAAATAAAAGAAAGTTTTAAATACAGAGATTTCCATTCAAAAAAAAAGGAAGAAAAATCTCTCACTTCACTATTATTTAAATGCTTTTTGAATAAAGATTAGGGAATGAAAGCTCTCGAAGTTCAAATGTAATTCTTTCAACAATCTGCCTAATTCTTAAATACAAACCTAAAATCAATGACTTGTAATTGTTTAAATTATAAGTCACAAGACACTTTAATCTTTGAACTACATAAAATCAGAAATCAAGCCAACATACACTAAGCACAAGAAAGCTGCCATGGCAGAAGACTGGGGGGGTTTTGTTGGGGTTTTGTTGTATGGGCCTTTTTTCTTTTTATTTACCTCAAAATTCTCACTGACTTCTTGCATCATTTTCAATTTGGTTTCATCAGCTGAAAATGGAAATTGAAGCAAAAAAATGTAAATGTAAAAGTAGATCATGAAGGAAAAGACCAGGTTCATTGATGAAAGAAGCAATCAGATCTTATCAGTTTAGCTATCATCGCCCAATTATAAGGCACACCATTCTCTCAACCAATCATCACACAATTACCCACGCACACAACTCACTCACTTGGGCTCATGCAAGTATTGCTCATCACTTCGCTTCTTCAAAAGTCAAAACTCAAACAAAATTCAAAGTGAGTTTGACATTGATCAGCTGCCTGAACAGTACTGCAACATTTGTGAAACAAAGAACTGTAATTTTCAATAAGAAAAATCTCTCTTACGTGTATTGACATCTGTAAGAGCAGCCACAAACTGAAGGTATTTTTTCATCAAGGTGGTTTGGTCCACCACCGTAGGCCCTTGTGCTGAAACGAATGCCATTTTGGAGGAGAAAAGGTCAGCTTTCAGTACCTAAAATCAAGATCAACACACCTACAAAAGAATAAAGAAGTATTTGTTAGTCTATATGGCTGGTTAACAGCCACTATCAGACCACTACCTCCACATTTCTGACCTATTGAAGGGGACCACCTTTTCCATAAACCACAGCTGTCACGTTTAGTTAAGCTAACAAACACAAAGCCAAGCATGTACAGCACTCACTGCAACAGGGATTCACTGACAGATACTAGTGGTTATTGGGCTCTTCCCACCACAGCCCAAACATCCACGCGTTTTTCTTGGTTCCATCTCTCCCAGCTCCAGGCTCGGGGATGCTCCCGACACCGCACACCTGTTATCCTGTCACCCAGGATCCCAAACTTACAGCTCCCCTCGGACACACCCCCGCGGGACTCACTCCCAGCCGTGCCCGAAGTTGTCCACGACCTGCCTGTCTCGCTTGTAAAGAACCTAAAACCACATCCAGCTCGGGAGACCGGCGGCCTCCCCGGTGCCCTGGGGCGGTTTCTGTCGGAGCTCCTCACGGCCTGCATGGCTTGGGGTGCCCCCAGACAGCCCCCCGGGGACCCCCCTCACCTTCCCCGCCGCAGCGCTGCTCGCACCGGCTCCTCCCCGCGGCCAGGGCGCCATCACGCCGGCCCCATCTCCGCCCTGCGAACAGGGGCACCCGTGAGCGGCCGCGCCGGCGCCTCCCCCGCCCCTCAGCGCTGCCGGTGCCGCGCTCGGCCCGAGGCCTCCGGCGGCGGTGCCGGCGGCGCTCCGGCCGCTTCCTCCTGCCCGCAGCGCGCCGGTCCCGCCCCGCCGGCAGCGCCGCGCCGGCCTCGCCCCACACCCGCTCCGCGCCACCCCGGCCCGGGCGCCGCCGGGGCGCTGCCCCCGCGCTCCTCACCCCGCGGCTCCCGGGCCCGGCTCGCTCCGGGCCCCGGGTCCCTCCTTTGTTGCTGCCGGAGGCCGCCGGCAGCGCATGGGCGCGACGGAAGCGGCCGCGCTCAGTTCCGGCCGCCTCCTCCGGGTGCCACCCCCCGCCGGTGCCGCCTCCCGCGCCTCTGCCGGGGCGGAGGCGGGAGGGGAGCTCTGCGGTGCCCCCCGATCCCTTCACCGGCCCCGGTGCCACCCCCGCCTTGGCCGCCCCAGCCGGGCGCTGCCTGAGGCGAGCCCCGCCCGCCCCCTCGGCCCCGGTAACAGCGGGCGAGAGTTACCGGGACAGGCGCGATCGCTGCCGGTCCCTCCGGTCGGCACGGCCCGACCTGACCCGACCCGGCCCGCCGGGAACCCGGGAGAGCGGCGGCAAGGCCGGAATCGAAGCAGAGGGGGCTGATCCGCCAGGAGAAACAAAACCGCAACCAGGAGTGACAAAGGGCTTCGAATGAGCTGTTTAAATAAAAAAAAAAAAAAAAAAATTAATTTTAAAATCCCACAGCCCACTGCGGGGCTCTGGCTCCGGCTCCCTGGGGCAGCGCGCCTGTCACGGGCCGTCCGGGGCGCTGCGGGACCGGTAACCGCAGCGCAGGTGCCGGTAACCGCGGCCGAGCCGTCCCCGCGCCGCCGGGGCCTCAGAAACACCGAACCCGTGCGTGTCCCCCCAGAGCACCGCACAAACCCTTCCTAGGGGCTGTCCCCCGACCTCTCCGCAGATGGGCGGCATTTGCGCTTTTTTTTAATTGCTTATTTGTGTAAACCCCCCCGGCGGCTTCGCAGCCCCGTCGCGCTGCCAACACGATCCCGCAGGAACTGCCCCCGGGGGAGGCGGGCTGGGCGCTGCCGCGGGGGAGCGGCCCGGGGGCGCGTCCGGAGGTGCCGCAGCGCGGCGGGGGCAGCGCCGGCCCCAGCGCGGCCAGAGCCGGTACTAGACCTGGTCCTACGCCTGGTACCAGACCCAGTCCCGGCACCGGTCCGTGGCCCCCGCGGCCCCCAGCATGATGCGGCTGACCTGCGTGATGCTGCTGCTCGGCCTCGGTGCCCCACCGGTGGCAGGTAAGTGGCCGCGGGTCCGCTCTGGGCGAGGGGCTGCGGGCAGCGAGGGGTCACACATCAGCCGTGAGGTGCATTACTGCTGCGGGAGGTGGTTCGCTGCCCCAGCTTAATAGCTATGACCGGGGATGGGGGCAGCTCCGGCCAGTTTTCCACCACCCCATACTTTATTCTCGGGCGCTGCGACCTTGTTGCCTGCAGTGAACGTGGGGCATCCCGGGCAGCCGGGATTCTGCTTTGCACATCTGACCTAAAAGTTGCACTTCTGCTGCCTCCGCTGACCCGGCGCCGCGGGTCACAAGGCACCTGGGCAGTCACTGTCCCTGGCTGTGGGACTCGCAGAGCTGCGTTCTGCAGAGAGGTTGGGAAGGTAGAAGAAATCACTGAATTGGATGGAATGTCTTGCCGTGCCGGTCACTCCGTGGGTGACCTTGGGTTTGCCGCTGAATCTCCAGCTGCTGCAGCTGTTGAGCTGATATGGCCCTGGTTTGTGCAGCACCACAATAACCTCCAAGGAGAAGTGCTAGATAAGCATGAGGTAACCAGCTATTTTCTTCCTAAGTTCTGCTGAAGTAGAGCATAGCCTGAATATTCTAGAGGCATGAAACCTCTCTGTGCCAGATTTCATCAAATCACAAGCATTTCTCTGTTAACTCAAAAAACTGAACTCAGGGCATTTCTTGTGCTGTGAAGTGTGAACAGTGGAGTTCTTGCTCAGGCAGTAATGTTACAGTTCACTTCTCACAGTCCTTTTGCCTCCAGAATTGCTCAACACCTGGGATGTGTAAAATAAAATGTGGGCACTAAGCAGATGCTTTGGAATCTCTTTCCACCCCATCCCAAGCTGATGGGTGCAGAAAAGGTGGCACAGGAGTCAGGTGACCTCAGTGCTCCCTCCACATTACAGGTTATGGATGAATGAGAAATGCAACTTGTGAAGCTCAAAGCAGCTCTTAGCAGTCTGTGGCTGCTGAGAGAGAGAAGGAAAGGCACCAGCATGAGAACCTCCCAGTTCTGCCGCTCTGCCCAGCACTGCTGGTGAGAGGAGAGCCAGGGAGGGAACATGCTCCATGGTAGAGGCAACCAGATCCTGTTCCTAACTCTGTTCAAAGTTCACAGCTATTGGTGGTTGTTGCCTTTCCTTTTGTTTTAGGGTTTTAGGGTTGGATTTTTGTTAATTTTTAACACATGCAGGTCCTTTAATGTTTCTGCACCGTTATTTTTTGGAAAAATTGAATCTTTGCTTTCCATAAAACCCAACTTCACTCCCACTCCATCCACTGCAGTAGTTGCAAGAGCTGAAGTAGCTTGAGTAAACACAGAAGACAAGATAAAAGGAGTCATTCAGAGCAGCAGAGGTGGTCCAACTGACTAGTTAAAATGTGGAAATAAATAAATAACATTAAAAATGCAATACAACAGGGTTCGTTTTGCTTTGTTTCTTCTCATTTCCACAGAGGCGTATGGTCTAGAAATAACCAACAATGGTCCCATCACAACAGGAGCTCAAGCTACTGTTCAGGCCACTCTAAGTGTGAAGAATGAAAATGTCACAGCAGACTTGTATCACTTTAACTGGATTTATGCTCCTTTGATTCTGATAGAGAAATCCGAGCAGGGGTTTAATTCTGTAATTAATGTGACTGGAGAATTTCCTGGGACTTTTCCTGTATCTGTCTGGGTGACTCACAGGAACTGTTGGCTGTGTCGGCCGGTTGCTAGAAATGTCACCGTGCTTCGGATCACAGGTAAGATTTGGCTTTACAACCTCTACATCTTCAGGACTTCAGTATTCAGGATGCTGGCTGCCTCTACTAGCACCAGGGAAACGAAAGCCAGTTGTAAATACGGCTCCTGACAGCAGAGTTTGATTTGTGTAGCCCTTTGACTGAAGGTGGGTTTAGGTGGCATTGTACAATTAGTACAGGTAGAGCCGCACTGCAGTCTATCTACATCCAGGAACAAAGTGTGATCCTGCCCATGTTTTCCCGCCTCTGTCACTTAGAGAAACTGAACTAGAAACCAGGTGCTTCAGCAGCTGCAGTTCACACATCAGCATTGTTCAGTGATGTCTAGACTCCTAAAACAATGCTTCCCAGCATTTCTACTTTTAAAGTTAGGATGACCAGCAGCAGTGACAGTCTGCTGATTTTCCCTGTTGCATGACACAGCAGATCTTAGGCCATCACCACAACAGAGCCCTTACAATTTCTTTTAAAGGTCCGACTGAGTATTGAAATTGGTTCTGAAATCATAGCAGCATTTCCAAATGTTGCTAAGTGCCATTTCAGCTTATTAAGAATATTCATAACCATAAATATGCTTTCTTTTTTTATAAATGAACCAGTGGTGCTGTATGGTTGACCCAATCTCTGGTACAGCAGTTGACACGAAATCATCACCTGACAGCTTTCCACCATGTCATCATAATACCTCTTTAGTCATAGTTTAGAGAGTTTCTTTTAGATCAGCCTTGTAAGCAAATTCCAACATAGAACCAACATTTCATAGACATCAAAATTTAATCCTCTTTGTATTCACAATATGTAGAGCTCTGCTCTTCATTGCAGTCAAATTTAATTTATGTAGAAGTAGCTAAAAATTAAAAAGCCAAAACCCAGCAAAAAAAAAACCTCCCCAAATAAACAAACAAACGCCAGCACCCCAAACATAAAGGGGGTGTGTAGTGGTTTGATTCTAAATCTAGATACTCGTTGTTAATCCCAGCTGGTTTTACACTGAGAGTAAAAGTTTATGCTGACCTTAATCAGTTCTTAATAGGACTATTTTTTAGTCCTATTAGAAGTTTTATCATGACCCACTGTATAACCCTAAATAAATATTTTAATTTCACTGCCTTGTTAACATGTGTAACAACACAGTAATAGATATAAAATACACTTTAACACTTGGAATAGGACACAGAAAGACTCAAGCAGTACATCTGAAATAATGTTTTGACACACACACAGAGCATGTTATGGAAGTGACATACTCTGTCATTCTTTTTCAACTTTATTATCCTGCAGAATTTATCACAGGGGATCTCACCATTGCCCAAATAGAAGACAGTGAAGTTGTCACACGGGGTTCTAGTTCCTCCACGAGTGCAGTGACCCGGATTTCCTTCTCTCTTCATGACCCAAGTCATTACTTCAAGTCAGCATCATTTGTCTACAACTGGGATTTTGGAGACGGGTAGGTGTGGTTACGTGGTTGGCTTTAAGGAGTATTCAAGGTGGGTCTGACTCAGATGGTCATCTAGAGAAGAATCCTAGTTAAATCACAGGACAAAGCATATGCCTTTGTGACTTGGTACATCCTTGGCACGTCAACCTGGTGAATTCTGAAAATCGAAATTCACTGTGTGCTCACAAAATGGTGATGTTTAAAGACCTGGATTTCTTGTTCAGTTATATGCTTACATGTATTACTGTCTGTGCAATGAGCCAAACTGAGTGAAATGGAATAAGTAGTTTATTGTAAATTGTTATTTTAAAACATCATTGTGCCAGCAGATCTCCATTAGCGTGTGGTTGTTTTGTATGTGAATAATTTGTGCACTTAAGGAGAGTGGAAGCAGTGGCTGGGCAATAAGGAGCTGTTATTGTGACCACCTACCCATAAATATACAACAGTTTGGTGAGCAGCTTTTGAAAGTGGGGAGTGTCTCAAATAATATGCAGGTGCACTTTACCAGCGGGAGAACAGCACTCAGAACCATCAGAAATAAAACAATGGGTAAACCACTTGGCAGTAGGGAGGAAAACACCATTCAGTTATTTACCTTCTTTGAAGATGAATACATGCATAGGCAAAGAGAGATGTGAGATGTAAGCTTTAGTCTCTGAATATTATTTTTTTTCTTTCTTTCTCCCCCCCACCTTAGTTTTAGTTAACTTATAGTCTGCCTGCTATGAAGGTTGTTTTCATAATATACTGACTATTCCTATTTCACTTTGTGAATTCTTTTAGCATTACCTTTAGTTTCTTTGATTAAAAATGCACAAGGTTACTCCAGATCTTATACTGATTGCAGTTCTATAGGTATTGCCATAGACATAAATCCTCATTTATATGGACATAAAGTAGAATTAGAGTCACAGCGACTGGAGTCTGTAAAGAAAATATATTAGAGCTTGTCCAATTTTAAACCAGAAATCTGCAAGCACTTGGTAAAAGGCAATTTGGATTCTAAACCTTTTCCTATTTCACATAGAGTTTACCAGATTACCAAGGAACCCTTTGTCTACTGTAACTGCTCTTCCATGGGGAATCGCACAGTGCATCTGAAAGTCGTAGCCGAATGGGAGAAAATTGGAAGCATCATCCACGAAAGAGAAATTATGCAGAAAACTGGTGATTTTACCACAGCTCTGGAGCTCTTGGGTAATTAAAAAACGTGTTGCATATTCAATCCACAACTTGTTATGTATGTACAGATAAACTCTAGCTTTAAAGTGGTAACACAACTTCAGCATAGTTTCACATGCAAGAACTGGCCAACCTGATTCGATGAAGTGTTTCCATTGCAAAATGGACTTTGTGCTGTTCTAGTGCAGGAATGGGGGGGAAGAATGTATAAAATCTTCTGTTTCTTTTTAATCTACAACAAAAGATTACTGTCTTTTTTTAAAGTCTCACATACACTTAAACAATAAAATGTTTACCATAACTTATGCTGGATTTGTCAATTTACACCAGCTAATCCTAAACAATACATAAGTTAAAACAAGCATTAGGAAAGTCTCATTGATTTGCTCAGCTTCAGGAGTAAATAAACATGGAAGTAAAAATGTAAAGAATTAATAAAGTATTTGGTTATATATTAAAAAGAAATCATAAAAAATCAGAAAATTTACAACATCTTTACTGGTAGGTTTCCTTTTTGGGTATGAGACAAGTATTATTATTTGTGTGACTGAAGGAGCTCAAACCTGCAAAGTCTGTGAAAACAAACCTTCACTGGAAAACCAGTGAGTTTCAAGTTTACATGTGGAGTGTGACATGATGGCTTTTTATTTCTTTTCAGATGCTGTTAAAAGTATTAACGTAGTGGGCTCCAGAGAAACTCACGTAATGGAAAACTTGAATTTATCTCTTCATATCAATGGCACGTAAGTAGCAAACAAGACTTCATTCCCCAAAAAGCAAAACCAGCAAAAACTATTACAGGCAAACCTGAGATCACTAAAAGCAGGCTTGGTAACCTCCTAGTCACCGAACTGGGGCTGATGCAACAGGAGTTTAAGATAGACAAGCAATGACAAAGCTTGAGAGATGAGTTATCAAAAACAAATCTAGAAAATGAGCTAAGCACATAAACATACTGCTCTCTTTAGCAGGGAATGTCATAAAGAGATAAGAAACAAAATACTAATAAAATGGAGCAAAGAAAAGCTCTGTCTGATGTCAGAATCAAAGTCCATAGTGCATAAGGTGAGTTTGGGCAGAATCAGTTAGAACAGAGGCCTGGAAATGTAAGTAAAAAGCATCAATTAGACATGTTGAGAAGCCACATGGCCATAAAGTGGGTTGCACTAGATTGCTTGATAACAAATAAAAACCTTAGTTATTGTAAGGGAATGCTGTGGTCCTTGCAATTCATTTACCTTTTCCAGCTGTTAGCCCACTGTCCAGAGCTCATCTTACATTCTTTCCAGTCTCAGCTGCAGGGGTTTTTTTTAAACAGAAAAGTCTTGGGTGTGCTTCAGTAGCACAGACAATGATTTCTGTGTGAGAAGGACAAAGAACAAACAACATATACTCCCTTGGAAGTGCATGGAAAAAAGCTCTCTTTTATCTTTTTCGGAGAATGACTGGAGATTTCTACACTTAGTGGCCTGCCAGTGACCCACACAGGTATTCAGCTCTCAGCTGAAAGACTTACCTTCATAGAAGCACCACAAAGAACCTTTTCATTTGGCAAAGCTTTAAACCAAACAATTGTGAGGTTAATTACTTCTCTATTTGTATTTAGATTACCTTCATTATTTTCAAAATTATTACGCTATTTTAACCAAGCTCTTACCTGAATTTTCATTAATTTTTCACTTTTTTCTGTTGTGTCCTTTTGCTCTTTTCCTTTCAGCCCACCACTGGCACTATGCTGGCTTATAAAATCCGAGTGCATTCCACTTGAAGGTGACAAATGCCATCTGGTGGAGATCAGTGGTTCCTGCTACAACCTCAGCCACACCTTCAGGGACGCGGGGCGGTATTGCCTCAGCATCCGAGTGGAGAACGGCGTCACGATGCTGCAAACCTACCACGGGATAAAAGTGTGGCCAACAGGTGAGGGGCAGGGAGGGAGATTCCCACCTGGCAGGGCACTGACAATCTCAAACAGGTTGGGGACAATTATGAATTAACCAGCCTGCAGATGAGGTTTCTGGAAACTTTGTATAGATCCCTAAAAGGATGGGAATAAGAAGAAAAAGGAGAGCTTATAATGTGCCTGCTGTAATTGCTCTGAGCTTCTTGCAGTCTGCTGAACCCTTAGTCCCAAGGGTGTCTTGAAGCTAGTAGGTTTTCTGGGAAGGCTATATTACTTAAATTACATATTTTTCAGTTTAAATAGTCCAGCTTTTGTAGTTAGAGGGATAATTAGGAAAATATACATCTGTCACACTCACTTAATTAAACAGTCTCAATTCTCCTTTTAGTTTAGTTATGGGATTTTTGAGAGCAGACTTTTCTGGGCCTCCAGTTCATTACAGATTTCTGTCCCTCCTGCCAGCAATCCCTGCTGGCTCCCCCATACATGGTCCCATGTGCCCCTCCTGTGTCCCCAAATCACCTGGGAAGGTGGTGGCCAGGTGAAGAGGACAGAAAGCAGCCAGGCTGTGATACAGAAGTTACCCCATCTCACCGTGGGAAGGACTTGTGAACAGACAGGGCAGATCACTCCAGAAGGCACTGATGTGCATTCAAGGCTAAATCCTCTGTCCTGGAGGCTGCTGTGAAAGTGAAATAATCCTCTCCTTTCCTATCCTCTTGAAGTATCACTGAGGTACAAACATCTTGGCGAGTCAGGGCTAACATAAGTAACTGCGAGGGGTTTTTTAGGCTGTTCAAGAGAAAAGATGGGTAAAATGGGAAAGACCTCTTCCCTCTTCTGAGATTTCAGAAAGGCCTGGAGTGATCCAGGATGGGAAATTATTCCCTCTTAGACACATCTCCTTTGTTCTAGAAATACAAGAGCTTCCCCTAAAACTTCTCCATCTTTTCCTCCTCACTGTTGCCTCTTCTCGTGGTATCGTATCACTCCAGGAATGTGTCCTTGTGCTCTTTCCTAGGGATCCACCCGGCTTTCTTAGTCCTGCTCTGCATCGTTCTGGTTTCAGTGATGCTGCTACTGGTGCTGTACACGACCTTTCGAAGTAACACACAACAAAAAGATCTTGTGGAGGTATTCAGTTCCTCCTACTTTTAGCTGGGGCAGTAATTAGGTATCTTTCAGCCATAAAAGGTATTTAAGATGACAGGTTCTGTAATCCCCAGACAAGTGGAGCGGGAGGCAACATTTCCCTGGTATGTGTGATCTGTTCCACCAAAAAATCTAAACAGTGTAAGCAAACACTTTAAGCAACAGGCATGTGTCTGGCTTATTGCAGAGAAACCTAAATCAAGTTTCCATGAGCAATTTGTTAATATTCTCAAGCAGATGCTTGCACTAAAGAATCTCTTCCAGAGGATCTACCTCAGAGTAGTTACACAAAAGAAAGCGGGGAAATGGTGCAAGAGGATACAGGATAATAAAATAGGAGGGGTACGTTGCCTAAAACAGGACTGAATTGTTACCTGCCCCTAGTATATGACCTTCATCTCCTCAGCTCCTTTCCAGCTTTGATACACCTTTCATTTGCTACAAAATGTGTTTGTAATAAGCATGAGTTCCTAAATCAAAAGTAGCTTTCATGGTACTTTGCAAAGTACCTCATACCCTTTACATTATGTCACAATGTGAATAACTTACCTGTAGAGAGACTGCCTATGAGCAGCAGGTATGAATCACGAGTCTGTTTGAAGTTGGGGACTGACTGAAAATGGTTGGGGACCAAGTGCCATTTCTGGCCCAATGTATTCTGGCTCCACTTACTTGAACCAGAAGGAACAAAACCAAAAATTATCTCTGATGTTCTTTTTACAGGTAGCTGACTTTGACTTTTCTCCACTCTCTGATGAACACCTGCCTCATCATTCAGACTCAGGCTGTGGCCAACTATGTTGCAGATCATGTTTTCTTCAGTCATCAAAAGAAGCTGCCAGGGAGAGTCATGAACTCCGACGTTCTTTTTACAAGCCAGTCAAAATGTACACACGGTGAAGAACTCAACTGCACTTTGGTTGCACTAACTGTCTAACTTTCTCACTTAGGATAAGTTAAAAGCCCAATGCTGTACAAATGGTTTGGGTTTGCCAGTGCAACGAGGTTCACCATTTTAAGTCCAGCACTTGATTGTTTCATTCTCTGAGCTAAAAAAGAAAAATAGCTTTGTATTTTTAACTTATACGGGTGTGTACATTTACAGCTGTAAATGCAGCATTTTATTATTATGAAAGATTGTTTTATGTGCAGGTTTGCGAAACTCACTACCTCTCGTAATTTTTCTGTTCCTTCTGCTGTCTGTTTCAAAGAAGAAAATGCTTAAGATGAACATACTTCTCTTTCCTATGTTACAACAATATTACTGGAAATGGAAGTCACGCAAAATGCTGTTGAATGAGTATTTCTTCTATAAGGGAACTGATGTATCCAGGTCGAGAATGGCCTAGGTGCTTCCAATGAACCAGACCACCTAATTATGTTGTCTTTTTAACTCCTGTCTTAAAAGATCCCCCTTTTAAGCTAATGGACTTCTGTCAGACTGTAGTGGCTCCTGCAGAGCAATCTGCTAGTGGTATTTTGGTGCTGTACAAGGATCCATATGTCCACTCCACTTTGAGAAGTAATATATCACTCTAATCTTTTTCAGAAACCTTCCTTTTTTTTCAGGCTCTTAATTCTTCTTTTCTTTCTCATATTACTCCTAAACTAGTCATTAAACTCCTCTTCCAAAAAAATGCAACAACCAGTAGCTCAAAGCTGCTCAGCAAAACTTTCAGTTTGAATTCATACTCAATGTTCAAGGCTGTATGAACTCCATGCCTGTTGCAGGCTATCATCTACTGTCAGCTTCCTGATCTGCCAGGCTTTGCCCCCTGCTATGAGGCATTTCAGAGTACCCTGGAGCCTTTAAACAGAAGTGCCTCTGTGGCCATTTCTTTTTTTAAATGTGACACACTTTCCCCACCTCTAATTTAAAGCCTATGAGTATTGTGGGCTTGGGGTTTTCCATAATTCCTCAAATGCACTGATTGGGAGATAGTTGTCTGAATGTGAGGGGATTTACTGTGAGGTTTTTGGGGTGCTCATTTCACACATTCAACTTCTGTATTTCCCCAGAGAAGCCCAGAGCTTCAGTTCCCCTGTGAACAAATTACAGGACCTCAGAAGGGCTCTGTTAATTAACATGATACATTTAAAGTAGAATAGGATCATCTAAGATAACAAATCCTACAAACCCCAGTTTTTGTCAAAAAGTACCTTCCAAGGCAGAACTTCTCTTGGCTTTTCTTCTAAAGAGAAACTGTAATTCTAGGCAAGCTTGTTGATTAGGAGTGGTGTCCTTTGTATTCCTTCTCAGTGCTCTGGTATCAGACTCTTATCTTCGATCATATTCAGTTACTGTTAAAAATGTGCCTCTCTTTAGCAAACAAGCTACTGCACCTGAGAGCTTCAGTTTTATTGTTTATTCCTGAGATCCCAGCCCTCTGAGCCACTGCCAAAGGTACAGAGACTCGTTATGGGATGTCAGTGCGGTTGGTAAATGGCTACATGATCTTTGGGCACTGAAAAGATTTCTGATATGCAAAATGCAACTCAGAGTGACAAAGCCTTAGACAGATTGCACAGGGGCTTTCTGCAGCCAGAAGTTTAGTTTGGGCTTCTTTTATTACATTTGTGAGTGATACGTGGCACTTGCTGTTGTAACACACTTAAAGACAACCCCTTGACATGCTAATGAACGTGTAAAAAGCCCTTTCTTCTCCATAATGCACTCCTAGCAAACACAGTATCTGTGAGAGCAGGCTCAGATATGTGAAGCAGGGGTCATTTGGGTTAGAGAAAGATCATATAAAAGGAGTAAGACCTATGCTCTGCCCCTTTCTGCATTAATTTTTTTTTCCCAGGTGATTCAGAGGGTATCATGGGGTGTTAGGCCACAAACATTGCTGCTTTGGGTTTTTGCCTTTGTGCTCTCCTCAGTATGACCGAGCTGAGATACAACTGATCAAGTCAAAAAGAGTGGGACATGGAGATAGTGATATGAGACTTCACTAACAGGCCTAAGAAAACCCCCAGTTTCCTATGAAGGAGAGCAGAGCTAATGTCCTTCAGAACAATATTGCCTCTTACTCCCTTCCTGAAATGAACAAAGGATGGCAAAGGAGTCAAATGATTCAGAAGGGTAGAAAAGATAAAGCACTACAAAGCGGAAAGCCAACACTATCAAACACGGGAAGACACTACTCAAGAGCTGATGGAAAAGTATAGAGGTTAGAAGGAAAGACTTCTCTGGCAAAAAATAAGCAGTGGAGAAAGTACACTGTAAAGGGCATGTCAAGAAGCAAATTAACCAAGAAAATTTAAACAGCCTTAGCAAATGGAGGTATAAGTATGAGAAATATTCACACTAACATGTTCTTGAATCCAGTACGAAACTGCTTCCTGCACAAAAGACTGATCTGTGGGTTTGATAAATGCATCTGAAATTGAAGACAAAAGGTAATTTAGTGGTTCAGGATATAGCAAAGAGATTAGTGGGATGTAACAAGGAGCAGGAGGAGGATTCATTTTGTTAACCTTAGAAATCAATGACCTGAAAAAAGGAATGTTCGGCAAAACGATCAAACTCACTGATTCAAAACAAGAGTCCAGTGAGTGCAAAGCCAAAGAGAGATTAAATTCAGGTGATAAGCAAGAGTGTGGGCAGATAAAAAGTTTAGGCAATGAGAATTAGTTACAGGAAAATGCATTTGAGCACAAAACTGTTCTGGAAATGCATAGTATAAAAACACACAGTAAAGCAAAAGAACTGCTTTTGTTCTGTCATTTGTCATATAAACAATGGTGTCGGTTTGTGCAGTAGTTATGAGGGCAAATTGGACCTTTATCTTAACAGCAGAGCACAAGGCTCCGTGGCTAAACAGGTCAAGGCTGAATTCTTTCATCTCTGGAAAGGAGATTACACAGCCCAAGCTGTGACAACAACTTGAAGTCACAAGACCTCTATCACGTTTCTGTGTGCTGTAGGAATGGAAAATCTTTCAGCAAAAGGAAGGTGAAGAACTTCATATTTAAATGCTCAGCTTTATTATTAGATAATCAGCCAACACTTCACCTTGATTTTGTAGAGCCAGTGCCAGTTTCCGTGGAAACTGAAATGCCATCCTGCAGCTGTCACAAAGTTGTTCAAATCCTGCAGATCTCAGCTTTGACAGCACACCACTCACCACAAATGTGGGGTTTTAAATTACAGCCACTAAAGTGGGGAATGCAGAAGTTCCAGCAACTTCTTTCAGAGTGGGTATACTTGTTGCCAGCGTATGTAATTCCTACAGCAGTGTGCACGAAGAGAGCAGTCATAGATTACAGAACCATAAAATGGTTTGGGATGGAAGGGACCTTAAAGATCATCTTGTTCCAAACCCCTGCCATGGGCAGAGACACTTTTCACTATCCCAGGTTGCTCAGAGCCCCATTAGTGGCCTCGAACACTTCCAGGGATGGGGCAGCCCCAGCTTCTCTGGGCAACCTGGGCTGGTGCCTCACCACTCTCACAGGAAAGAATTTTTTTCCTAGTATCCAATCTAAACCTACTCTCTTTTAGTTTGAAGCCATTCCCCCTTGTCCTGTCACTCCAGGCCTTTGTAAGCAGTCTCTCTCCATCTTTCTTGCGAGCTTCCTTCGGGTACTGGAAGGCTGCAATTCGGTCACCCCAAAGCCCTCTCTAGGCTGAACAATCCCAGTTGTTTCAGCCTTCCCTCACAGCAGGGATGCTCCATCCTCCATCCCTCTGATCACCTGGGTGGCCTCCTCTGGACTCGCTCCAGCAGCTCCATGCGCTGTGCCGGGCCCGCGGGGCTGGAGGCAGCTCCGCAGGTGAGGTCTCACCTGCGCGGAGGGGCAGAACCCCCTCCCCTTGATCTGGGTGTTTTACAGAACGCCGCGGTTGTACAACAGCTAACACAACTACAGGAGCCCATTTTACCAGGGCACTAGGAAAAGACCGCCCCAGCCGAATAATTTTCTAAAGCATTTACTCGCAGCAGTCCCGGGAGGCAGCGAAGCGATGCTATCACCGTTCGCAGGAGGCAAAAGGGAGCCGTACGGAGAGACGCGGCAGCCGTAAATACCTGCATAAAATTCAGAGGTTGTAAAGGCGCTGACCGCCCAGCTAACGCCGGTCCTTCCCGCGGCGCCAGGAAAGCCCCGCACCCGGGTCTCGTTCCCCGCATCCCGGCCGCCCTTCCCGGGCGCGGCTCGCCCGTGAGGCGAAGGCGCGGGACGCCCAGCAGGGGGCGCGCGCCGCGCGGGGAAACGTCCCTCAGGCGCCGCCGCCATGGCCGCGCTCGGCCCCGGCCGGGCCGAGCGGCGGGGATGGGATGGGGGGAAAGCAGGGACCGAGTCGACAAAACAAACGCGTTTTGTGCCGCGCACGGTGAAAGTGCCGCAGGGCTGGGTGCCGCCCCAAGCAGCCGTGAGACGTGGCGCTGAGTCGGGGCTGCACAGAAGCGCCGCCCCGTGTGGGGCGAGCCCCCATGTCCCTCGCTGGGAAACAGTGGGTGGATGGATGGATGGATGGATGGATGGATGGATGGATGGATGGATGGATGGATGGATGGATGGATGGACTAAGCATGTTGTCCAGGCAGTAACGCTCCTGGAAGAGAACTTTCTGTACTATATTCGGTGCACTTGACACAGCGACGCCCTGTCCCACGGTCCCCTCGCACCAGTGGGACACACACGGCAGGACGGAAACTGCGGGGACACGGCCTGCTCCTGTGCACAAAACCAGCATCACTGTCCATGAGGGAGAGTAACTGCGAACCAAAGGACCATTTATGTTGGAAATTACTTTTAAGATCGTCAAGTCCGACCATTAACCCAGCACTGCCAAGGCCACCACTACACCATGTCTCCAAGTGCCACATCTACACATCTTTTAAACCCCTCTGGGAACGGTGACTCCACCACTGCCCTGGGCAGCCCATGCCAATGCTTAACAAACCTTTCGGTGAAGACATTTTCCCTAATATCCAATCTAAACCTCCCCTGGTGCAACTTGAGGTCATTTCCTCTTGTCCTACCTCTTGTTACTTAGTAGGAGTGGTTATCTTAAGTGAAGTTTCAGTCTACAATGATTTTTGTTAAATTATGGAAAATGAAGAAATCAGCACACGGTATAAAACACAGTTAAGTGTAAACATTTCTTGAAATCACCTGGAGATACCCATCACTTCAGTGGAAGGTCTTAGAAACAGGGAAGCAGAAGAAGCAACAAACAGGCATGTTCTGGCTTAATAATTCTGTAAATTCAGTCCTTCCTGATAATATAAATTAGGACTTTGTCATTTAAAGAATCTTTTCTAGCCATAATTTAGATACAAAATGAGAACAGACCGCAGCAATAGAAGTTCTCTTATCTGATCAAAAGCATGTACTTAATAGTAAAAAAATTCCTATTATGCCACAGGTTTTTAATGTCTTTTCAGTCTCCTGTCCTTAATCTATTCTTCTTTCATTATATGCAAACCGCTTACAATATTTTGAATAAAATCAAAAAGGAAAAAAAATCTAAAAATCCAAATGCACTTGCTAATTAAATAGCAATGCCCTTACTTTCATTCAAGCAATCTTGATAAATTACAGTCTTCCCATACTAATTAACTTCAAGTTTAATGGATTTCCCTCACAACCCCAAGCTATGAAACAAAACAAAACATGCTCAACTTTACAAAAACAAGTCAATATTGAAACTGGGTGCTTTGCTTCAGCAAGGCACTCAAACGTGTGTGTAAGTGCAAACACAGGGTCAGACTTGGAGGAGCAGGTCTTTGGGGTGGTGGAAAGTGTCCAGTGGAAAGGTGAGCAGCCTCACTTCAGAAGCAGAGCCCAGTTCTCAGGACCACATCAAACATCTGCAGCGAGCACCTGCACCTGCAGAACTGATGTCTAGTGCAAAAAAAACAAAACACTTTTTGTCGCACTATTGGATTTTTTCCACTTGCAAAGAATCCAGAGCATCTTCATGGGTCGCAGGGGACAGAAGTACTGTTTTACAACAGGCAGCATGGAGTGTTCCTTGCCACCCCAGGCAAGTGCCCATGCAGGAACACTGCAGCCACAAAGGCAGAGAGAGCTGCATTTCTGAACTGAACCCCAGCAGCACAGAACAGTTCCTGGCAGGCTCTGTATTTGCATGTTGAAGTGTTTTGGTGTATTAATTACACCATTAAAGTAAGGTTACTATTCTGTTAGTAAATAATCTGCATATTGGGGAGTTGATCAAGGTTATAAGAAAGGAAATTTGAGTATATTTTGAGAAAACATGAGAGCAGTCAACCAAGAGAGTATCAGAAAATGAACAGCAGCCCCTGATCCTAGGAGAGAGAAAGATGGGTCAGTATAGTTTCCCTGAACCACCAGGGAAACACTTGGATTTTTGTAACAGCTTGAGTTTTGAATCTGAAATTACTCTAGGTAGCTCTACTCCTGGCATTTGGAATTCTTTGAGTGATTTTTTTCACCTTCTAACAGCAGTAGGATAGTAATGCTCTACCTTGTCAAACAACTGCAAGATTCCACTTACAGATAAAATTATTCATACTTGGTAAAACAAGTGTTTCATATCACAGGTCCACCCCTGCAGAAGGAGCAAGGCATCCATTTCCCATGGATACCTCTCCGCAGATAAGAGCTGCATTCTGCAGTATCCTTAAGACCAATCCAGAACATACAGTTTAGATGGGGAAGGGGAAAACTTTCAGGGCAAGTAGATTTGCAAATAGCCATTATTTTATTCAAGTACTACTATATTTTCTCTGATTTGTTCTTTCCTTTTCTTTAGCTTGGTAATAAGTAGTGGGGAAAACCTGTTTGCAGACAGGAAGACACCGTATAATTATTCTATTTAATTCTGTCAGAACAACATTGATTTTCCTAATACAGTGTGTGAAATGTGAAAAACCAGGTAAGCAGTGCATACATTTTTTATGAACAGGAGGACCCTGAACTATTACTAATGAAGTACAGAAAGAAAAGACAGGACCCTCAGTAGGGAAATATCATCCATTAAATGTCTCCCTGGGGATCAAATGACACTGACAATTGAGAGACACTAACTACCTCCTACATTTCAATTGGTTACCAGCAGGAAGCCTATTTGTAGAGATCTTTGCTGCCTGTACTCTGTTAGTGTAAGATGCCACATTAATATTTTCTGACCTTTCCAGTAGACGTTACCCTCTTTTTTTTTTTTTTCACAGACCAGCAGCTTGATTTTACCTTTTAAAGCCATTGATCCTGGTGAAGAATGAGCACAAGAGCAACCCTGTGAGTGTGCACAGGCCTGCTAAAGCCAGTGGACCTGCTGAACACGTGTTCTGAATGTTTTCTGATCAGGGCTTTAGTTACCCTTTACAACAGGACTTCCATGGTTCTTTTTTGTCAAAGCATACCTGCCTTTTACTAAATACCTATCACCAGAGATCAAAAGGCTTTTGAAATATGTCCCCGAAGGAAAGCAAAAAGTGTGAACTTAGAAATTCGTTCATTTCAAAACTGATTAATCACAGGCAGCTCTTTGATCAGTAAAGGAAGTTGTCGGTTCCAAAACAATGAGCACTTTAATAGGGAACTATTGCACTTCTCCGGGTTTATTGTCCTTCAGGCATATATGGGGCTCTCATGGGTGTCACCATCAGGGCTGACCAGGACACTGAGCCACATCTACTTTGCAGTGATGAAAACCATCTGAAAACTCAACAGCTCCATCTATATACTACCTGCTGTCTCCATCTGGCTTCCACAGTATGTTTGCAGTAGAGCTTCATGTGATCTTGTTTACACATCTATAGGTATATGTATATATACACACACATACAGGCAAATACACGGATTTCTGCAACACCTACTGCCATTGGAATGAGAAGGGTTAGGTGATTCATTCCTGCAGTGGATTTACATGGCTCCCACCAAAAAAAAAAAAAAAAAAACAAATCAACCAAAACACAAATAGCAGAGATTAGACAGCGATGTCAAGGTCTGAGAGGAGAGATTACAGATCCCACATCCGCAGATGTTCGCAGCCGCTGACAGCCCTGTGATTTAAAGAGCTGTTCTATCATGTCACTGCAGGACAGGCAATTGTCTGCCACAGATAATCAACAACTCTTACCCTCAGAGCTTAGTTTGGATCAAAAGGAGCCTGTTCAATACTAGCCATACCTGTTGCAGAGGTGGTCACAGTTCAGTGGTAGGTGAACTGAAACTGTCCTCCGGTGTCAAGCGCTCTTCAGGATGTAAGGCACAATGAGGACACTGTAACAGCCACACTAAACCAGCAGGAATTCACCCCTTGCACTTGCTCATTTTGAGTTACCATAAGACGATGAATTGCCAGTGACTCTGGGAGCGGCACAGGGGCAATTGGAAAGCACTGGATATATGATTGTTATTAACAACCAGCATTCTGTAGGTTTTCACACCCCGGACTGAACACAGATGTGCAAATTATGTAAAAGCAAAATAATTCCTGGGGACTGATTGTCATGGAAGGTGAAACAACTCCAAAGCAAGCTTTTAAATTAAAACAAAACAAAACAAAAAAAATCTGCAATATCAGGACATTACAAAAGGACTTTCTGTCCAGAAAGAGACAGGAGGCATAGCATCCTTCAGGGAAATATCAAAGTGAAGCAAAAAGCATTAAAACAAGGCAATTCTATGACTTTGGAATTTCCTGGGTAATGTCTGTGCTTCTGTAAAACATACTCCAGAGAGTCAATGAGAAAGGCAAAGGTAATCAAGGCTGTGTACAACATAACAGGGAGTTTTCAGAAAACGTGGGTGTCATTCACTGGAGGTGACACAGCCACCTAATCACCCTCTGAAAGCGACAAAGCTAATGCACAGCGAGAGGGGTGTGAATTCACAGCTCGTTTGTTCCTCTGTACTCGTTTTTCAGGTGGATGCTCTTCCACGTGAGGTGCCATTCGCCTCGGAGCGCTGCCCTCCTCCCGCTGCAGCCGCACCTCCGGAGCACTCCTTGGCGCGGGATCTGCCACACTGAGCAATCCACGGCAGCATTCCCTAATTGACATCAGCCAGTCCCCTGGGGCCAGCTCACACCAAACACACGGCCAGTTTGTGCCAGCTCTGCTCAGGCTGCCTGACCAAAAGCTTGGGCAAACCTACCAGCAAAGAGGAAGGGGCAGCAGCCTTTGGCAGAGGAGCACCAAGAGACACCCACAGCAATAGCATCTTCTGTCTGCTCAGCTGAACCTGCAAAGGGGCATCTGTTCAAGGCCTCACTGCACCTTCTGAGTGAAGTCAGCTGCTTCACACAGAGGAATTAGGGGCACTGGCTGATTTGCTCTCAGTTCACACCCTGGTTTACTCACTACTAATTGTTTACATGAACTTTGAGGCAACTTACCCATTTTTTTCCCTCTCTCCCTAGAACTGCAAGTTTACTGTCAGTAATCCAGGCAATACAGTATCTCCTGTGTCAAATGAACATCCAGATGTCCCCCTGCAAATCCTGGATATATGGCCACTGCTCTGCTGTTTACTACAGTAACACATTTCAGCATTTGAGCCAGCAGAGAAACTTGAAAGACAAGAGAGCTGAGCAGCCCTGTTAGACTCAGTCAAGAAGTGTACAGCAGGTTTGTCATTTTACAGAGCTGCATCTTCTGTTATGTCCCAGACTCTTAAGGAGACTTGAAATACCAAATCCCGTGCTCATATATGTTGGTCTGACTCTGTTGTGCTCAGCTCTGGTTTACAGCACCCACGAGCCCAAGAAATGTTCAGTCTCTAAGTGTTAAACACTCAGGCGACCACAGAATCACCGGATTATTCAGGCTGGAGGGCAGCCCAGAAGTCTCCATGTGCAACCTGCTGCTCAAAGCAGTGCCAGCCTGAGATCAGGCCAGGTGGCTCAGACCTTTGTTCAGTCAGGTCCTAAAAGCCTCCAAGAATGGAAACTTCCCAGCCCTTCTAACAGCCTGCTCCACTGCTTGAGAGTTCTCCTTATACTGAGTATGAACCTCTCCTGTACAGTTTAGGTCTGCCATCTCTGATCCTCCCACCATGCACACCAGTGAAGAGTTTGGCTCTGTCTTTTGGAGCCTTTGCTGTCACAGGGCTTTTTCTTCCCAAATGAAGACTCTCTATGGGTCCTTATTGAATTTCATATGACTTCTGTTGGCCTTTCAGCCTATGAAGGTCCCTCTGTATGCTGGTCTCCCCTCAAACTACAGAGAGATAGCACCTGGAAATTGGTGTTACCTGAAAACCTGACAAAAGCATTCTCCATCACCTCCTCCAGGTCACTGGTAAAGGTCACAAACATGACAGCTCCCAGGACAGATGCTGGAGTACTGTACTTGTTCCATGCCTATGAGTGTGCCTGGGATCAACAACCTAAACCTTCCATTTCTTTTATCCACTGAGTTGTCTGTCCACCCAGAATGTGATGTCTCACACTAGATAGAGGAGTGTCCAGGAGACTGATGAAAGTCTTGCTGAAGTTGAGGTAAATGACAGGGAGGTTCCTCACCCACCCACAAGTCCTGTTGGTTCATCACTGAAGGCAAGCAGGTCAGGCAGGCACGTGTGCTCAACCTGTGCTACTGCTCGTGAGGACTTCTCCCCCTTGTGCCCACACATGTCCCAAGAAGAACAGTTACCTGATGCACAGGCTGTGGAAAATCCAGATACCATTGAAGATTGCCATTCAACAGCAACCACAAACAAGCTTAGAAGTATCTACAGTCAAAGCATTTTTGTTACAAAGATGGCCATTATGCAGCAGATGGGCTGTGGGTTGGCTGGTGCCAGAGAGAGCCCTCTCTGAGCTGAGCAGGACCTACCAGCTAATACGGATCAGTCACAAGATGTGATGAGACACTTCCATCAGAAATTCAGACTTGGAAATAGTTCATGATTAGCACTAAAAACTTCGCAGTTTTAAGCAGTGAGTGCATTTAATAAACTGCTTCAAGAACAGAGATACAAAATCATTTTTTCAGAAATACTCTTTCCACCCTAGAAATTGCTGTTTCTTATACAACATCCCAAATTTTGATGTATACTGTGGCTGGTTCAGAGTGCTGCATAATTTTTAAAACAGATGGGGCTTGTTTAGTTCCAAAGCTCTTGAGCATGCCATTTTTAAATACAAATCTGGAAAATTTCTACCTAATTTATGCTGCAAAGATACCCTGATTTCATAGCAGCTGGATCTGTTTCCCTAACTCATGCAGTCTCTGAACACAGACTGTACCTGCACACACACATCGATCTTCAAGACAGATACAGAACCTCGGAATGCAAATGTTTCCTCAGTGTACATGTGGGACAGCATTACTACTTGCATGAGATTTTACTTGGGCTTTTAAGGCAGGCCTGGCATTAAGGATTCACATTCCCTCCTTTATCTATGCAGCACATGCCACGCTTGTGAAACTGTTGTAGAATTCGTTGAGATTTTACTTTCTTATTTTAAGCAAGACAATTTTTTACATTCCTTTAGCGTTATAGCCAAGTGCCTTAGTACCATCTGTCGAATTACTCACATGGAGCCATAAAAACATTCTAAAATAATCTAATATGCCTTTTATTTGCCGGTGAGTGCCACAATTTAATGTATTTCTAATTCAGATTTGACATGGCTACTAATCAGTGCTCAATATCAGAGGACAAATCAGTATTTTATCGTTCCAATGATATACAGCACTGCAACATTTCAAAAAATACAACATAAAAGTTACCAGCCCAGCACTGGATCTTACAAGTCATGTAAGTTTGGAGCATGACATTGCATTGTTCAGATGTGGGAGAACCTGCAGAGCCACAGCCACAACATTTTGAATGTGATATATTTTGTAGCCTAGAAATGCTGGAGATGTATGTGGCTATATATTTTTTTAAATTGCTTCCTTTCCCTTGAAAGGGAAGAAAGATTGTTAAGTGGTTTTATTGTGGCACAGAGGGAATCACATTGGCTCTGAGAGGAAATAACATTGCAATCAAAGAGCTTTCAGGAGAGCATCCAGGATCCAGTCAGGTGCACTGAAACGACTCCTTGGCTTCCCTCCATGGATTTGAGGAGGATAAGCTCTGGTGCTCTGGAGGAGTCAGAGACACCACGAGGGGAGAGAGGAAAACAGGGGTCCTCACATTCCAACACTTCACATTCAGTTTGCTTGCAAAGCCACTAAACATTCTGAAAGCTAAAGCATCAACAGCTACAGTTGGCATTATCCCCCTCTCTCTAACACCTGAATATGGCATTTAATGCCAGGTTCAGTGACACAACCTAAAAGACAACTGTCACATAGACAATCTGACAAAAAAAGCAGAAAAAAGAAAAAAAAAGGGGGGCTTTGTTTTAGAGGATTAAGAGGAATGTGCACATAATAAATAATTTCTACCTTTTTTTGCAAAGTTGTGCCAATAGTGCCTGGACATTTTTAGAAGCCCAGAGAGCAAGTAAGGCCATGGGCACTACCGAAAGCCAACAAAACAGGAGGGGTCCTACCAGGAACAGCCCTACCTTTGCTTTTGAAAATTGTCCTTCTACATTCCCTCTTATCAAGATGGCTTTTATGAAGTGAGTAACCCAGGGCTGCAGAATTTCACTTATTTTGAATGCACCTATGCACTTTGTCCTTTTGGGGACTTTTATAACAACTCTGTTATTAAAAATGCTTGTCAGAGTACTGTGCTAGCTGTATGTTCTCAGGCATTTGGAAACACTGCAAATCTGCCACTAACTCAAGGCAAACAGCACAGATGCTCTCACACGTAAAGCTCTACAGACACACAGCAAATATATATGTGCATGGCAAAGTCCCTGTTCCACCTGTCTCTGACTACTCCACAAGTAGTCATTCAAAAGAACACGGAGATTTTTCAGCAGTACTGTAAATAATAAGGGCCTCCAAGTAAGAATATGAATTTCCAGTTTCCTCTACACTCTGCAAGGTCTCCACGAACAGCAATCCCCTCAGGTCTCTCTCCCGTGTCCCTGGCAAACTCAGTTATGCTACTGCCTCAGAAACCTGTGGGAGGGATGGATCCAGACACTGCAGATGGGAATGGAAGCTAAGTAAAGCACTTCACTTCAAAACCTGCCTCGCCGCACAGGAAACTCCTGCATAGACAATCCTTAGTCATCATTGTTTAAACCCGACTCACGGATTTTCATACACTTCCTCCTCATTCCTTCATATATACTTTCCTTTGAGCCTCCAAACAGACAACATTCACAGATTTAACACATAGTCACACAACTGCAGTCACATTGTAGTCACACAATTTCTAAATAGTCTAAATAATGTTTCAGACAAAATTAGATTTGCAGAACTCACGCTGATGTCAAAGAGCTTCAAGGACAGCAGACTGGTGGTCAGTAAGGGAAACCAGGGGTGGCAATGAGGATAAAGCTGGTATTTTGAACAGCAAGCTGCTGGGCTGGCACAGCACCTTGAGAAGCACACGTGTTAAAAAAGAATTGGTCCCTAGCCCCTGGTTTCTTTATCTGTCATTTCATGTGAACCAGGAACTGCAACATGCTGCCTCTCTGGGGGGAAAATATTAAGATGAGCTGGATGAGTGTGTTGACTTTTGATTGGAACCATCTCTCTTTTATACCAGATTTCCACTAACATGCTTAATGTCCAATTTGCAAAAATATGCATGTATTCTCAAAGACTGTCCTCAACAGACTCTTGTGCTAAGGAATGCAACCCAGAAATCCAGAGTTGCTGGGCTTTGTATGGCTTGCTCTCTCTCCTTCTCTCTCACACAAAAAAGTATTTCACTCTAGAAGAGAAGGTTCCTACTGAAACTCTGTTTGTTAATGAAAACCTTCCATCCCTCCTAAGGGTGCTGCCTTGTAGAAAGCCACAGCCCAGTCCTGTGTGTGACCAGGTCACATCCTGCAGGCGTACACGCTCCACATCCAAGGGATGCGGATGCTGCTGCCCTGGAAGAGGGACCTGCCTGTTTCTCAGTCCATGTAAAGGCACTGAGCCCTGGGGCTCTGTGTGTGACAGGATCTGCGGGTGCTTTTTGAGCTACAAGAGGAATCCCAGCGGTTCAGACATGGGAGTGTGTTTTGCCTTTGCTTAAGTGATGACAGTGGGTTGGATTATGGCAACTGGTCTCACCCTAGACAGGTATTTCATCAGCCAGATGAACACTGAGTAAATAAGGACAAGTTGCAAAGCCCTCCCTCACTTATTATCTAGAGGCTTCCCACAGTAAACAAAGATGAGATTCTCCATCGTTTGAACCCAGTCATAAAGATGCTCCTCTGTTCTAAATCTCTGCCTTTTTCCAGTACACCACCAACTTTTGGGTTTGGGCTTGAAATGTCATGAATTCTGTTCTCTCTTTGCACACTGAGAAGTGTGACTTTGCAGGGGTTTCAGCCCAGGTTTGAAGACCTGTGGCATTCAAATGGATGAGAGAAGCTTCAGAGAAGTGCCTGAACTTTGGGCTATTCTTCTGAACCGCACTTGGATGTCAGCCCCTAAGGAGTCCACCCATCACTTTTAGGACCTTATTAACTGTGTTCAGCAGGGGCATTCTGCCCTGTGGAGCAATACTCTCTGCATTCATTTCCTTTTCTGCAGCATTTCAGTATTGCACATTATTTAGGCATCAGATCTGAACACAAATAATTGTACAATAAAAAGCAGTGACTCAACAGGTTATTACCACAATAACTCTACATCTCTACTGTGTGCACACTCGGCTTGGTTGCTTACCCTGCTTAGGAAGCAGATGTAGGTAGTCCAATCCTAGTCACTGAGAGACATTTATCATCCCAAAGGCAGAAGTGTGCATCGTTCAGTTGGTATTACTGAGACCGCTGAAAGAGGAGAGATGGAAACCTCTGCTTACAACATTAGCAAATCTTTCATATACCTCTCTCTAATGTGGCTTCTCCCATTCTTTAGCTTGCAATTAGATGCAGAGCTTGTGCAGGGAGGGTAGAACAGGTGGAAACACTTCCCTCCTGTCATACTCCTCACTCTGGTGTTTTCTCCTTCTATACCCTCTTCCATTTGACATTGTATCCCACAGACAGATGGATGGAGTATAATTTCCTGGTCTTCCTTACTGATTTCTAGTAGATTCATGAAACTAAACAGGAAAAAAGGAAGAAAGAAACCATGGATTCATTGATATAAACACATTACACCAGAATCTCGTCACAATACAGGTGGGAGAACACAAACCCAAACTTTCTCAAAGAGATTGTGCTTCTAAAAGTGAGCCTCAACCCCCTTCTCTCCCCCCCAATTCATGCAACATGGTGAAAAATCCCATATCTCTGCATTACAGCTTCAGCCACAGTTACAGCAGACAGGAAAACACTCCCTGTAAGATGGGAAATAACCAAACAGCTTTTCAGTGGAGTACATACACCTAATTCTCCTCTTCTGTTAGAGAATCAAAGTCTCTGCACTTTACATTTAAAGAAAATGAGAAGAAAAAAAAAACCAACAAAAAAAAACGCCCCAGTGAGCTAGGGAGGTGGCCAGCATGCAGAGCAAACCTATATGATGCAGCAATTCTCCCTCTCTCCCTCCCTTTCCAGGCACCTCAGGATTCTCCCTGAATCCCCACGGAATTACACAGCTACGAAAAAGGAGCAGGACTGAACACACCATGTGCACAGGCAGCCCAGGAACGGCTGGGATCACCCTGCACTGAGCTGTTCCTGCTCATTTGACTTTTCAGTGCTTGTGACTCCCCTCACAGGAACTCATTCCAGCTCCGGCAGCAGCAGCCGCTCTCCCTGTCACATCTCATCTCGCTCCGGAGGAGGCTGCCCTTTCATGTCCCTGTGTTTTTAAGCTAAGCTTTAGCACATCAGGGGGAACATCTTTGAAAGCCTCACTGATTCCCACTGGAAACAGTGCCAAGCGAAAGAATAATTTCTCACAGACATTTCTTTCCCCAGGGCCACAGGCAGGCTCAGCTCAGCCTGTCCATAATGTCATCTAGAAACAAAACAAGCCCAAACCCCAGCTTTACCTCTCTTCCAAACAACATTTTCTGCCTCTGTCCAGAGCCAAAAAACTCTCCCATCCCAGCCCCAGCTGAAAGCACGGTGGTGGCAGAGGGCATCAGCAGAGCTCCCAAGGCAGCTGTGACAGCTTTTTGAAGTTCATTTAGCCTCAGCTTGGACACTTTAGCCAGAATTCTGTGCCAGAGCTGGGCAGGAGAGGTTTAAGGTTTGGTGTTTGGTGCTGGAGCATCACTGGGGCAGGGCAACAAATGGCACCCCCAGACATGAGTGCAGCTCTTTGCACTGCCCCGTCCTGGGACCCCCCAGCCCCGGTGCAGGGGCCAGGCTGCCCCACACCCATCGCCTTGGCCCGTTTGGTTTGGAAGCAGCATTGGGAAGAAATGCTCAGCTACAGAGAGGAGCCTTGTCTCATTATCTGTGTGGCCTTTTTGATGAATTATAAAGAGCTCCTGCTGCTTGCTAAGCATGTTCCAGATGCCGTGCCATAGGCAGATTTTTGGGGTGGTTCTTTTAAGTGAAAGAAATATTTTTCCAGAGGTTTGCTCTAAATTATAGAATGAGCTTTGTGCACCATGCACTGGGTGCTTTTGCCAGCATGGAAACACTTGTACAACACTCATGCCAAGCATGTATTCCAGAATTTATTTTAAGGAATGCATGATCACTCTATCACATCCACACAGCCTCATAGTCAAACTGTTTGTTTTTTTCAGAGTCTTTAATTTCTCCTAAAAACACCCCTCTGAGACATTTTATTAGTCCCTTTTTTTACAAAGTGCAACTTTAAGATCTGTATGGATCACAAAGACATTTAGGTACTTAAGTAGAAAGTGGAAGCCTAAATCCCACTGAAATGAACCAGAGCTAAGCACTCAACAGGACTGAAATGCTTTACTACTTCACTAAATTTCCACCTAAGTGATTTGTCCAAGGTCATGCAGGCCTTATGGAAAAACGGCTCCCAACTCCACAGCTTGCTCCATAGTTACTCTCCCTTGGAAAAGTGGAAATTTAGGAATTTTGCAAGGTCATTTGGAAAAACAAGACACAGCTGTTGTGCCAGGTATCCCCAACAGGCAGCAGGTATCTTTGAACACAACAGAGCAATGCAGCTATTCTGCTTCCCAGCTTGTTTGGAAATAGCCTGGAAACCTCAGCACAGGAGTGCATTGTATCCAGCCAACATCACCGAGATTTGAGGCAAAATCCCAGGAGTTCCACCCAGTTCCTTAACCGCAAGGGCAGTTCTCCTCACGTCATCCCTCTCCCCTCTGGGGGGTCAGGATGAATGAACAGTGCTTTTCCAAACACCACAGAGAGCGTTTGATGTGGTGGGGCCTGAATTGACTCTTTCAGAGTCCCTGAACCTCTTCCATCCTCATAGAAAAACAAAAATCGTCAGATTTTTTGTTTTAAATTCAGATCTAGTTACTGCTGAGTGCTGGAAGCAGCATGTACACACAGGAAGCTTTATGCCTCCCTGACTGGTGTCAGGCAGAAAGTAAATTATTTATGAAAGCACTCCATGCAATATTTTATTTTGGATTTAAAGGGGCAGGATTGATGGGAAGGATAGGTAAAATAAATTACATTCAAACCCAAGTCTTCTAGCTTTGTTCAGGAACCACTTCCAGCTAAGACTGGTTGCACAGAAGCATAAATATGATCTCATCTCTATTTACATGACTAATCCCATTCACTTCAGTGGAGTTGCTCCTAATTGCCACAGATTTATACAGGATAAGAATCAGTATTTGTCAAAAATCTTCTCTGGTGCCAGTGCTTTGGGGCTGAGTGGGTGTTGACGAACACAAACCCACTTTTTCTGCCGCTGTCTGATCCTCTTGCAGCTTTTCCTTTTCCATGTACAAAGTTCCTCAATCCATTGCCTAAATCAGCATTAGCCAGACAGCCAAAACCAGCCATTGCTACACGAAGCAAAATTACCTGAAATACTGAGATTGCAGTCAAACTTGTAGTAGTGTGATATAAATCCAATATGAAATAATACTTTAATTTAACAAACCACTAGCATTTAAAATAAGATTCTTCCAGTTGGTGTGTGTAGATTTTTCTTCCCCATTTCTTAGTTTATTTCAGTAGGGTGGTATTTATTTCTGCTGCTGAGCTCAGACCCTGAATACGAAGATTTTGACAAGCTTGCTTCTTTCCCTTGTCTTAACCTGAATAAGGAATGTGCCATCACCTTGGCAATAAGGCCACAAGACTTCGTGTCAGCATAAAAACAAACAAAGGAAAAGTAGGGATAAACTTTTCTGTAACATTGCAGCAGCTGTTACCATAGTAATAATTCGTCTCACAAAAGCCACCAAACATCATTTCAAGGATTTCTCCGAATGCCCACGGAAGAAGTAGCAGCCATCAATAACCTCTTTCAACGAAGCTTCCTAAAATTGTCACAGACCTTTCTCTTATATTATTTGCCGAAAGCAGAAGCAAAACAATGAAGGCTAGAAATAACATCACTGTTAAGATGGATGGATGTGGGGAGAGGTAGACATGAAAAAAAAAAAAAGTGCTGCATCTTTGTGTACCCAAGGCCTAAATTTCTCAAATAGTCATTGACACTGACTGTCAGCTTGAGATATGCCAGCACTGAGGCATCCAGGATCCTAAACAGAAAGGGCTTTATAGACCAAAGCCATCTCTGTTAATTGTCTGGAGGGCATCACTCATGGAGAAGTATTTTGTAAAACCAAGCAATGCTATAACAGCATTTTTCAGTGCTGCAAGTTTTCAGGTGGGTTTTGGGTCATGTTGCAAAACAGAGCACAGGGCAGAGATGGGCTGCTCACCTTGTTTTCTAGTGCTGTAGAGATGCAGATGTAATTGCAAATAGAATCATAGTCCTGGTGGCAGAAGGACTGAGTTCCAGTTAAGCCTTTCACCTGAAGCCACAGAAAACTAAACCCAGTGTTTTTTTCCCTAAATTCATTGGGATTGCAGGGTTAGAGAAACAGTGGGGTGGGGAACCGGAGGATCTGCTGCACCTAACAGTGCTTGTGGAATACAGAGGAAAAATTCCTCCCCTACTTGAAAGTCGTGATTGCTTTATCTCTGCGTGTCTGAAAGAATGACTAAGTTTCCCAATCTTCTCTCCAGCACATCAAGAAGCATCACTTAAGTCCCAGCATCCCAGTCTGAGTTTCTCAAAATCCTTTAACTCAGTTGCTCCAAGTGCCTCCTGCGACAAAGAATTACAGAGGGGAGTTCCACCTCCTCAGTTTAAAAAAATGCCATTCATGCACACTCAAATAGTGGGCTCGTAATGTTCAGAAAAGTTATTTTCCCACAAAAGTTTACTTCACCGGAGTTCCAGGGTAGAGATAATGTAGGGTTAAGTACACTCCTGATACTTTTCTCAAATACACTCTCTTTTTTTCCTCATGTTCAAACACTATCAGCACAATAGATCATGGACTACAACTGCAGTACACAGCAACTAGCAAGGTACAAATAATAAATAGAAGTATCCAGCAAAGCTCTGACCTTACAAGAACTTAAGAATGCTTAAGGAAAAACACTGCTGAATCCAAGCCACACTAAGGACCCAATACCCTTCTGACCCTCTTGTCAGAAAGTATTTTTCTTTTAAACACTCCTGATATCTCTGGAGTTTGTATTCTGGAACTTGCAGCATTAGTCATTTCTCTACATCATTAGAGGCACAGCTTACAGCAGGCAGTGATCGTCATCTCACTGTCCCGGTCTCCTTTCTCATCACCTCAGGCTCACCCTTCTGCAAGTGTGGGAGCGAGGGACTCGCAGCCACCGGGATCACACACACGGAGAAGGTCAGCAGCGAGAGCAAATGGCTAATTCCACCATATGTGCCTGGAGTTACCTGCTGGGAATGAGCAATCCCGGAAACCAAATGCACAATTAGACCTCCTGTTGCATGTCAGCCTCTGCTGAAGATCTATAATTAAACTGATACAATAATAACGGAGAGGAGATTTAAACAGCGGGTTCAGGGGCTGCAGAAGACATAGAGACGAGCTTAATTATAGGAGTTTTCCCGGTGGGTTTTACAAAGCAGCTTCCACTGACTCTGTCTAAAGTAGCAGAGCTGAGGAGGCTTCCAAATGTGCACGGAGGGGGCTCGTCCTGGCCACAGCCCAGCATCCTAGTGTGGGACCAGGCTCTGCTGCCTCCCTGCTCTCTGCCCTGCTCTGCACAGACAGGAAAAACAGGCTCCTGTGTGCTGTGCAGGAGCTGGTGCAGACACAATAAACCCTGAGTGTGGCCATCGTTTTTCTGTTGGATCAGGATTTTACTGTTTTCTGTATCTTCACAATCATCAAAAACTGAGCATTAAACAGGGTCGTGAAAATAGTCAATGAAACAAACAAACAAATAGACAATTCTGGTTTAGTTAGAATAAGTATTTGTGCAATCGGTAGTAAAATATGCTTTTTTGCATCTGGGCAGGTTTTATATTTTTGCAAAAGTGCATTGGCCTAACTTTCTAAAAGGAAGCCTGATTTCAAAGCAGGAAACCAAAAAGTTTCACGTAAAATAAAATCACTCAGTTCTCATGTATCAGGATTAGGTAGAAGGGTTTGAATTTGCTTCAAACAAGTCTACAGTCAAACCAAAGCTTCATTTTTCCGTCAAATAAATTTTAAGAAAAAGTAATTGTTGCCCCTGTAATTAAACTCTGGCAAGAGTCTCTAAAACTGCAAGCACAAAAAGCAAGAGCCAGGCTGTGCTACTGCAGGCTGGAACAGACTCATGATCTCTGGAGAAAGATGCAGACAGGAAACCTAAAATCCATTTCAACCAGGGGGTCACACATACATCCAGCACTAAATCAACTGCAGATTAATGATTCACAAGCACTTCAGTGTCCACATAACATTAATACTGTGAGATACCACTGATTTTGTGTTACTTTAAAGATATCACATTAGACAGCAAGAAAAAATATTTGTAAACTTCAAGGCAGCTTGTATGCAATGATATTCTGTCAAAAGATCTTCTTCCATGTCAATCACACAGCTTCAGGATAAGGAATAAAAAGTGGTTTAGATATTCATTAATTAGTGCTTAGCTTTATTTGAAAAATGCATCCTTCAAAATGTGTCATGTTAATATGCCATAGCATTTTGAACATTATTAGTTTTATGCTTATTAGGCATATCCTGCTAGAAGAAAGCATTTTCAATTAGATTAAATCCTATACATGTTTAATGCGGTGTTCTCCCAATTTAAAATGCTACTCTATTAAAATAGCGGAGGGAGAAATTGACTCACAGAATAAGAATGTGAAAAGAATAGATCATGAGCGAAATGAATAATAGATTAACGAATAATCGTATTACTACCTATATGAAGAGTATAAATCACAGCAATCTACTGCTGTCACAGCAGAAAAAGGGAGAGCAGCCATTCCAGTGCTTAACTATGTTCATTATCTAATATGGGAAGTAAGAGGCAAGTGCAATTAGAGTTAACAAGGGGCCATTTCATTGTGTCTGATGGGGGGTATCAATCCTGGAGCACATTGTACAAGAACGTTGTTCTGGAGATCTTCTCCAACCTGTGGAAAGTTGTTCCACCCTCATTCATCCTTAAACAGCCCAGACTGCCCCTCAGCAAGGCTGCAAGAACAATCTCACCCACTTCACTGCATCACTAACAGACACTTTCAGGACCATCACTCCGACAGAGCACCCACCAACTTGACAGTCCTGAGATGTCCATGGAGAGACATCCTCTGTATAACTGTTAGTAATGAAGACAAATCGTTAAGAAGCCAAACAAAAGGCTGCTGACAGTCGGACTTGAAGACCTCAAGATCTTTTCCAACCATAATGATTCTATGACAACAGTGGAAAGATTCCCAAATATTTTAAAGGGGTTTGGTTAAAACTAAGTCTCCATATACATCTTCACAATACAATTTTAAACCATCCTATAAAATACATTATATAGATATACATTTAATTTATTCACTTATGTAATTGCTGTGAGTGCATGTCTGAAGCCTTGCCTGCAGCACTAGGTTAGAGATTACTGTGATCATTAGATGAGAAGAGACATCATCCAAGTGCAGGGCTCTTACTTCAGCCTCTTATCCAAAATACATCAGGGAGTTCATTTTCCTTACTGTGCAGGATACACAACTTTAAGGTGCTCAGCTGAGTTAGAGTCCCCAGCAAACTTCAGTCGCCCTTAGACAATGGTGGGTTAGTGGAGGATGCTGAAGGTGTAGTATAGGAAAACTGGAATTACAGTGTCTGAAATCAAGACTCCTCCACATGGAAGAAGTCTCACTGTAATAACACAATTCTGTGGACCAGTTACAACCTGTTCATAATGCTCTCCATCCATCCATCCGTCCATCCATCTACCCATCCATCTATTCTTCCCTCCCTCTCCCCACCCCCTGATATTCCCTGCTTTGCCACCTCATCCCTTCTTTCTCAAAGAGTAGAGAACAGTCAGGATCACGTGGAAAATGGGATTCAAATACTAATTGCTATAAAAACTGCAAAGAGCTAAAGAACATTCACAGAGAGACAAACTGACTCTTACACCACTCACCACTCTGGCATTGCCAGCTATTCAAACACAAAGCTTACAGAACAGAGCTGATTAAAATGGCAGCTGGCACACACAAAACAGAAGTTATCACCCAACAGGCTGTCTGTTAATGAGAAAGTAACATTTGTTAGAAGTTTCTAAACTTGACCTTGTCAACTCCAGACTGAAGGAAGAGGATACAAAACAGGAATAGCTGCTGGCATTAGGAGCTGATTGTCAGCTGAATTCAGCGTCAGGAGGGCTTGCAGTCAATCTGCTCTGTGCTCACTGAGCTCTTGGTAGGACGTGCTTAAGATATCCAGGGACACGTGTTTGGAGGGAGGGAAAAAAGCAGGGAGAGATATTGCACAAATGCCAAATAGAGGACAATATCAGCACAGACAAGTAGGGCCAGACTCTGCCTTTCCAGCTGCAGATGCACAGTATGGAAGTGTGAGAAGAGAAGTTCAGTGGCAGCAGATCTTAATCAAGGACACTCATCAACTCTGGGGCTCCAAGAAATTTTCTGGGAAAGTAAAGAGTTCTCCCAGGCATTGAAATCCACATTGGGAGTGTTCTGTAAGCCAGCCCTGCCTGTTATCAGCCTCTCAGATAAGACTCTTTGTGCTCCTGGATCTCCTCTGGGCAGGTTTACAGCTCATGCAACACAGCATGATGACTTCGCTCACATCTCGGGAACTACCAGATGTCCTCTGTCACGTGAAAAAATCATAATGGCCTCTCAAATCCCAGAGAAGCTGCTCAAGAAAGATACTTCGGGGGAGGGGGGGGCGCTGCTGCAGGAAATTATGATTATGGTGTCCAATATGATGATGCTCAGCCACTAAAGCATCCTTTAGGATGCATGGCCAGGTGCAGGATGGAGGAAATAAGGTTGTCTCTCTGTAGATCAGTTTGACTTGAAAAACCTTCTTAATCAGTCCTGAAGTCCAGGATCACTCACCACACCTCTGTGCAAGGCCTGACATCTGTTACATTAAAAAAAAAAGTTTCCATCAATTAAGTGTCAGTGATTCAGCAATGACAAGGCAGAGTGACTCAGTAAGGCTCTGGTTAGGAATGAGAACTCAGACTGCCATGTTCCTGCAAAAGAGTGAATTTTTAGCTTTGCAGCTTGCTGAATAGCTCACTGGACACCCCTGCAATAAGACCAAGATCATTCTGGCAGCTTGAGGTGCCAGATATTACCCAAAATCACTGCCACAGCAGGAGCAAATTATTTCATAGCAGCTGGTGCAACAGTGGCTTTGGATGCAGATCTGTGAGCAAATGCTGGGTTTATGCCAGCTCTCAGCATCTCACAGCAACAGGTCTCATAACTCAGCACCTCAAACAAGAAGTTTTATCCCTGTGATAGTCTCTTCCCCATATAAAAAATACCACTGCAGAAGTATATTCCTGTCAGGAAACCTTGTTTCATGCAGTCTCATAAAAAGGATTATAACCAAATCCTATTTCCCAACAGCGTGCTGTAGGAATGTAAGGATGCAAGCAAGGTTTGTAGAAGGAGAAATATCCTTTGTTATGCCAATCAACGTGTGCAGAAAAACCCCACAGTTGCAGCCTGAAGAACATGAGTACTTATCCAGGGTTGAAATGGAAGAACAAACTGGAAACAAATTGCTTGGAGTCCAACTTCATTGCATCAACTGAGGAAAGGGTAGAACCAAAAACAGTCTGTCCAAAGACTCTGGACCATGGAAATATAGGACATGGTCTTCCAAGTGTTATTCAAACAGATAGGTAAGACTGTTTCTGACCCAGATAATTGCAGTTTAATATCATATCATATCATGAAAACCATGACAAAAAACATATTTAAAAATGAGAACAGAAGAGAAAGGAGTAAATGTGACTGAAACTTCAAAAGAACTGTTCCCCAAAAACCCAAGAACAAAAAAAATGCCAAAAACTGACTGAAAAAGTAGACAGGATGAGCATGGGGGGTTCTTGGGGGAAAAATAATGAGATGGGCAAGAGCCACAATACCACAATCAAAAAAAACCCACTTTGGCTGAAAGCACTTTTTCATTTGGTGAGAAGTGAAGGAGACAATTAGGAACAAAAAGCCAATATAAAATGACTGAGAAAGAGAAATCAATAGGAATTGCTGTAAACAAAATTAGAAAAGATAAAATATTTATTAGGAAAATTGAAAAGGACAGAAGAAAAAGTCATCTCAAGGCCTGGCTGAGGACAGAGTTTACACAGAGCAAAAGAAGCTCAGCAGCACAGCAGCTATACAGCTGGCAGTTTTCAATAACAATGCAGAAGAGGTAGAATTGTTCAATGCATGTTTCTAGTCCATATATCTAAAGGCCAGTAGGAAAATTAAATATTTCCTGATCCTTGAGTAACTAAAGAGGATGTTAAAGGTCTAGAAATAAACAGTTTAAGGCAGTTAAGGAGAGTCTGCACAGAGGAGCTGGAGCAGAGTTAGATGAGATCTTAATTTTTAATAAACCTTCATGTCTCAGGGAAATCCATTCATATTCACCAGGTTCATTTAAAGCTAGATTTGTGGTTGTGTGTCTAGGAACAAGAAGTGTACTTGGGCACAGCTACAGAATAAGGGACTGCAACCTAGAATATGATCCTTAGATGCACAAACTACAAAAAAGGGAGGTAAATTGTAGTGGGTTTCTGTGGTTGGGTGTTGGCAGTGGGCAGGCTACAGGGGCTACTTCCATTTGTAACTCCTGTGAGATTGACAATTAAACATTACCCCAATTTTAAAAGATAACATTGAAAACCAGGAAAGGTGCAAACCCACGGAGTTTCTTAGAGGATCAGAGAACATGCCTGGTTTTGCAAGACTAAGAGCCCCAAGCAGAGACCAAGAGCTGCCTGGTTTACAGTGTATGGAGACCTCAGAGAAAGGCAGAAGGGGAATAGTTGTTAATAAAAGATTCCTTCATCTCCATGAGATGAGAGAAGTTGAAAACATTTGAGCATCTCTGTCAAACTCAACCCAAGAACGCAGCTGGAGGCAGATGTTTTGAATACAGGAAAACAAATCAAAATGGATCAAAGGCGCAGAAATACCAATTTTCTATCTGCTGAACAATAACTTAGCAGAGCAGGACACAAACAACTCTTCCCTGAGTGCTAGCACAGCAGTGTGCTGCTCATTTATTCATTTCCTGGCTCCAGGGCCTCAGCCCTCGCGTAGGTCTGTGCCTCCTGAAGCACCTCTCTGCTTCTCACCGTCACTGGGCCATAATATCGCTCTTTCTTACAGCTGTGCCACATCGAAACAACCGCATTAAGTCTGGTGCTGATTTCTGCGAGGCACAGGCAATAAAAAGCCACCTGGGTTACACAGGCTTAACAGCGTGTGGAATTGGTTACAGGAAGGCAGAGGAGCCAAATCATTTGCCCTTGCAAAAGGGAAAACAAGTAGGTTTCACTGCCTTCTCCAGTCAGTACGTAAGCACTCAATTCAGAGGAGCGGCTGCACAGCCCAGTGACGTGATGGTCGAGCCCAGGTAGCACCACTGAGTATTGGGCTGCCTGTCATGAAACAACAAAAAGCACGGAGAAAGTATGTCCTTCGTGCGTTGAAAATGATATTTCACCTTTCATTACGTATAGCAAAACTTCCTCACGTCCCAACAAATCTGCAGGGCATTTTCTTTGTGCAGTTTTTTTTTTTTATGCATGAGCTGGCAGGGTTGTGCTGTACTAACACTGATGCAATTACCCTTACACGGGCATCTCCCCAACACACTGTCCAAGGATGAAAGACACGTCAGCTTTCAAACGTTCTACCTTGTAAAATTAAAGTTATTAGAAAACGTAATCGTCCTCCATCTAGGCTGTGTCTACTGGATGTATTTACGCTCCCGAGAGGGGTTAAAACAACATTTTTAGCAGCTGCCTCAAAACGCAAATCAAATCTCTGTGAGATGCTACACTGATTTGCATATTATTAAGCACGATCCTTCCCCTCCACTGCAGGTTTGCTTCACAGTTTTGCTCCCGTGTGAAGGTTGCCACTGGCTGCACGTGTGACACCGTCCCCCGTGGCTGCCTACGCCGGCAGCGGCGACGGCGGTGCCATGTTAATGAGTCCCAGGGAGACGCGGTGGAGCTGGAGCTGCAGGCTCAGCTTCAGCAGAGAGGGAAAGCATAAAAAACGCTCCTGGCAACTTTTGAATCTGCGAGAATCGAGGCAGTTGGAGAGCGTTTACACAACGTTAACGTTGAACCCGGTGATTTCTGGCCCCGACGTGTTGGGGGTTTTATTTAATCAGTTCTGCTGCGTGCAGAGTCTGACAAGGCAATGCAGCAGACCAGGTTTTGGGTGTTCACTAAGTAGGGCACTGGGCATTTTCTCTGCCTCCTTCTCCGCCTCCCTCCCACCCCTTTGCCATGAAATGCTGCAGTATTTACCCCTCAGACTCAGACGGGCGTAAATAACTCTGGGCACAACCTCGGATGTCAGACTGCGGCTTGGAGGTTGCTGTCGGACAGAGCGCTCACCCTCAGGAGGAGAGGCTTTGGCAAGGACATGTGACAGCAAAGGCTTCCAGCTACAAGCCAGGAGCAGTTTTTGCTCCTGCTAGGAAACTAAGAGCACTGAAGGGAGAACACGAAGGGCTGACAGGCTGCACACAGACTGCTGACAATTCAACAGCATGTGGATGAAAAGAAGGCTCAGGCCAGAGCAGAGGGTGTCCAGACATTGTTTGGAGAGCTCTGCAGGGCGAGCCCACACAACATGGGGCTGCCATGGCCCAGGTACAAGGCCATGCTCCTGGAACAAGTAAAAGCTTCGTGTTAAGTGGGAACAAGAGGAGCTGTTACGCATATCAAAAGCTGGATTCTAGTCTCATCCAAATTTGGATTGGGGGGGGGGAAATCCAAAATAATTCCCTGGCAGACAGACCACGGTGCTACTCCAGTCTATGGAGCGTTTCTATTACCGTAGTTTGTTTTCCTGCTGTAATCAGAGCAGAGGTCCCAGCTGTGATGTAGGTCCCAATTTGCTGGCACAAAAGGTCACCAGCAATTGAAGACTCGCTCTCCTGAGCACAAATCTGGTCCCACACAATTGGCTACCCACCCAACAGGCCCCCTCTCGCACCCTGATACCCTTCCACAGCAGAGGGAGCCCTGTGCCTTAGCTGAAATGTCTGTTGATAGTATTTACCTACCTTACAAAGCTATTGTAAAGCTTAATTAACATTTATACCGCAAAATGCTTCAGGAATGTCAGATCCAGGCTCTGCAGAAAGCACCATGCTCCTATCACAGACAGGATGGCTTCACTTTGGCAAGAGGTGCTGCTGCAGCTGAACATTGATATAGTTTTGTTGCAAGCACCAAAAATGATAAACACAGTTTATATGCACCCATTACAGGACCGTACACTCAATTTTTCTTTACTTCTTGCAGGCTGGTGCCCCATCCTTTGTACATCTGCAAGTATTTTGATGATAAGGTTTCCTAAATGATGGCTTTCAGCCCCTGCACTCCCTGGCATGAAGCCTCAAGCCTGATGAATGGTGTACAGCTGAGCCTTCTGCTGCCTGTAACTCCTGAGACTGCAACAGCAACAAAAGATAAAAGCTGTTTAATGCAGACTGGACAGCCACAAACTAGATTCAGAGTTCAAAAATTGCCTAGTTCACCCCTCCAATGCTGCAAAGGATGGTGTCTGATAGTGAAAAGTACCTCTAGGTGCCATTTAAGTGTCCAGTATAAACCTCCATGACAATAATCCCTCAGAGCACAGAAATAGAGACTTCACATGGATTTCTCTTTACTTTTCCATCAAACTAGCAAAGAGAAGCAGTTTTCAGCAGGAGACCCTTCTATACCATCACATAACATTTTTCCTGATAAAAGCAAGTACTAGCAGAGAAGCAAACCTGGAATCTCTACAAAGTCTGACATGTTAACACTTCAAACAAAAAGCCAGCTTGAAAACACAGAGATGGATCCTGGTGAATCATCCACCTGTACACAGCACTGACGTGTAAAGTCGAACTTTTTTCTTGTTGGAGCTTTTTATCATCTTTTTTTCCTATCAGTCTTTTGAGGGGAAAGAAATGAGGAGCTGAGAGAGAGAAGTGTGATTCATTTTTACTAGAGTGAAGCAATAAAGCTCTTGTAAAGTGTGGTCACCCCTGTGCTCCGTTCAATAATAGCAATAACATCTAACCTGCTGCTACTGCTGCCGTGCTCTCACCCTTCACATGCTAAGCTGCTTATTTGTAATCACAGGCTCCTAGCACATTTATAAGGCCATGGAAATTGTATTATTTCTTTTCTTTTTTTTTTTTTTTTTGATCATTTGCTATGATGAAGTGAAAAGCATCCAGTGAGTCACTGGATCATCATCTCTTCCATATGCACTAGGAAGCTGCCACTGGGAGATGTAGCCCTGCAGGAACAGCAGCCTGTCAGTTCTGCTCTGGAAAGCCTATTGCACGATTCTCTTTCTCCTCCCAGTTCCTCATTTGCAGTACGGAAGAAAGGAAGCATTATAACAGCACAATCCCTAGATAAGTCAGCAATAATGTTGCTTCAGTGCTGCAGCTTCCATACAGAGGTGATAAATAACTGCAGAAGGCCAATACACCAGGCTCCATCCTGCCTTCCCTACACCTGAGTCCTTGACCTGACCCAGCTGCCAAAGAAAAGTCAAATAAATCAAGAGATCAGACCATGGGCTTGCTGCAGGGCAGCCCTTTTCAGCAGACATCCCTGGGGGAGCGTGAAGTCTCCACCACAACCAGGCTTCCACAGACCACTTTCACCACAGGGTTTAGCCACATCTCATCCTAAAAGAGCTGATGGGGACAAGATGTGGGCTCAGAGTCTTTTAAATCACTGTGTCTGCTCCACTAGCACATACCACAACGGGAAACTGGCCCTAGCAAACCCAAATCACTCCAGAGCTCCACCAGCAACCAGCTATTCAACTTCATTGTTCTTGCTGGAAACCACTGGCACAACCAAGTCCAATCTCAGCAACATTTCTGAAACTGGGAAAAACTCAGAACACTGAGAATCCACTGCTTGAAACTGATTTAAGCCTTTCTCTTTGCAATCCTCTACAGCATTGCAGGCAGAGATATCACTTCAGTTTCCAGAGCTGTTTATCAAAGGGTCTGAAGTGTTTCTGGAGCTCACACTGGTGTTCCAAGGTGCTGTATTTCTCCTCTATAAAATCCTTTTCTCGGTGCTGCTCAGGCTCATATAGTTTGGTATCACACACTTTGCCGAAAGTGTTGAGCAGAAATATTAATCCTCCAGCTGATTCACTTTGAGCAAGTGCCCGGAGCAAAGGCAGTGCTTATAAGAAGGAAAACGGAGTTTCATGTTTAGAAAGCAGTTGTTTTTCAAGCCATGGGGCATCAAACAACCATTTTCTATTTGTGGTTTCTAGGCCACTGCACTTTTGTTCTGATTCCTCATATGACTTTACAAACTTCTCTATTTTGCTTTTAAGCTCTCTAGAGACAAATATTTATAGTACAAAAAAAAAACCTCAGGATGGTGAAAATTTTCAATTACATCTTGTTTTATGAGTGTTAAACAGTGCCGATAACACCATGGGATTTATGGTAATAAATATTAACTTTGGTAAGTCAATTACCATGGCTTTTTATCAGTATCTGCTTTGTTTGTGTTGAATCGGCCTGTTGGTTTACAAACCTGAGAACTCAGTAGTTTACCTCCTTCTTTGGCAAAACCAGTGGATCCTCGAAGCAAAAACCACTCCATCTCTCCCTCAGCCATTCCTCATAGGATTTATACTTTAAACTCTTCACCAGCCCTTCTCTGGACTCCTCCAACACCTCAGTGAAGGTCACGTCCACCTTTCTTGAAGGGAAGGACTCAGAACTAGACACATCACTCAAGGTGAGGCCCCACCAGTGCTGAGCACAGAGGGACAATCACTGCCCTTGTCCTGCTGAACACGTTATTTCTGTCACAGGCCAGGTACCATTGGCCTCCTTGGCACACCCTGGCTCATGTTCAGTCACTGTTACCAGTCCCTCCAGGTCCTTTTCCAGCTTTCCAGCCACTCTGTCCCCAGCCTGCAGCACTGCAGGAGGTTGTTGTGACCCAGGTGACGACCCAGCACCTGGTCTTGTTGAACCTCACACCACTGGTCTGAGCCCATCAGTCCAACCTGTCCAGATCCCTCTGCAGAGCCTTCCTACCCACCAGCAGGTCAACACTCCCACCCAGCCTCGTGTCATCTGAGAACTTACTGAGAGTACACTAAATCCCCTCATTCAAATCATCAATAAAGATATTAAACAGGACTGGCCCCAGCTGGATTTTTTTCCGTTCCCCACCACTCCTTGGGCCTGGCCATCCAGCCAGTTCTTAACCCAGCAAAGAGTGAACCTGTCCAAGCCGTGGGCTGCTGGCTTTTCCAGGAGAATGCTGTGGGAGACGGTGTCAAAGTCTCCTGTGACAGAATCAGGAGTTTAGGAAGACCATTAGGAGTTTGGAGTTAACTTCTAGGGATCCTTTGTGAAGACAAAACTGACCAAGTATCTTTCTTATTCCTGTTGGTTTATGTTTATATTGCCGTTCCTTCTCTTTTTTTAATCTTAACTGATCAATTCCTTATATAACTGATATTTATGCATTTTTCAACCAGCTCTAGTTCTGAGTATCCTTTTATCAATTCTACACAATGCTGAGGATATTTCCTCCCCACTGCCACCACCACCTGCCCCCTCCAATTAGTGTCAAGTGCAGTGAAAATCGTTGTGATACTCAAACTATACTAAGACATGTGTACATCTGCTTAGGAAGGCAGATTTGCTTTCTGCAAGGAAAGCAGCCATTTCAAAATCTGGTTTTATTTGGAACTGGAATATAAAATCAAATTTTTTATTTACCTGCAGAATGAGAATTCTGATAAAATAATTTTTTACCAACTATAAATATTTCAAAAGCAACAAAACTTTATAAAATAACAATACTATTATTAAAGGTTCAAAGCATATGCTATATTATTTAAAATATACATTGGAATAGAGATGCATGAAATCAAGAAAATTGATTGATATTTATTCTGTTTTTTCCTTATCAGATTTCTTGGCCAATGTCAACACGTTCTAATTAATATATAATCCTGATCCCCACCCTTCAAGCTATATTTTAGCTATATTTTTTTTTAGAGGAAAAATGGTTCCACTAAGACATTTCCGACTAGCTTTAGTTTGAGTATCCTGCTACCAGGTCCTTGCGTTCCCCACTCTCCCTATTACAACCTATAGAACAGACAAGCTGTCCTTCACATCTTGCAGAAAAATCATGACAACAGATGGTTAAAAAAAAAAAAAAGAAGAAAATTATTAGATTCTAGTTATGGCCAGTGTGAGTTCAATCCTGGCTTTTTGGACAACCATGAACTAATAATTATCTGATTATCTCCAGAGTTCTTTCTTTTTGTGAAGAGGAGCTGAGCATGACTCAATTGCTTCTGAATCTGCTTGATGAGATTTTTCTCATCAGTGGGCAGTTTCTTCAGTTCTAAAAGGCTCACTAACCATTGGGATAAGAATGCTTGTTTTTAATTTCATCTCCTCTGAAATGTTCCTGGGTTTCAAAACAGTAATTAAGCTGCTACGTATATCTGAAAGCCAAAGCAAATTAAATACTTCCTTTGACAGAACTAGCATGGAAGAGGTAGTTAAAATTCTACTGAAATACTGTATAATACTTCTAAGTGTTTCACAGATTTATGATAAAATAGTCACTACAGAGTCTAAGCACTTTCATTCCTCTATAGTTTATATATAAACTAAAGCAGTTTATATAAAAGCAATTTCATGCACGTTTAATTCTCTACAACACCAATAATATTCCAAGCACTTGAATGCACGTGTGACACAATTGTGATACCTGCGGCACCTCTTAGTAACTTATTAACCCCAACGTAATTTGAGTGAAATGTTAATGAAAAACTGATGAAAGGATCTTCAGGTAAACTTTTTGACTGCTTCCATATTAGGTTCAATTCCGCTGATCAGGAATTAATCTTCAAGGTTTGAACTGGCAACTCATGGTGGTCTCAGGGACAGACATCACAGTGTTTTCAATTGGAAGAAACGTCCCATATCTTAGTTTTCTAAAGAGCAAGAAATTCCACATGTCCCACTCCGCATCCCCCATTTTCCTAACCACAAATAACTTGCATAAGAAACAGAGTGGCCATTAATATTTCATCCACTGCATATTGCTGTCTGGATTTTCGATCAATTTCTTAGCACCCAAAAATCCAGGAGAATGAATTCCTGTCTGCTGAGATTCATTCCTTCACTGGGAAATTAAAGCAACGTAATTAGAGAAAGTGAGAAAGCTTTTAAAAAATGGTTCATTGAAAAGCTACTCACCACAGCAAGGAATTGTCTAATTAAAATATTATCCTGCACAGGACTAAGGAAATCAGTTCATGGCGGCCTAAAATGATATTTTCATCTTTGATAGCTATTCCTGCTGAGAAGGAAGAGACTGCCACTATTGTGACTGTGACATGAGACACATAAATCTCTCCTTGGGAGCAGTGGGCATGGGGAAGTTCTGTTCTCACACACAAATTCCTGCCCATATACCCCCAGCTGATCTTTGCACTGTGGCCATATCCTGTCAGTAGTCTCCTTCATCTGTAAGCAATTAATTTAAGATGTTATTCTCAGTAACACATTTCTTGAGGGCTCTGCAAAGATCCAGTTACTCCATAATGGGAAATCTAATCAACAGGCTACTTCAGAAATATTTGCAAACCATGCAAATTAATGTAATGTGAAATCTCTTGGTTGCCTTAGTGGCACCAGGGGACGCACACATCCTCCTGATTTTATTGGGGGCTTGGGTTTTTCTGCTTCTAAGAATTAGGACAAACACAGGAGTAATTTGGAGCCCAGAAACTGAACTGAAATTCTTTTCCTGTCTTTAGAATTTTCATGCACTGCTTAGATTTTTAAAACTCGAGTTTCAGAAGGAAGTCTTTTAAGTACTTGCTGCTCAATTTAAACTTTCTCCTAAAGCTGGAAAAAGCCTCTATTTTGGAAAATGGTAGGACACAAAAACTACTTTATGGCTAATTTGTTCCTTTTTATTTCCTCCTCCTCTTTAAGGCAGATGTTACCTACATGCAGAGCAAGAAATGGCCCACAGCTGGTTAACTAGAAGAGACATCTATTAATAAGTGTATATCAAGTGGAAAATTATTAGAATTTTCTGCCAAATACTATATATGCCACATAACTAGTTATTTTCAAGCCCACTTGTTCTTGCCTCCCAAACCTGAGCAAGGCCTTTAGCTATGACCAAGGCAGATGTATTCAGCAAACTTCTTTTCCACCACCAAAAACTACTTAAGAATTCTTGATGAGCATTTCAAAGCACAGAGGAAAAAGAAAAGTAGTATCTATATTAAAAGAAAAGTTAAATTGAAAAAAAAAATAATTAAAAAAACCTATTTAAACCCCATTAAAAACATGTGAGATGTTTAATGCTGCCAACTGTTTAAGTCTCACTAAGCTCTCTCCACTCCTCCTGACATTTCTACTCAAGCAACACTCGCTTTGTTTTGGTTATTAATTGAGTTTTTCTAAGCTTGGTCCCACCAATAAGCTAAACTGCGTGTGAATTACAGAGCATCTTAGCTCTGAACTCTTCCACTGATTTGTTCAAGATGGTAGAAAATCCAAGAAGAGAAGAACTCGGCAAAAGCAGTGCAGGAAGAAGGACACACACAGACCACAAAACTACGCTCACACAGCAAAGGATAAATCGAAAGAGAACACCTTGCTAAAGGAGAATACTTCTGCAGCTGACTAACGCACCTAAAATCCCTAGGACTTCATCTCATTATGAATCTCAGGAAATAAGATCAGACTGAAAAGAAAAGACATGAGCTTTTGTGCTGCAACGCAGCAGAGACTTGAATCCACAGAGGGGCTTGTAAAGGAGTAACCGGACCCATCAGCTGTCTTGGCCTTCCGGCACAAACAGAGGCATTGCTGCGTGAGAAGCTTCACTGTGCTGAACCTCAAGCACAGGTTGCATCTTCCACATAAAGGATCACCAGTCCTTCGTCACCCAAAGATTCCAATTATCACCTGGTGTGCTGGTGCTCGGCAGTGTGACAGACGGAAACGACTGACCCCTCCATCCTGAAGCGAGAGAAAACACTTTTCCTTGGTGCTGATGACTGCAGAGCTGCTGTGCAAACTGCTCGAGTGCCCACATTATTCTTGCAGTAGCCAAGAAGTCAAATCTCAGCTGTTACATGAATCTCTGCCAAGTGCTTCCATTTCCTATAGTAATTCATGAATATGCAGCAGCCAAATCCTTTTCCCTCTGACATTACGAGGCAACGGCAAAGGAAAACAAGGTTTTGCTCTTATCATAAGACTCTTCACAGAAAAATAGAGCAAAACTAGAGATGTCCATAAGTAGGGTTGGAAATTTCCTGAAATTCCATTTCTATTACAGTTTATTTACTACTAGAGAGAAAAGAAGGGAAAAATAAGTTCCACTTCTGTTAAAATGGAAATTCAGAATATTCCAGTGTGATGTGTGCAAAGACATGTAGAAAAAGAATGATTTTATGATGAAGGCACTAGAAAACAGAAAATAGAATTCATTCTGCCCTGTAGAACAGTACATATATTATGTTGGGTCTGATTCAGAAACATTTGAGAAGAGAAGGACCCCACATATCTAGCAGGAAAGAAGGTAACTTTAGGTTTCACCATTCCTCTTTTCCATGCCTTGGTGCAAGTTTTTTTATTAGGGGGAAATGAAAGCATTAAAATCTTGGGAAAATACACTACAAATCAAATTGTGACTTTTTTTTCTGAGTAATTCTAAATAAATGATGAGATCGTTCTCACTTGCTAATTGGTTTTTAAAAAAATCTAATTACAATGGACTCTGACTAATTCACACAGTGTTCAGGATAGCCATTACAAATTACTTGCTAATTTGCAAAATTCAGCAAGGAAACTCACAGGAAAAAAAGCATCAGAAAATGTGCTTCATTTAGACCATCAACTGTAATTTATGGGTTCTTCAATTATTTACAGTGTGATAATACCTCCTGTGATACAAACCAATGTATCACATTGCATCTTGCAGGAATAATTAAATCTTAATTCTGTAAGAATTTCTGCTAGAAAGTCACCGTTAATAGGTAAAGTAAAAGGAATTTTGCATCTATCAGGGAGTTCATGGGTGAGTTTCACGTAGCCCACCACCAAATGGGAGCTGGAAGAGCAAATTCAGATCCCAGCACAGCAGCCCAATTTCCAGGTGTCCTCATGCTGAAGAGAGGTCCTTGGCCTCCTTGTACAGCCCTGTCTTCCTTACTTGAACAAAGTAACTAAATGCCAGTAAAGGATATGAGAGTCAACAAAGAGGAATTTAAAGTCACAACATGCAGTTCAAAGATATCACTTACTTACACTGAGGAATTTTGGGAAATTTCTGTAAGTGGAATGAATTTGTAGACTCTCATCATCCGAGACACAGCATGAAATCTGACTTGAACCTGGAAAATTTAATTATTGGGAAGTAAAAAAAGCCCAAGACTCCAGAGAGAGCTGTTAACTTCTGATTCTACTCTGGCTGAGAGGCTGGTGGGAACCTTTTTTCTCTCTTTTTAAACTGTACTCTTCTTACACACAAAAAAGTCCCCAAACACTTCTTGGAAAGACCCAGTGGAGACTGAAGTTGTTCATACTCAAGCTGCTTAGAAACTTCATTCATCCTGAGAACTAATTATACAAGTATAGTTGAGACTATCAAGGCAAATTAAATCTCTGAAGGGTCATGGACATATTCCCTTTATAATATCCTCATAAAAACCTGCCAGAGCAAACTCAAGATAAAGAAGCAGTCCATCTTCTGAAGTTTCAGCTTCAGTTACAGAAATTTATGTTTATTTCAGCTGTTCCACTGTTCTCACACACATTTAATTGGAGATATTTCTTTTACAGCTGACCCCTTGCACCTCTAATCACTCGTTTATCCAGTCAGGAATAAACCCAGTATTTTGAAACACCGAAAGAAAACATTCAGACTTTCCCCCTTATTTTGTCCCGCAAAACCTACTTCCAAATAACCCAGATGCTGCATTTTGCAAGAAAACCAATATTAGTAGCTGACATTTTACCAGAAAGGCTTCTGAAGTTATTATTTTTTATTCGCCTCCTCTACTGACATGGTGAGGATGATGAAGATGGGAAAACCAGGCACTTCTTGGCCACTGCAGCAATACAGTGATGGCACAGTGATATCAAATGTGACCCCATCTGCTGTTTCACAAGGGTCAGGGCATAAAAATAAACATTGTGCGAAACAGCAGAACTGTATTTCCTTCTTTTTTTCCAAGCCTAGTTTTGCATTGAGGAATGAGAGCTTGAGAAATGCCCTCAGCAAATGTCTCACTAAATGCATTTAACCAGCGAGCAACAGTGTGATGGCTCAGTAGGAAAAGACTTAACTGGAAGTTATGGCATAGCAGAATTGTCATTTGCTTCCCTGGAGTAAGAACAGAGATTTTCAGATCTATAGTATTGGAATAAAAATAATAGACCAGACAGAAACACAGTTACAGCTGATTTACTGACAAAAATGGTGCTATAACAAAGGGACTAGTTTTATCTTATTACTCCAATGCAGCCCAAGATACAGACAGTTATTTTGGAGGGTGAGTGGTTAGCTTTTAATCTATATCAGTAGAATATTGCTTTAGTTCGATCTGAAGATCAAACCTTTCATATGAAAATAAATACAAATAACTTGCACCAAAACAACAACAGAAAACCCTTTGCAACTGCTTTGGTGCAAACGTGTCCACAGGCACTGGTGCTTGAGGACTGTGCCAAAGTAGAAAGACTCAGCAGCCCCTGGGGAAAACATGGAAATACAGAAGTAGTGGAGCATTAAGTCCAATGAATGAATCTCCTGACTGACAAGAGCAGATCTGTCAAGAGAAATGCAGCTTCAGCCCAGGCAAGAGCAATTCCTAAAGGTCATCACCATAACCCCTCCACAAGTTTCCTCCCTCACCAACAACCCTCCTTGGCTCATGGTGATCACAGAGCGGTGGGACAAGGAGTAAACCCACCCCTGATGACCACATCTGCTGGCGGGGGTGGATTTTGGAGAGGGAAAATAAACTGAGATGGAGAGGAGTCAGCAAGAGCTGACTTGACCAGAATTCAGCTGTGGTGCCTGGACCACAGAACAAAACCCATTTTAAACTATGAGGAAAATAGAGACTGTTCTCTTTCATTCACAGCCAGAGCATCTGATTTTGTATCTCTGGCAACAGGGTTGGGGAGCAACACGGCACTCCGGCAATCTGGCGTTACCAAGGGATGGCGGCACCTCTCAGGGAAGACTCGAGAGAGAGGGGGAGAAAAACATTTGTCTCCCTGCAGCTGGCTTTTCATTCTACTGCTCCTTCCTGATAAGGCTCATTCGTTTCTACAGGCTCCAGACAGCAGCTGAGACAAAAGCTGATAGTGCGTAATTGCAACGCCCGGCACGCGGGGACAGCAGCTCGCTGGGTCACTCCAGGCACACAGCAAAGGAACACATCTGCACAGGAACCCTCTACTTGCTTTCTCCTGGAAAAGTAGCCAGAGCTGAGAAATTGAATGGTAAAGGTCAGCAGAGGTTGATTAGACACCCATTTAAAGAAGAGAGGGCAAAGGGTTCCTCTCTAAGTACTTCTCATTCCATTTGCGTCCCAATTTGTTTCAATATTGTCATTTTCTTTTGACGTAAATGCTTCATAAAAGATTAAATAACCTGCACAAGGGCCAAATTAAGGGCAGGCTGTGCACAGAAGGCTGGAATTCTCATATAAAGTAACTACACAGAATATTCCCTACAAAACAATTCTACCTACAAGTCCTGCTACATTTGTGTCCTCGACCCATCACAACAACCTTTACCATGGAAGCACCTACCTACCCACATCCCCTTACTATGGCACCTGATCACCTGTTTGCCATCACAGGTACCTGTGGCAGACAAAGAAAACTATTCCTATCTTTATAAGCTGAAAGAGACAGACCAAACCTCAAATTGTACAATCATGTTTCTTCGCAAACCCAAAAGCAGAAAAGGTTCTAAGGTGTCCACACTCAGGTGGGCGGGAATCTTGAGGCTGGAAGTACAACTCCCAGCTCAGCATTGCATGGACACTCCCAGAACAAGGACAGAACCAGGCACTGAACAGAGCAATCACATCTGTAGGGTTTGCACATGGGGGCTGAGAAGGCTTTGCCCCTGACTTTTGGTTTTATTTTTTGTTTCTTTGCTACTCACGGCTTGGAGTTTTTTTCAGTTCCACATATCTACCCACCTCCACCCAAGGTTTTGTAAAGTTGAGTGAAAACAATGCTCTCTTTCATTAAACTTTTTTATTTTCAGGCACTTCACTATTGCAAGTTTGCAGCATGTTTCTTACTCTTTTTTCCTCTCATATAAATCTTTCAGAAACAGCAGAAGACTGTTGAGAGTGTGACAAATATTACTCTCCGGTCCTTTTGTTCTTTGTGGACTTTTTATTTTTTTTATCACTTATTTCATTTTGCTGCAAACAGCACCTTTGTACCTTGGACGAATTCAATAACCATGACTCAACCTGAACCCATACCGAGCTGTCTTCTGTTTCATCCTGCCTATTAAAATCGGCGCAGGGTGTTTGATGAGCGGAGAGGGGCCTGGTTCCAGCCGCAGGAGCTGTGCCCGGCCGGAGGGTGCGCGAGGGCCATGAAAGAGCCGCGGTGTCACGAAGGGCTGAGCACGTCACCCCCAGCACCTTTCAACACCAGCACTCTCTTTGTCACTCTTTCCCACCTCTGGTGCCCGAGAAGCCTTTTTCAGTAATTATGCATCCCCTTTCAAGTTACCTTTCATCGGCTGGGAATGATGACTCCTCCCGCCCGGTGCTTCCACAGCCCACTGTCCCCCAGCGCTGCTCGCTCGTGTCACTTGCCCAAGTGACAGGAGTGATATTTCACTGCGGCTCGGGTCCTGTTCCCTGCATTAAATGTCAGCAGTGGGGTGGCAACAGGAGTGGGGAGAGAGCGCTATGTTTTTTATTACCCAAAGCCATCGTCCTTTCAACAGCAGTCAAAGGGGTACCCGGGGGCTCTCATTCTCCTGGAGGTGATTATTTCTGCTGGATTCAGTCCTAGACCCTTTTTTCTGGTTTTTTGGTTGGAGGTTTATTTTCTTATTTGTCTTTCTTTTTTTCGATGGATTTTTGTTTGTTTGTTTTGGAGGTTTTTGGTTGCTTTTTTATTATAGTTTTTTGGTTGGTTGAGGGGGTTTTGGGTGGCAGGGGTCAAATACCCCAGCCCAAAGCATCCAGGTGCTGGAGAGGAGCCCTCCCCCAGACCTGTGCAGGGTCTTGCAAAAAGGGTTATAGGAATTAATGCCACATACCCACAATTCCCAGGAAATATCACCAACTCTTTCCCAAAGCAATTCTTCCCAGACACCCCTATATTGCAGTTTAGCATTTTTTAACTCCATGGACACTAGCTGGTCTCACAGTACTTTTCCAAGTCTTCAAAACCTGAATCAGAAGCCGGTGGATATTATTTCATTATACCCTCATCAATATTTCTGCTTAGGAGGAAGAGATTTTCATTACCACCAAGGAGTATCAGATGAGTTTCAGTAGGATTTGGGCACTAACTCCTAATACCGTTTTCAGTGGCTGCATAAAAGGTGCATTCAGCTTTTTACCACAAGTGATCATTTTAAAAAAAACCCTCTGACTCCCTCATATCACAGGCAGCCAAACACACAAAACCAGTATTATCTTTAATTTTCATCAGCCCTCGGGGCACAGAGACTGTCTCCTGTTCAGTTATATAGTGTTTGGTTCTACAGTTGCCAATAACCAGATAATGGAGAAGGTGTCAACCAGGGGGAGGCCAGGACTGTTGGTAGCACACACTGTTAGCAGCACTGAAACTCCGAAGGTTTATGACTTCCAACACCTTTGGTTTGGGCACTCAGCACCTCTCTGAGCCCCAGTTAAACTCCCATTACATTTAGGGAAAGAATTTTTAATGTTTATAGATGTGCAGTATCAATTATTTCTGTTGTATGGACCTTGTAGCTTTGTGGCTTTACCATGTTTGTAGTAAAAGCACAAAAATGGTGACAGATAACATTTAAAGAAGCTTTTTCAAGCACAGCATTAATGAAAGGATAAAGGAAGGGTAAAAATTGGATAAAAATATCAATGTATTCGGAAATCTCCCAATCAGTGAAATCTGTCAATTAAAAAAAAAAAAAAAAAACACAAAACACCTCTGCTATTATTTTTAGGTAAGCCTCAAATATATTCAGATATAATAAGCATCTCTCTTGAATTATAAATACTGCTTAGAAATCCAGAAAAGGATACATCTTTTAGTGGCCTGGCATCTTATTTTTCTGGTGTCCTAACAATTGCAGCAAACATTCCACAGAAGAGTAATCAAATGCTACTCCATCCTCTGATTATTATTCCTTCTAAATGTTAATGCATAAGATTTTCCAGCAGACTATGGGTAAAGCTGCAGCTGTAAGATTTCTAATTCTGCAAAGACTTTGAGCCCTTCAAGAGGCATCAGAAAACATACAATTTACTCATCTAATTTCTAAGTCTGTGTCCCAGAACTGCTGCAGCGTGTAAAGAAGAGAGAAAAAAGAACAAACAAAGGCAGAACTAACAAGACACAAAATGAAACGAGCCAACAGGATATATTGGTAGGAAAGGGAAGGTCAAAGAAAGTCAGTCTCCTACTCAACAGGAAAGGATGGCTTGATAAAAGATGTTGAGCAGACCAAAGCATTTACTTTCTCTTCTGCCTCAGTCCTCACTAAAAAGGTTAATTGTGATCAGATGGATAACAAAATTGATGCTGGCACAGAGAGATTAGTGTATGAACTATGACAAAAATCAGAAGAGACTGAAGAATACTTGACCAAGTTAGAGGATTTTATATCCATTAGTCATGAAAAAGAATAATCAAAGGGGTGCTGAGGAAACCAGTTTAGTTTTTGGAGCACAAGCTGAGATAGGTGAGAACCCAGATGGCTAGAAAATAAGCGAGAGAGAACCTCAGAGTTTATACATCATTCAGTATGCAGAGAGACACTGCAATATGAAACCTGCAGGAAACCAGAGGATGATGTGAAGATGAGTAATAGCCAACCTGGATTTGTGAAATACGTGAAGCAAACGTAATTTCTTTTTCCCTGGCACTTCTTTATGTTTTCTACTTGACAGTTCGTAAGAAACCCTGGGAAATACAGCCTAGGTAGACTTTCTGTAGCCTGGTCAAGAAAAGTGAGTAACATAGCACTGAACCAGGAGGGTGCCCTGAGAAGCTCTTCAGCAGATCCCATTCAAGGCTTTTTTGCAAATTGATGCCTTGGAGCAAGAGATGCTTCCTAACACAGATTCCTTGTCAGCATTCAAGAAGTCAGGAACACTTCATTAACTGGGAAATGTGCTTTCAGATTAATTGGCTGCTTGACTTCAGTTGTTTGGCTTCTCTCAAGACCTTCACTGCTGATTCATTTGTGAGTTTACTGGACATGTGGGGAAGGGTCACAGCGAGATCTCTCCACACAAAAGGCTCCAGTTCATGTAGGGAGATAATGCTCATCTTCTTTCAAAAACATGCAGCATTTCACAATCACATTTTCAAACATGTGATGTCACATGTGGTGTCACCTGTCTGGATGTAGGTTCCCACATGCAGTTACTATGGAATACAGAGCTGGCAATGCAAGACAGAAGGATGTCACAGAAGTTCGCCGTGCAGTCATTCCTCCAAAATAAGTTCACCTGAGACCATCCTGATATGATCCCAGGGGTTGTTGAGTACCCTCAATTCTTAAAATATTCAGTATCAGCTCAGGACACTTGGCAGTCCCCAGACCTCAGAGTATGTGACTCACAGATGTGGGGAATTTTTCCAGTTCACATCTGCACCAAAACTTGGGGCAGTGTTGGCGAGTTTCCAGCAGAGTGCATCATCCTACTTGAGTCAGAGTCTGCCAAAATGGGCCAAAGCATGCCATGACTTGATGTGATTGCCTGATTTCTAAAATGTGCTCTCTTGCAGACATATGCTCACAGCCAAGCTGCCATATGGAGTTGGCTCTCTGGAGGATGCAGACCTGCTCCGACACCACAACACCTTCCTCGTAAACATCCCATAAGGGAGGAGGCAGAGTTGCAAGTCTCAAACCCCACTCTTACAGATCTCTGCAGGCTGCCCTCAGACTTCCTCTGCAAACATTGGTTATAAGCCCTTTGGAATATTAATCTCCATTTATTTTTGTATTTAGGTATTTAGGATTACCAAAGATTTACAGGCTTTCAAAAAAATCTCATCCTCTGGATACACTTTTCACAGTGGAAACTTCTCATCTCTGAGGGTTGGCTATTTCTGTTGTGGGTTTTTTTTTTCTTTTTTAATCCAAATTCTTAGATAAAATAGCGTTTTCTTCATTAAGAAAATGAATTGAACAGTTTAAAATAAATATGGAATATTTATACCTCTGTTTCTCTATAGTATAATTTAGCCATCCTCTAGACCCATTTCAGAAAGTTTCTCTATTAACTATGTAATATTTTACAGACCTAAATGTATTTTCTATTATTATACTGGTGTTTAGTTGGGCTTTTTTTCACCTCAAAAGGAAAAAGTAACTCAGGATGCCATTTCATCACTTCACTGTGACTTCTTTATGCTAAACACACTCAACTCCCTCAGGCTGTATTTATGAATTCTAGCCCTAACCATGTTCTTCCAGATTGATGCAATTGCTCTTCTTGAACTTTTGAAGACCAATTTTATCTGTCCTCGATGTCTCAGACTCCTTTTCTTTTTCACAGGTTTTCACATAAAGTGACTCAGAACATGGAAGGAACAGAACTTCCAGGTTTCACTGTAACACCTTTCAAAATATGAACAGGTTGCCTTCAAAACATTACTAAGGACAGAGAAACAGCCACAGACTGCGAGGCAAATGAAGCTTTATGGCTGGTAAGACTATAACAGTTATCAAGCAGTTTGAAAGCAAAAAGTATTTTCAATACATATTACAATAAACTCAAACCTGTCTCTAAACACTGATCTCTCTCATTTGCAGTAAGACATGCAGAAACCATTTCTATTTTATTACACAGCAAGGATTTTGACATAATTAGATTAGTTTTTTTCCTGTATTCATGCTTCCTGCTAATTGGTGGTGCTGGATATTCCTAAATGAATAGCACCAGTTTTCTTTATATTTATCAGGACACGATCACGTGTTTTATGCTGAGAACATTCCTTCTGCAAAATAAATGAAGTCCCAGGCACAGGTTAATGGAAGCTTCGCCACTAACTTCAAAGGAACCAGAATTTTACCCACAGATCTAATGCAAAATCCTCAGAGGTTAATGAGAGTCTTTTCACTGACATCAGTGTGGTTTGAACAAGGGTAAGAGAGTTGCTCTAATTCACTACTTCAGGCCCTGATGAAAACACTTAAGCATTTCTCCAAGTGTATGCTTCAGTGCTTTCCTAATTCAGCCCATATTTATCAAAGATAGCAAAGGGAACCAGATATTTTCTTTCAACCATCTTTACTTTTCTCTGTGGGATGCATATCAGAGTAGATTCTGGTCACATTATATTTTTGTAAGGTTAGTTAGAAAGGCAACTGGGAACTTTCATTCACAAGTGCTTTAATCTCATAAGAAGGTTCTCTCAACTCAGTTTTCTAGTTGCTAACACTAATTCCTGGAATGCATCATTATATATGCTAAAATAATAACTTATCCCTTGATTATTTCTTTTAGAAGGAATTCTTGCAGAAGTGTCAAGGCCATGTAAGAATTAGCATTAATTACCCTAAGGCATTTCAGACCAACACTTGTTAAGCAGATCTATTAAAACCAATGATGAATTTTGAGTAAAACCTGTGAGATTTACCCATGACCAATTAAGTATAAAAGTTTTAAATTTCTCTTCCTCCCCTCCCACCCACCCCCCCCAAGTGAATATATGTTTTCAAGATTCAAGTAGGACAGCACTGGCTAGAAAGCAGTATCATCCTTAACGACAAGCATGCAACAAGTAGATCTGAACCCAAAAATGTTCTCCTATGAAAATTACATTTGGGATTTTGATATAGCCATGCAAGAGAAATTGCCATCCTATTAATTATCTGGAGGACAGTAACAACCAAAAGTTCTATTCATGAGTGGGAAATCTGCATGACCAGGTATTTACAGGCATAAATCCACGTCCTTATCATATACACACAATATACAATGTAGATACATATATAAAAGGTAAAGGGCCATTTCCCAGTTTTCACAAGAGTGAATCAAGGCATAATGAGAGAGATCAAATGACCCCCTGTATTTTGAACAGGAAGAGCTCAGCTGAAGGCGAATGCAAATCCTCAAACTCAGTCCTAACTCCTCTTAATCACAGCACTGTCCATCTTCAACCATTTTGTTCCCAAAAGCTTGCAAGAATAAGCCTGACCAGTAGCTGTAAAAAACCCCCAAATACCTGAAATACTGCTGAAGGAGCAGAGTCCAGTCATGGAACCTGCAGAGAGTGATGCTGCTCACTCTTCAGGGCAGGAGCAGCAGTGTTTGCTCCAAAGGTAGGCTCAGTCTCTTCCTACAATTTCTATGCATTCCTAAGTCTCCTGTGTTCCAGCTGTCCTTTGCAACCAGATCATCAATGGAGGTGGCTGAACACAGAAACTGGGAGCTTTGCAAAGGCACTGCGGCACACAGAGGTTGTGTTCTCCCAAACTGAGGCACTAAGGGCACTGGGATGAACTCAGCAGCACCTGGAGACGCAGCTTATGTGAATGAAAGGCCTCCCTGCAGCCAAGTGATGTTGTTCTGTCCCGGTGCAAGGAGACAAGTCGCAGTTCCAGCTGAGTTCAGAGACCAACAGAGACAGTGCCCTTCCCAAAGCAGCAAGGCCCTGTTTTTGCCCTGCCATTCAACCCCTTCCCACACACCATCTGCCAGAGGCAGCTGGATCCTGAGACAATATTTTTCTGCTGGTGATGCAGCTTTTAATTTCCACCAGCAAAGGGACTCTAGTGGCTGCAGTGACAATCTCTATATAGAGCATTTCTGAAGCATATGAGACTACAGAAGGCAAGACTAGAGCAAAGGAGTGTCTTTAAGGAGAAAAACAATGCAAAAATTTTACTGTAAGCATCATCATCTTTCTGATTCTGCCACCCAGGGGGACTGGCAGCCATTGGAGGAATGTCACTGCTAGAGAAGACAAGAGAGTTCCATTCCAGGCAACAGCAATGTGGCCTGAAAACTCAACACTAAATTTCAAGAAGAGTTGTGATGACCAGTCTCCTTCTTACAGGGTCAGCTCTCATCGTGTCCACTGACACATCAACCCTTGATGGGAGTTCTAGACATGTCTGAACCACAGAGGCACAAATGCAGGTCACAGCCAGCAACTGCACAACACAGCAAGGCCAAAGAATCGACCATTCCCTGGCACATCTTGTAAGTCACTCGGGTTACACTGCATTAGTCACGCTCCCGAGTGTAAGTTGTTTTTGTTTTAATTTAGAAAAACTCTCACACTTATTCCGTTGAGAAGGAGGGGGAAGCATTTCTGCCCTACTCCAACCTTATATAGTGATAGGCAAAAAACATCACCATATGGCTGGGGGAGGCAGTTGGTAGCACGTGGGCTGGGCTGAGTGAGTATTTTACTGGATTTGTGCAGTCCTCGGGACACCAGGCTCTCTGGGCCCCATCCAGTAAGAAATAATTGGGGTAGAACCCGCGTGGAACTCAAAACTAAAATTTTTTTTGGAGCTTTGATGGCACAGAAGTGACATTTGGGAATTTTTACTCATCTTTCTAGATCCAGGTCTTTCCAGTGATCTGTGCAATGCTCCTAAGGACTCGAAGACAAACAGTTCAAAAATGCTAGAACACGACAACCCAGTTTCTAAATATAATGCCCATTTTGATAAATGCAGCAGCGTTTGGAAGAGAGAGATGGTCACAGAATTATTTTCCAGAGGCTGGAAAAAATGCAAACTTTGGAATAGTGGTACCTGTGTATAGTATTTTGCACTTACTGGCCTCCAGCTAGAAACTGGATACTTTTGAGTACCTGGGGCCTCAGCCCTGGCTAAATGAATCCTGGTTAAGTCAGCCCAGGGCTCACTGTGGGTGGCCACTGCACCAGCCTCTTTGGTAGCACCTGAAGAGCCACAGGCACCAGGTGAGCTGCCACTGCTGCTGGTGGTTCCCCTGCAAGCCAAGCTGGGCAGCCCAGATGTGGGAAATCAGATGCTGAGAACTCCACAGATTGTCAGGGAAGACCAGCTAAGGCTGCCAACAAACATTTCCATTTTGAACTGCTGGGATTTTGTGCTTTGCATGCACAGATTCCACATATGGGGAAAGCATTATTCTTCTGTTCAAAGTTATTTTTCAATAATTAATGAATCAAGCTGAATTCTCCATGTATAATGAAATGGAAGTGTCATTTAAGCAGATGGCTAATTGTTTTACAGTGTCACCAGCCAGTTCTCCTTGATGCCGATTGCATCCTGATTTCGTGTGTATTTTCTGGTCAGTCCATTTATTTATTTTGCTGATAATAGAGCTCTGCAAAGATTTACATAATAGCATGAATGTTTGCTGGTAACATAAGCCCTGCGTTTCACTGCAATACCTCAAGCAATTTGCTGACAGTATTTTTCTGCAAAATTAGATATGGAATTTGGAGCAAAAAGCTGCTGCCTTGACAGACACAAATTCCCTTGTTACCGAACAAAGGGTTCCTCTTTTTTTCATGGCAATAATGAACCAAGAAGCTTTAAGGGAGGGAAATAACATTGGAAGATTAATCATGATGAACCGATTTGGAAAAACTCCAGCAGAATTGAAGCTTCCTTCCCCTCCGCCCCCCCAGCCCCTTCCAGTCTTATTAATGCAAAACAAAATGAAAAAACCTCCACAGCTAAAGGCTGAGAACTCCCCCAGGAAGACCTGAAACAATGAGACAGAAACAAAGGATGTGGGGATGCAGAACTCCGAGTGGGAGGAAAATACCCAGGTGGATTTCAAGGCTGGGAATGATCTTCAGACAAGCCGGGGAGAACGTTTCAAGCAGCCGAGGCAGAGACCTCGGCTGGGAGAGCTCAGCATGCCACAAAGTGCCTTTGCTTCCTTTTACAAGATCCAGAGAATCCAGGCAAAGGTGGGGAAGCAAGATGGAGACATGAGAGCCCAGCTCAGCTCTCTGGAGTATCAGAGCTGCTACTTACAAAAAGGAAAATGGTACCTTAAAAAAACCAAAAAACAGAACAAAACTAAAAACCACCAAACCAACGTGGGCAACTCTTGCCTTTTGAAGCTGGAATATGCCAGCACAGCTCTTGATTTAAATTCACCATAAAGACACGCAAAGGTGATTTTATTTTTCTTTTTTTTCATTGGGCACAAAGTTTCCAGTATGCACTTTAACATTTACTTTTATAGAAATACATGCATGATACACCCGTGGCAATTACATTTCTGTAAGAGTGATGCTACTGCACCAAAATCTGAGCAGGAGGGATGGCAGAGCAGAGCCAGGGCTGTGGAGATGAATGACAGACCTATGCCTTCTCCCTGTGTACATCTGACAGGAAAAAGTTACCATGAAAAGAATCGCTACAAGAGAAAGTACAGCACAGCTCTCTTCTGTTTTCCCCCCAAAAGCATACACTTTCCTGTGATTTGCAGTTCTCTTTTTGCTCTTTATCCCCTCATCTTTCCCAAAGACTTGTGATCTCTGTGTCTCCTTCTCAGCAAAGCCATCTCCTCTTGACAGACCCTCCAACTGCATCATGCAATTTCCCCATGAATTGCTACTTATCATTGTGGAAACTAATTTGGGGCCTCTTTTCCTCCTCAGAGTTGCTTTTTAACAGAAATCAGAGCTATCTCATCTCTTCAGTATAGAACACAGGCTGAACTCTTCAAGCCAGAACTTAATGCTATTTCAAAGCAAGCGTGTTCTGTTTGGATAATTTTCTCCCCTCAGGAAAAATATGTCAAAATAGTTAAACTCATGAAGAAATCCTCACAACTTGGGCTTCAATAAAGCAGAGCTTTTCCAGTCAGCTCTGCTGCCAAGATTATACCTACTCCGATCACATGCTCCTAATAATCAAGCAATTGAGCCTGCTAGATACTTTTCTCATTCCACATGGAATCTCAAATCAGACCTTACTGTTGTTATTTGACCTCCAAAGCTCCTCCCCTTGCACCTGTAAAATCCTCAGGTAATGAGGAAAGAGAAATCACAAGGTCAGACAGGTTTGGATGTGTTTGGATACAGACACAAATTCATTCCAGGTGCTTGTCCATCAGTGCCCACTGATGGTGGTGTCTGAAGGAATTACATCCTGATACTGAGAGGGGGCTGCTGCATCATCTGATTACACTCTTGCTATTTTTGGTTTCACCGTGGTCATTCATTTATGCTGTGACTTCAGTAAATGCACTCGCCTTGGGAGGAGATATTAAAAATATCTGAAGCACATGATAAGGGAACAGTTTCTATTACCAGAGATCTTCTTCTGAACATATGTTACGAACTGCAAGTGTTATTGCACTGGCTGTAAAATGCATTAGCTAAAAAGAACAAATAGACCAATTATTACAGAAAATTTTCATTGCAGAATCACCCGCTATGCTATTAATGCCAAAATGTTCTGCACAATTCCAAGAAGATCCTTTCACCCACAGAGGTAATACTCTAATACTCTTATTTACCTACTTATTACTGTTCCTCAAAGCCATGGATATTTAAACAAGATTATGCAATTACAGGGGTATATTCACTTTTATTAATTGTGGCCAGACAGGTATTACAGACACCAAGGTAAATAGACAACTTGCCAAAATTCAATTAAGCACTTGCTATCTAATCATGCAACTGTTGTGGAGTAAGACATTAAATAAAAAAGAAAATTTTGTTGGCCTCACAGTTGAAAGCAAAAGCTTCTAAAACATGAAAAAAAACCACAGGAAAAAAGAACAAATTAATACCAGAGGGGATTGCACGAATCTATTACGTAGATGTGTGTAGAATTCAGGAAAACACCCCAGCCAACTGCCTGCTGGAAAACCATGAGAAAATCAAGAGAGTGAGGTAAATGAGGACCTGTCCCAAGCACGCAGAAAATTTGAAAATCAGAAAGGAGAGGGCAATTTTCTGTGCCCACCTTTCTTTGCCATTCCCCACTCAGAGCCCCATTTCCCTCTACGCTCTTCAGGGGATAGGGGGAATGAAACCAAAACATGCAGTAGCACAGATAGCACAAGATCCAGCAACTCATCTGGTTTGGTTACCAGAGGAGTCTCAAAACAGTAGCGGGGAAGGATTAAGATGGAGAAAAGCTTGGCATAAACCACATCTAATTAGAAACATGGCAGGGAGAGCTAATCATACATAATTAACACACTGAAATTCATAGTGCTGGAGCAGGATGAGCGGGGAGTCACCTCCTCCTGCTCCTCAGTTTACACCAACCACAGCAGCAGGGCACAATCCTACTACAGTCGCTTCCTCTGCAGGAGAGGACTGCAAAAAGCCAGGCTGAATCAGATCTTGCAAGATCTTAAAACAAGTAACTAGAAGCCTTCCAGCGTGCAGGTTAGAAGGTTAAAATACAACAAAATAGTTTTAAAAGAAAACAAAACACAAAAACAACCAACCAAACAAGCCCCTCAAACCAACCAAGGGCGTTAGGCAGCAGAGATGGAGCTGCTCAGTCTCTCCTCCTGCCTGGCCCAGAGGCCAAGGAGGAACGTGGATCACTGCATTTCTTCACCCAGCACACGAGACCCCAACACACCTCTGGGCTCAGGATGGGGTCACATTCCCACTGACCTGTCCCACACGGGGCTGAATTAGAAAAGTTCTACTGTTCTCTGGAAAGTGAGAAATACTTTGAATTCAAGGGCATTTATACTCAGACAAATACAGAACAAACAGTGTGGTTGCTTGCCAGAGCAGTTTGCCCAGCTCATTTACCTGGGAGTCCTTCCCAGCCTTCAGCTCCCAGCTTTGACATCCTAGAGCAAAGGCAAGAAACTGAACCTCTGGACAGCTGAAGTTTTCTCTCTACACAAAATTACGGGGTTTCTTTCATTACTTATTTAATGCAGATATGAGCCTGCCAAGTGTCAGGAGACAAATTGAACATGACAGACCCTCCTCTAGACAGCAATTAAAAGCTTTTCATACCTCTACTGGCAGAAGAGGTGCTGGTACTGACCACTCACATCTCAGTGCAGTTCACACATGACTTGTGCCTCACAGGCTACATAACATCAGAATAAAGGTGTCTCGAGTCTTTTACACAAAAAAGAGCTTCGGAACTGCCCCTGGCTAAAGGCAGGGCAACAGCCATTTCAAATTCTCTGTTATGTGCCACCTTTAATTCAAGTCCTTCAGCAAATTTCCTTTAGTCACATCCACTATGAAATGCATGGCATGTTCCTGAGAGTCTTTCAGCTCAGCTGTGCCGGCTCCTACTGCATCAAAAAATAGAACCCGAAGTAACAGAATCTAAAGAGATATAAACCTCCTTTATTGTGTCTACTTGACTATATTAGCAGATGGCCATGCCTGAGACTATAAAATGCATAACAAATATTCTCTTTACAAGGGGGAAGAGTGCCTTTTCAAGATCCACAGCACTATAACGAATAGCTTCACTGTACCACCAACACCTTTGGGGGGAACATTGTCTCTGAGAGCTCTGGAGTGCCCCATTCCCTGTGCTCCCTTCTCCTACCCCAGCCCACAGCATCGGGAGGCTCAGCTCCATCCTGGAGCATCACTGAAGTGGTTACAGAAAGCAGCTCTCCCGTGCAGGCACACGAGGAAGAGGCACGTGGCCCTCTGCCTATGAAGGCTGTGCATCCCCACCCTGTCTGGACGTGTACTGACCCTGCCACAGCGATCTGGCAGCTGGGCCACCAGTGGGAGGGAGGGGACGCCTCTGGGACACAAGCTGAGTGTTTGCTTTCAGCTGCTGTTGTGTTTATCACCAGCTCTCAGCTGCTGCTGTGCAGCACGTGCCCCCCAAGGAAAAAGGGGCAGCTGCTTGTGCAGGGAAGCATGTTCCAAATCAGACACAAACTAAGGGTTTATAAAAATAGTACAGGCTTCACCTAGCTCACATCAGACAGAGGCAGGGGCCTCCCAGAACAGGCTTGGGTTTGAATGCCCACAGCAGCACATCTTGGGGCAGTACCGGTAGCAGGTACAAGTTTGAGGACATTTTAAGGAATGAGATGCTCTGTTTGCAAAGGCCAAGGCAGAGCTGGGCACTGTGGGCAGCTCCAGAGCGGACAGGGAGAGTGGGGAGCACAGCACGGCTTGGAAATAACTCACCTGCCTTAAAAAAGGCTCAGTGTGAGACCAGAGTAAACTGGGCCCCTTTTCCCCAGCTTAGTACAAAACACAACTGCAACCCCTGTGTTTCATCTGCAGCAGCCACACCATTATTTTGGCTATCAGAAATAAATTAATTTAGAGACACCATTACTGCATGTAGTAGTTGTAATTTGAGCTTAACTCATTAATTCTATCCTAAATACCACGTTCCTTCCTTTGGCTACATCTCCCACAGTCCATCCCATTTCCATCAGCTGCAGAAAGAGCATGCAAAGGGACTGTGAGGAGCAGGGAAGGGCAGGGGAAAAAAAAATAAAAAATTTAAAATGCCCAAGCTGAAAGTCCTTTGAGGAATTTCAGTTTTTTACTGAAGTATTCTGGGAGTTAGAATCACAGAATATCTCAAGTTGGAAAGGACCTGTAAGGATCATCATGTCCATGATGCTCACAGGACTACCTGGAACTACACCACACTAAAGGGCATCATCCAGATGCTCCTTGAACTCTGACAGGCTCCAACTGTCTGTGAGCTTTGATTTTTTTTTTATTTTATTTATTTATTTAAATCAAAACCGCAGCATTTTTTG